>OY757927.1:35576165-35728665 GCA_963585895.1 Sepioteuthis lessoniana
ATTATTTGAGAAGTAATAATTACCCAAAGAGAAGGAATAATTACCTAGGAAGAGAAAGAATAATTACCAAGGAAGAGAATGCTGAAATCATTTGTCAGAGAAGAATTTCATAGAAATATAAAGAATAGAAAGAAATGGAAAGCAACCTTTTACATTATGCATTGTAAGTAAATAAAGAATTATGATAGTGATGATGACATTGTTAATTTTATCAAATAATAAAGTAGGTGATCTTTTACTTTTGAAATATTTTACATCTGAATACTTGTCATTTTATTGGATTCATCTTATATTAGATCCTATATGGATTGTCTGTTAACTTTACATTTATGGAGTAAAGTGAATCTTGTATTAGACTTATTCTTAAGTGCAAGCTTTTCATTAGATTTAAGTAGGTTGAGAATAAATAAATTGATGGACGTGTACATCTTGGAATTTGATTCAAAATATTTAGATCATTAATCATTTCTATTGAGACAGAGTTGCTTATGATTAAAGAGTAAAAAAGGCTGATGAAATAGACTCTTTGGAAATTTTCTCTTCACAGACTTTCAATATTTTTATTTAACATTACATTCTTATTTAATGATGAAATAGGATCAATTTTCAGTGAAAAAGTGTTTTGTTGTTACTCTTAACTGAAAACTTTTAGAGAATGCAAAATAAAGTTCTATGATAACAAGCATATTTTAATCTTAATATAAGATATAAAGAACATTTTAATTGAAAATTAAAAATACAAGGTCATTTTCTAATTACTGTTCATCCTGCTTATAGGACAGCCACAATGTTACTATAGTGATTAATGAGATGTATTGCATTAGCCATTTCATTTTCTCAAGTTCATTCTTTAGCCAAAAAGTCTTTCTACTAATATTGTAGAGAATTAGAAGCAATGATTTAGCTGTTTGATATACTTGAAAAAAGAATGAACTATTTATTTTATAATTTGTTATAGATTCTACCGTGTCAATAACCTAAAATGTCACAATGATTAATCTTTGTTCTGTAAAGATAATATGTAGGAATTTTTTTCCTGTCGAGACTTAAGTGTTTATCAAACATTTTTCAAATATTTATTAGTACGTGCTTTTTATAAAATAATGATACAATTAAAAAACCCATAGGGGAGAGTAGTCTAATCCACAATCCTATTAGAGAGAATTGAAAATGTTGTGCTTCTAAGAATGGCAAAGAATACTCTTTGAAACAGCTATTCAACTTCTGGTTAGCAGTCTTTGAACCAATTTTGCTTTGCGGAATAGGGAAATTATTCAAGAGCCTAAGACTTTAGACATTTCAACTGCAATAGGTACGAAAAGAAATCAGTCCGAAAGCGATTGGTACCTAACCAGTTTTTGATCCTCAAGCAGCCCGGTGATGAGGCCTGGATCTGTTGCCAATTCAATCAAGTTATCCTCAGAGAAGGTATTGAGACAAGTAGCATCTCATATAAGAGACTTGCCATCTTGAAATGAAAAAACTGTTTTAACATTTAAAATTTTAATTCTATAGAGTTGATTAAATAAAATGTTTGTTTTTATTTTGTATAAAAGAATCCATTTATAAGTAAAGTTGAAAGTTTACTTTGGATATGCAGAGCTATAGTTCTCCAAGTTTTCTTGCTTAGAGCTTACATTAGAAGCAACAAAGTTATCTTATTGTACTTTGTATATAAATTCAAAAATGTATTTTCAAAAAAGACTTTTCAGCTTATTATATATAATTCAAATGAAAGAACATTACTAATTGCTTTTTATTCAGTAAATTAAGATAGTAATCAATAAGAAATGTGGGCTTGATGTTTCTTGGAAGCATTTTCTATGTTAGAACATACATGAAATAAACAGACTTATTTCCTCTTCAATGTATTTAATGTTAGTAAAAGAAGAAGATTTCAATTTATATAAATATGATGTAAAAATTAGATCAAGGTTGTTAAAACATTTTAGTTACTGAAGGATACTCTTCTCTAATAGAAGAAGTATCAACATGTAACTTTTCATGTTTAATTTGAAGTTCACAAACACTGAACCTAGAAGCCAGTTATTCTTCACATAATTTCAAATAAATAGCAGATTAGATTCTTTAGAAATAGTTTCAAACTCAAACAATCTTCTGTGTTTAATGATTGAAACTGAAAATTTAATGTCTGTTCCAAAGTTGTCAAATGCTCTATTAAATAGGAGTAATTTCTTTTATGCTAGTTTTATGAAAACTTTTTCAAATTGCATTTGATTCATATCATGGTGCACCAGTGTGTTACCAGTTTGGGGACCTCTAATGTAAGGATAAGTATTAATAATAAATGTTTATTTATTCTTGTTGAATACAATATTTTTTTAGCAATTCTTAATTGAATGAAACAAATAAACAATGTAGACTGATTTTCAAACTCATATGAGAGACAAGAAGTGATGGATTTATGAGGGTAATCAAACTGATAAAATCATGAATAAGAATGATTAATTTATAATAAGACAATATCTTAAAGCAGATGAACCATATAAACTCAAAACAGTGGCAAGAATGCATTTAAATTCTCATCTAATAAGTAAAGAAAGAAAGAGATCTGCTTTAATTTAGAAGATATCTGTAAAAAGTCTTAAATGTGTTAAATATTCTTGATAAAGAATACACCAATTGTTCTTGCTACAAGGAAAAAAAATGTATAAAATAGAATATGTAGATTGAACAAATTTCTATTAGGAATTAAGGCTTGGAGAGGTTTTCACGTGAGCAGTAATTGTGCACAGTGGTAGAAATTCCATCTACAGGAAATATCATTTCAAAAGTTCCTAATGTTTTCTCTAAGCTCTTAAAGCCAAACAGCTTTGAATGAAGTTTATACACTCAAAGATGTAAAAATAAATAAACCCAAAATTGTATCTACTTTAACAAGATATTTTCACTTTGAAATAATTTCAACATAAGAAAAGCATCATCAAAGCAAATGTATTGAGATATAAATCGAGAAAAGAAAAGAAAGAATAAATGAAATCAGTAATGATTAGTTTGTCTGCTTTTATGATGTAAAGGTTTTCATCCAACGGTTTCTTAAATGTATAAAAGAGTCAACATTTGAAAATAAACCAGAAACCAGAAAGTTACAGAATTGGAACATTGAGAAACAAAATCAAACTGATAATTAATTATACAAAGTTTCACAAATCACATTCATATATTCACACATCATACTACCTTTCTCATCTTATATATATATGTATATATATATATATATATATATATATATATATATATATATATATATATATATATATATAATGAACATGAACTAATAAACAAAAGACATATGTATGTATAACTAAATTCTTAGAGTGTTAGAGAAATTCCATTGGAATAATTCTGAATGATGGCAAACAGCCACAAAATAAAATATTGAAACCATAAAAATAAACAAAGGCAAGTTATAAAAAGGATTTGAAGGAAAAAGTGATGTGCAAGAAATTTTCCCAGAAAAAGAATTGAAAGGAAAGAAAAAGAGTAGAATTGCTAATGTAAATAATAGCAAAGCTCCCAAAAGATGTAATAGTTTGTGTTAACTACAACAAAAGCAATGAATAGTGTGATTGAAAAAGAATTTGAAAAGCAGAATGTCATAACCCTGGGTTGGGGGGCCATCAACAGACAGGCTGAGAGCTGGCAGTAGTAGAAATTTTTGGTAAAGATGGAGAGCAGTGAGTCAATGAATAAATTTGGAGAAAGATTAAAATCCGTTAAATTGGTTTCATTTTCAATGCTCAAGAAGTTATTTCTACATGAGAAATAAGTCAGCTTAGTTATAAGTTCCCAAAATTGAATCATGTGGTGAATACAATGGATGGAGAAGGAGGAGGAGAAGGTAGAAATATTTAGGGGAGAAGCAGGTGAGAATTTTTTAAGATTAAAAAATTATTTGTTGTGTTCACTATATTCACCAGAAGATTACACTTTGGTTTTACAGTAAAATTACTAAGTAGACCATTATTCTTCATGTTAAGAAATCTTCCATTAAAAATACCCAGTTTAAAATAAGAAAAGATAAAAGATCTACATATTTATATCTATATGATTATCTTAGAAATAAGTTCGGTATATATCTAGACCATATTTTTTCAAATTGTAAGTTATTTTATGTTAGAAATAATATTGTTTATTTTTCTGTTGTAATTTGGGACTTTTTGCTCTTGAATGATGCAATACAAAACTGCATGATGGCAAGAAATGCTCAGTGAGTGTTCTGAACATATCAACACAACATGCATTAGAGTTTTAAAAGAAATCTAGAATTCTTGTTATGATTTTGACAAATGTAGTTTAGTCTGGTGGAATATATGCTTCATGCAACAATTTGTATGTTTGGTAGGAACAGTTTAACAAATTTTATCTAACTTCAAAAAGTATACATGACATCTGTTTTGTTTTAATTGTGATATCATTTGATAACACACAGATTCTATTCCAATGTATTGTACAATATTATACATCCTTGTACTTTATCATACATTATTGCTGAACAAAAAGCCCCAAGATATGTAATATAAGGTAAATATGGATTATCTTAAAAAAATCATCAAAACTTTTTGTGTTATGTAAACCAAAAATGTTTTATCTTATAACTTATCTTCAGTTATTTTACAAGATAAGATAGAAAATATTTTTTTAAATTTAGTAAAATCTTTTGAGAGAATCTAATATCATTTGATTTACACTAAACTGAAATTTGTTTCAAGTTTATATTTCATTTTTGAGTCAAGTAAATTACAGCCTGGAAATATTTATATCACATGTTTTAAAAAATTGAAATATTGATACATATAGCTACAAACATTAAGAGAAGATTAATTTTGTATTAGACAACATTAATTTGTATATCATATTTTTTCATTGCAAACTTTGTTAGGTTGTATTATGAAAATATTTATAAATTGTTTGCATCTGTATACATTGTATTAGATGACTCATACACTAACAAAATGAAGATATTATGTAAAGTTTTTCCAGAATATTATGATAATCAATATCTGTCTATTTTGAAAAGAATTATATTTTTCAAATTGAAAACAATACAAGCAAACAAAGTTTGCAATGAATAATAATGACAAGTTAAAATTTAAATAAGGATGAAAAGAAACCTCACCAACTTATGCAGCGCTCACAGATAAGTTTATACAATAAACATATTGCAATTCTTCTCAATATAACATACATTAAAATATGGCAAAACAGGTTTCTAACACAGAAAACAGCCAGTTTAACCAAATGTTTTACCTGATATGCATTTCCTTTTGTAGCAAGGTAGGTGCATGCAAAGTGCATATAATATCTGAAGAGAGAAACTTTTTTTCTATATCTATTCACCACTTGATAGTTAACATCTTTACAGAGTGTTTTACTTATAAAAGGATGTTTCAGTTCAGCCTCTAATTAAGAGACAAAATGAAAATATTTATGAACAGATGTATTATATTTTGTTTCATTTTTACATCATTCTATAAGAAAGTCAATTTAAGAAATCTTTGTTTGTCTATTCCCTCTTCATTTTCATAAGACAGATTTACAATTATGCTTTTATGAGACATTTTCAATGTCAGTTTACTCCAAAGTAAATTTGATAATAATTGTGCTGTCATTGTTATGGCACAAAAGATGTACAATTTAGAAAAAACAGCAATGAAGAGAAATAAATCAAATATTAGAATCATTTATTACTCAGTCAAATATCAAGTGGTAAATTGTTATTGAATCATATTACTCTGTCCTAGAAGGACAAAATCTAGGAATGTCATTTTGTAAAAAGGTTAGACTAAAATCTTATTTGTATTAAAATCATTTTTTAAAATGAATTTTGAACAAAACTAACTCTTATTATTAATAGAAAAGCACAATTTGTTAAAGTAGTTTGAAAATCATCTACATAAATAAAAGCAGAAAGGAAGGCTGAGTGAAGAAAAATACATGGTCTGCATTTAAGTACACAAGAGATAGCTTATACAACAAAGAAATAGCTTCATATTGTTTATCAATATTGTCAAACTATTTAAAAAAAAACATTTCATTGAGGTATATTAACATATATTATTAGCAACACTGAAGTAGATTTAGTTCGTCATTCTTTATCTCGAAATTTGACAAATTCTTCCAATAAAAAACAAAACAAAAAAATTGAATTTCAATAAGTATTTAACCTAAATGTTTAAGTTTGTAGTAGTTGAATTATTATTATTATTATTATTATTATTATTAGTAGTAGTAGTAGTAGTAATCTTGGTATTTACTAAGCTGATCTTAGGAAGAGAACATAAGCAAATAGTGTAAGAATTGTGTTATGCCAATCTCTCAAGTAGGAAATACATTGAAAGTCAGCATTTAATTTTACATTTTTTTTTCTTTTACTTGAGCTTAAACATAATTTTCTGGCACTAATCAGAGTTATGCAGCTACTTCATTCACTAACCTTATCTGCTTTCATTATGATCTTGTATCAATTAGATATTTTAAAATATAAATTTGTATTCCTCACATGATACATGGATTTTATAGTTTGGTATATATGCATTTTACAGTGTCAGCTTTAGTTATCTTTATAAAGTTTTATTAGATTTGTTTATTTTGTGCAAATAATATTCTATTTATATTTCTTATTTCAGTTAATTTCACAGGGATCTTTTTGTTTTCAAGGCATTTTGATTTATATACTTTCTTGTTGGTAAATATGCTATTATAAATTTATTTGAGAGAAAATATACAAATAGAGAATGTATCAATGAAAATGATTTAAATTTTTTAAACCTAGGAAATGAAAATGTACAGAATAATTTTAACATGTTAATGGTATCTTAATATTAAACCAAAAATCACTATGGTTCCTATTAATGACTTGCAGTTGAAATATTAGGCTATCTTCAAAACTGCTTATAGAAGTAATAACAATAATGATATCATAATGTTTTATTGATTATAATTACTTTTCTATTTATAACTTATTATATTTGTCATACTGTATATAGATAAAGGAAATTATTAAAAGATTTTGGATTACAAGAGGAAGTGTAATTGTCATAATGGCTATTGACACAGAAAATATCATTGCCAAGGCTAGTTAAAATTCTAATGGAAGCTTTTTATGCTCCATTTGCATTAACACTATGAGAAAAAAAAGTCCATCTTTTCTCACAGTCAAAAAATATAGGGTGCAGATATGGCTCTCTAACTTTGGTTTCCCCCTAGTCTTGAAGAATCACAACTATGAATTCAAACTGGAGTTGCTGAAGCCAGGCTTACCTTGTACTGACTCTCATTTTGACAACTCCTCCAATGACACTGGTGCCAAGTTGTAACAGCTGTTACTCTTCATAAGGACAATATTATTGATATGGGAAGGGGAAAATTGTTGCATGGGTGCTTGCTTATCTTTCGTGCAACCTTGCCCATACTTGCACCTTGATTCAGATGCAGATTCAGGGTTTAATGAAACTTATGGATGCTACTATTTGTTTACAAATTATCATCAACAAGAGATCATCTACATCAGAATTTAATTTTACATGGATACCATCTTCATTTTTAAAAGTAAAAGTAACTTAAATTGACAGGTGATAGTTGAAGAACTTGTATCAAAAGATGTTTTGATTCATTATGAGTAGAATAACTTGAGTCAGTGAATTGTGATTCAAATCAGCCTAAATGGTGATCAATATAGAGAAGCTATCAATTAAATACCCATAGTTTTTACAGCAATTTCATATAAAATGAACGAATTTTTACAGAGATAACAAATCTTCTTAAGTTTTTATAATTATATTGCATGTAATCATAACAAATCAATTTGTTAAATAAGCTGAAGCAATACAGCATGATCTTAGAAATGTGCTTGAAGATTTTATAATTTGTATTTTAAAACTAGCTGAAAACCTGCAATACAGGTGGGATTTTAAGATACATAGAATGACTAGAAATTTATCCCTCTAACTTTTTATTGAAGCTGTAAATACAGGCTTATCACCAAACTATGTTTTTTGGGAAATTCTTAAGTAAATAAACATTAGTGAGAAGTTAACATTTATGGTCCTCTGGTGGCCATTGTTGGTACTATAAATAATAACACAATAGGACTTTTTAAAGTCTTGATTTTTAAGTGATTGTAAAACAGATATTCAAGAAAGGTGATAACTTTAATTTCTGGTTAGGAAATTTGCAGTTGATGTTTATTTTATACATTAAAACAAAAATATAAAGATTCAGTTAAGTAAACCTACAAACACAAATTAAGGGTCCAGTTTTGTATTACATTGTAAATCAAAGCCTAAAATTACTAAAAGTTAAAAATATTAGAATTTTCAAAAATTGATCTTCTGATAAATACTCTATAATCTCATTAGTCAATCATCCTTAGATTATATAATGACACAGAGAAAAGAAAAAAGGAAAAAAGAAAATATTTTTTGAATTATAGTAAGATTTGATAATTATATTCATTATGTTATTTCCCAAGAAATTATGTGCATTATTAATTTAGCTTAGTTAAACTTATTTCAAGTGTCAACAATATACTTTACATTTGAAGATAAAAATTATTTTAAGTATATTTTTGAAATCCTAAATAGTTCTATAAAAGTAATATTTCATATATCATGAAGCATTTCTTTGATGTATCAGAAATCTTTTGCATGTCTTAAACATCAGCTTACTTGCGATTTTTTCCAACATGACTACAAACTAAAAGAAAAAATCACAGAATAAAAAAGATAAATCATAGTCATAAGAAAGAAAGAACAGGCCAGACAGCATTTGGGATACACAGGATAGTGGTGGGCACAGAGAAATGGAGAGTTCTCACCCGGAGAGGGAAGGATGAGAAAGAAAAGTGTAACAGAACTGATAGAACTGATGAGAGAGAGAAGGAAGTAATCACCAGTGGGCAGGATTTCACTTTTAAAAACCTTACTTACATATCATTTTTAGGATTACCAACATATCTGAGTTATTCATTTTTAATATCATAATTTATTTGCAAAGTTTGGTCATGAGTTTTCTTGTTCACGATTTTAATTGCAAATACATAATTAAAGTAAAAGAATTTTACTTAAATTCTTTACAATTATAATTGTAGGATTTTAATTTAAGTATCAATACATATTTTTTAAAAATCAGTTATTATTGCATACTTAATATATAATATATATGATATATATATAAAAGATTTTTAAAATTTTATTTGAATGTTTTTGGATTGACAAAATAATAATAAAGTAAATGAAATAAAAGTGTTATTCTTTTGTATGCCTTTTAGGAATGTTTTGGGATAAAAGATTAGAGATTTTACTTTCAAAAGAAATTTCATTTTATATGATGGAATTGGCAGAAGATTAAAAAAAATCCAGAAACTTGGTTTGTAATAATTAGGAAATAAAATTATGAAAATTTATTATGATATGTCAGATACTGAATCAAAAGAGGAAAGATAATTAATAAAATTTTATTTGTGCATATATTTTCTTGTTACTTTGATAAAAATAGCATAAACTTTATTTATTATTTAAAAGGAAAATTAGAATTTATTAAGCCAAAGATAAGTGAATCTTTTTACACAATAAGAATTTATTGATATTTTTTCAGTTTTCATTTTTTAAACATTATCTTTATTAGAAAAATCTTTAAAAATAAACATGTATATAAATGTGAATATTTAATTCAACTTGAGGAACATGATAGTAAGTAAAATCTGTTTAAATTAAAATGAACAAAATAATTTTACATAGGATCTAATTCTATGTAAAACGCAGATCGGTGTGAGAATAGGTGTCGGGCAGGGCAATCTTCTCTCTCCATGCAACACTGATCAGCGCTGCTAGCACAGTTGTCTCCCTTCCTTCCCTGGATCTCCATGCATTTGTACACTGGTGATTATGTGTAATAATGGAAGTAGACAGACAGAGACTAATATGAATTATTAGTTTTGTAATGGTGCCTGCCTGCCTGCCTGCCTGCCTGTTTTGTCTGCCTCAGAAAAGATGATGCTGGAAACAGATGTAGTGTGATGTTCCCCCTGCTGAAGAACTGGACATGGTGGTGGTGGTGGTGGTGGTGGTAGTAGTGGTGGTGGTGGTGGTAGTAGTAGTAGTGGTAAGTAAGTAAGTAAGTAAATAGTATAGTAGTAAATAAATATAGTAGTAGATAGTGGTAGTGGTAGTAGTATTATATCAGTAAAAGTAGGAGTGGTGTCACTGGATGTCGGCCCAGTGTTGACAGCTGTTACAACTCACATAATACACACTGTAGGTAGGTGTCGTTTGACCCTCCATCTTCCACACGGCTGTCGTCCTCAGCATCTGCAATGCAAACAAAGATGCGGAGACTGGAATGTCAGAATTAGGTCCATTTGTGGGACTTAAAAGGCCTGTCACCAACCGTCACCGATCTGCGTGTTACAAATATAATTCAAATTGATGAGAAATGAGAAATCGCTAAAGAACTATTTTGGAATTGTAAATACATGAAATAAGAGTCAAATCTTAACAGGACCTGTGGGACGAGACAACCAGTCCCGCAGCTGTATAAGAATAATCATTTGATAATAATAATGATAATAATGATAATAATAATAATAATAATAATAATAATTATAATCATTAAGCAATAACAACATTAATCAAATCTTCAAAAATTAAAGAAAAAAGTAGAAAGTAAATTAATTGAATAAATTATAACCAAATATTTGTGAAAAATTAAGGAAAAAGAAAGTTGTGCAAAAAGCTAAAAATTGCTATAAAAAATTATAGCAAAAAGAAATTTTTTTTCTAAAACTTTAAACCAGGTAAAAGTTTAAGTGATTTGAACAAAAATTGAATTAAACAAAGAAAGGAAAATAGCTATTTCAGTCTAATGAGAATATTGCTATAAATGAGAAGAAATATCCATCCTAAAAAATTCTATAAAGAATAATCTAGAAAACCATTTTCCAAAGAAAAATGACAGAAACAAAGAAAACATTTTAGAACTTGAGAAAGACAATGACTATAACATGTTGATAATTTTATATACATAAAATGCCAAGATGATGAAAAAATCAACTCAAATTTTGAAAAGATGAAGGATAAGAAGAATATTTTTGGTTAAATTTGAAAATATTTATTTGGCATTTCAGTAACTGAAATCAGAGAAAAGTATCCTGGCAATATGTTACATAAAAATGCATTGTTTAAATCAATTCTCAGAACTCAGAAATATTTGCCAGTTCTATTTGAAACATCTCAGCAATAGAATAAAAGAATTCTATGACTTGAGGTAAAATTTAGAGTTTCTGTTTAAATAAAAATGTATTTGTAAAAATGGCAGGTTGTAAATATTGATCTTAATAAAAGAAAATGTGATTGGAAATTTTGTTATGAATTAAGACAAAGTTTTCTTAAATCTTGAATATAGAAAAGATGCTTTTGATAGAAAGTTGCTTTTCTGAGGAATAACACCATGAAAAAGAGACTTAGAATAGGTTAAATAGTAAGAATAATTTCAAAGAAAAAGAAAGGTATGTTTGTTTAGGATACAAGAGAAAGACATTAACAGTTAGATTTTTGATAGCATAAAAGGAAAAATAAAGAAGACTTTGAAGTGTACAATTATAAGAGAAAGGTTTATATGTGCATTTATAAGGAAAATATTAAAAATACAAAATTTTCAAGGAGCTTTTCAATTATAATGCTTCCACTAGATTTTTTGGACTCTATTGAAGAAGTCAAATCTCATAGATGATAACTGACCAACTAATGAATGCAAATTATTCATTTTTAGCTTCTTGATAAAAATAATTTATTAATCTAATTCAAATGATTTTGCATTCATAGTCCAGTTGATAAAAATATATAAATAAAACATTCCACAATTTTATTAAAAGATAAACATTGTTTTACTTTCTCAAAATATTTTATCAAAAGTTGTATCATCTGTTAAATGAATAATCTACACAAATATAAAATCAGTGTATGTATGTATATATCTTATATGTATGTATGTATGCCTGTTCTTTTGGGCAGATGGTATTTTTTCATTGTATTTCCCTGTAACATTATGTTTAGAATGGAAAATCAGAATTTAAAATCTTTGGCTTGAACGCTAAAAACTACTATCAAATTTACCAAACAGGTAGGCCATGTAAAGAACAGTACTATGAAAATTAGGTTAGAAAAAAATTATGGAAAATTTGCTCTAATGAATTATGAAAATATTTTCTAAAAAAATGGAAATTAATAGAGGACTGTAATGGGGATATTGATGAAAAAATCTTGAGACCAAACTTTCTGACATCAAATTTTGTAGACTGATTTTTCTAAGGTTGAATTTTCTGCACACCTGAAAATGTTTCTTTCATTTCTGGGATAAATGATTATCTATAAATGTAATGTTTCTAATTTTGCAAGGTTTTGTATGTCTATTTTACAGTTAGTTGATTTCTCCTAATTTAAAGAAATATTCAGTTCTAATATCACAAGTTGTTAATTTTTTAACAACAGGTATTAATAATCTTTATTCTTTTAACCATAGGTTTTACTAATGTTAATTCTTTTAACCACAGGTATTATTGATATTAACTCCTTTAACCCAAGTATTGCTAATGCTCTTGTTAATAAATCTGAACATAGCTAATCCAGCTTTAAGATTTGTAAAAGATAGAGCAGATTTTTTTTTAGCTATTCACTCAAAATTGCATTTGTCAAATTCATATGCAAAAAACTAAATGTTAATACATTGCCAATATCATAATATCACAAAATAACTTGTAAAATAATTGAATGTTGTTGCTCAAGAGGATTGAAAATTGGATAAAACAAAGGATTCTGTCTGAATGTTGAAAAGTCTCTTGGACTCTGGCTGTTGGATGTGATTATTATGTATTCCATGAAAATATATTTTGATAAGAAAAGAAAGATTCCATATAACAGGGTGCAAAAGTGTATGTGACTAAATTATAAAGTGAGCAACACATCAAAATCAACTTAATAATCTAAGACTAATTGGCAGATATTAACAAAGAAGAGTTAGGCTAAGTAATTTTATTTTCTGATCAAAGATATGGATACTTTTTTCTCATAACTCATTTGGTTATCAAAGTGCCATGCTGAATATTTGTTTGTATGACATCTCTCAGGGCAATGTTGGGTACTTGGCCATGCTTGTCTCTCCTTAAAGTAACATTTAAAAGTTTATTGCACTGGTTTACATGGTACCAGCAACAAGGAACCACCCTTCACATACAGATGTATATAGAAATACAAAATAAAAACTGAAACCGGGCAAGAAGAATTAGATCTTTCACCAAATATTCAATCTTTAGGACTTGGTTTTATTTTAGCCCTATTAATGATTTCAGCTGCACTTGTTGAAAATCTACATTTCTGTTGCAATGGAGTTTTGAGACAAATAATATTTTGGAAGAATGGAATTTTTGTAAATTGATAAATAGAGCATCAATAAAATTCATTAATGTTATTCATTTGCAAGATAAATGTATAAGGATTTGTTTTAATTCTATATTATTTTTTGGTATATATATTAGTATATATTGTATATATTAGTTTTTTGTATATTGTAATTTACAAAGCTCTTTGCTTTGATGTGGCACAAGGCCGATTGAAAGTGGCGCCCAATGAGACTCGAACTCACTCGTGTAGATTTGCTAGTCTATTAGTATATATTGTATATATTAGTTTTTTGTATATATTTTATTGATGGTGACAGAGAGGAAATGGCCAATACACCCAAATTAATAATTATATATCTATTTTAGTGAAGGAAAAAATTAATGAATTATAGACAAATTGTCTCAGAATGTAATTTATATTTTATGACTATAACATGAATTAATTTTGTCTGATTTTGAAGTTAATATTTGTTAACATTTAATGATTTTTGGACTTACTTATCTTTGTTACTCTTCATTCCATTTCATTCTTGATTTAAAATTTTGTTCATTGACCATTTAGTTGTATTGTAGCATGAGTTGCATTTGCTTTTAATGTATAATTTAAATTTTCATAATGTCCCTTTGGTATATTTTACTGAAGGATTTCATTTTTTCATTAGCAGCTTTCATATGCCATTAAGTCTTATGTATGACTTAATTATAAAATTTTTCAAAATTGTTACATGAACCAAATATTTTAGTCTTAATATTTTCCAGTATTGATAACAGTGAGTTAATTCCAAAGAGAATAGTAATCTCCTTTTTCTTATTATATGTGATCTATATTGTCTAATTTTGTGATCCTTCCCTAAATCCTGTCTTTTTGGTTCTTTTTAAGCCATGGTTTTCTCTGCTGCAATTGTAAGGGATGTTGTATTTGTGGTTTTGAACGATATTTTTTCAGAAAGCATGATTGAAATTGATTCTTACTATTATACTTAGAATATTCTTCTTTTATTTGATATATAAACATTTTTGAAATTTTAAAAACGTATCAAGTATACATAAAGACAGTGATAATTACAATAATTATTTATACTATGATAGCAAAGTTTGTACATTTATGTGTGTGTGTGTTTGTGTATGAGTGTTTGTGTATGTGTGTGTGTATGTGTGTGTATGCTTGATGATTACAGCCAAACCAAAAGTCTTAGGGATCTAATTTTTGGCATGAATATTGACTTGATTTCAGGATCCAAACATTGATTATAAATCATATGAGGTTAAACTTCAAGAACTGGAGATCATCAAATGTTAAAGTATACTATTTCTAGTTGAACAGAATGAAGTAGAGATTTTGATATGAAGTACAAAATGTTTTTGATCTCTTAAATGGTTGGACAGTTAAGATTAGATTCAAATTTTTCTCATAGAAATAAGAACTTGGCTTATTTGCAAAAGATGAAAGATCAAGAAATATTGTATTCAAAGAGATTCTCAGAAACTAATTCGAATTTTTCTTTATATTCACACTCTTCTTGCTATGTTCTTCTGTCATGTTCATATTTCTGTAGCCATAGAACCTTGTCAGAATATATGTCAGAATTATTTTATCAAAACATTTTTTCATTTATTTTTTTAAGAATATTGTTGGGTACCCCAGCTAGTATTTGTTATAAACCAAAAATAACATCTATGAAATGTTTTATTTGTTTTATATCATAGGAATGAAATGTTTCTTATCCAGAGTTTATCTTGATTAAATACTATTTTGTGATCAAAATATGACAGATAGATAATTTGGAAATGTAAGGTATAAAAATAAAGTTTTAAAAAGATGATCAAATATTTTAAATATTTTTGGAATTTGGAATTTTATTGGTTGAAATAAAATAGGTAATGAATGATAATTCTAAAGTGTATTTGTAATTAGAAATCCTTTAGATAATTACTATTATCTAAATACAAAGTCACTAACAATTATTCTGAGAATTAAAAGATTCCTTCTACTTTTGGGTTTTTTGTATGATTTTTTTTCTCTTTAGATTGTAACAATTCAGACTTTTAAAGTTCATGTCAGAAATCTTTATAACTCTTCTCATGCCTTGAATAGTTAATAATTATAACTTAAACTAAAGATATCAAATGTTAAAGCTAAAATATTGGATTGGCCAAAAAGAGTGTTTTGTTTTTGTCTTTAGGTGGCATTTTAACAAACTTCATGCAAAAAAATTTGCTGTTATTTGTTTTGTAACAGCTGTGGATTTTTAAAGGAATTTAGAAAAAAATTGGCATATCTTTTGTTTATTGATTGTAAATCTGAAGATGAAAGAAAATAAGTAACTGTTTTGGATTATTATGCCTTTTTACACCAAGAAAGGTAAAAATATGTTTGAAATGCAAGAAGAAAGATTTGTTCATTTTATGAAGAATGTATACATCAAAAGTAAGAGATTTCTTGCTAGAAAATGTCTTAGGTTTGAGCAAATAAATTGAGGTTGATCACTATTCAAGCTATTTATTGAGAATTATAAGTATTATACAATGTGAGAGATAAATAATCTACTGAAAATGTCCAAATCAAGGGGTAAAAATCATTCACATCACCTTGGTCATCTTTTGTTGTGTGGCTTCTATAAAGTTAAGAAAAAAATGGATTGTATTTTGTGTTTGTGTTTGTGTTTGTGTGTGTGTGTGTGTGTGTGTGTGTGTGTGTGTGTGTGTGTGTATGTGTGTTCAGTAAATTGAATTAAAATGTTTCATTTTTGCAACTAATTGTAATTTTTGATGAAAATTGAATATTTTACAGATTAAGAGATTAAAAGGGAAGTGAACCATCACTAATTGTACCAAAAGCTAATATTTATCAGAGAAGATGATGTATATAGTGAAAGTGGAAAAGAGTCCTCTTCTATAAGTTAATTCCAAAGATCCAAATGATTGATTTGGACTAGTACTACTACCAATTAGATCAACTGCTGAGATCAAGCAAGAAAAATCATCTTCAATTAGTTAATAGAAATGAAATAATAATCCATCAGGATAATCCTAAATCATCTTTCTTTGGTGACTAGACAAAAATTGATACAGTACAGCTTGGAAATTTTGTCTCACCTCATCTCTGGATTATCATTAATTGTGGTTTTTATGAAAAAAAAAATTCTTCAAAAGAAAGCAAGAAACTCTTAGAGAAGATTTTTGCTTTGAAAGAAAAAAATTCTTTGGAAGGATGGAATTATAAAGTTGCCTCAAAACTTACAAAATAGTAAATGTGCAGTTCAGTGAAGTTAATATTAAAAAAAGTTTTTATAAAAAGCCACGCAAACTTTTTTATTCACCTTTTTGTCTTATTGGGGTGCAGATCCTTTCAATGAGAACTTTATTAGCCAATTGTAATTTTACAAAATTTCTAACATTAAAAACAAAGAAAATTTTTTTTTAAAGAGATTTTGATTTATTTTCTAACTTTACCTATAAATTTGACTTACATCTTGAGTCAAGCAATAAATTACAATCCTTTTACCCTAGAAATGTTTATGTAAGATTATAAGTGACTAAAACTTTTAATGTATGGCATTGTTCAATGGTGCTTTCAAATCATATTTTTATTTTCATTAGTCAATGATTTAATACAGCTCATAAGTTTGGTAATCTTAATTTTATCCTTATCTGTGTCCTAATATGATGGAATAAATTATATTTATTCATAATCACAAGAAAAGGAAAACAACAGTCAACTCATTATTAGTTTATTAAAGCTTATGTATGAAAAAAGTGTGTGGACTTAAAAATATTCCCATAAAAGATAAATGCACATAACAGAAAAGAGATTCACAGCTTTATTTTCATATAAATTTCAGTGAAAAATTTCAAAGAGTTTTGGAGAGAAATATTTTTTAATTAATGGAGTAGCAACTTTTTGTTTTTTGTATTGTTAATCCTAACTAAGAACTACAAATTAGTAATATTTAACTAAACTTGAATATTTTTATCAGATAAAAAAGTTGTGATTTTTTCTTTTGAAATACAGAAATTTTAATTTTGTATGATTAGCTATACTGTGCCATAACACATCTCTCTACTTATTATTGTTTGTTATTAGAGAACTTAACTTTATAAGAGACATTTTCCCTCATGTAGAAACAAAAAATTAAAAAAAAATATTATAATCTTTCCCTATTCCAACAAATATGCATACCAAACTTGGTAGCTGTACATAAAGCTATTTGGCCTTCTATAAACATTTCCAAATTTATATTTATAATTGGAAAGAGTTTATCCTCTATTATTTCAAGGAATAAACATTATATTTTTTCAAGTATTTGTACATATAGTTTTAGATAATATTTGTACATATACTTTTAGTGATTATGTGTTCATATAATTACAAACTGATTCTTGTCATGGTGTTAAGACCTGAAAAGAGCATACTTTCTAGCAATTTTTCTATGAATCATTATTTTATTTGAAAATTTTTTGCATAATTTAAGAGACATCAAAACATTAACGCTGGAAAAAACATGCATAGCTCTTGAGTGATTGATATAAAGATGAGTTATTGATCAAATTATATGCTGTACATTAGAAAGTTCTAGTGTTAAATTATCGTTATGCCTTTAAATCTTATAGTTGTCATTGAAAACATCTTTTGTTAGTAAATATATTAAAGAGTTAATAACATTGCAAAAAATGTGACATTGAATAGAAAATCAAAAACAATATTGGTGGTTGCATATCATAATGAATATCAATGATGACAATACATTCATTTGATACGAGAATTAGTATTGAAAATAGAACTATTTACAAATTATGTGTTACAGTCGACTCTATGAAAGCCAAAATATATATATAAATCTAATATGAGAATTTTATAAATATTACAAAATCAATTAAATATGATTTATAGTTTTAATCATGCTACATTTCAACATTGAAATTGTTTAGTAATTATTTGTTAATTAGCAGAAAAATAACATAATGAACATATTTTAATAACATTATAAACATTGAACAAGGCAAAGTTAGGACATATTAAACAGTTTATGAAATAGGAGAGACTGGATGAATTGACAAACAGTGTTGACTGTGTGCATGATATGATGAAATGAAAAACATGGAAAGTGTGACCAGCATAGATAAAAGGATGAACATATGCAAAGGTATTTCTTGATGTTGTTTAATGTGAAGGGCAAATCATTTACAGTAGATTTACAAAATTAACATTCTTTTTAATATGTGAACCTTTTCCTAAATTACATCCTGAACAACTAATTTTATTTTCACTTACAAAAATTGTATTGAAGTGAAAACAATATTCAAATATTAAGGAAAAAACAGTGCATTTTGATAACATTATCCCATATTGCATAAATTACAATCTTGAACCTATAGGGATATACCTTAAGTATTTACTCATTTCCCTAGAAGGATTTCTTGATTGTATATGAATTTGGAACAATGTAATTGTTTTATTTTTCAGAATGTAATATAATAAAAGGTACACATTTTAAAAGGAAATAGACCAAGTGAAAAAATATCCAATGTTGGGTCTAGATATTAAACTCTATTGTCAGGCTAAGGGGAATATTTATGAATTAGCCAATCATTTTAAATTTAATTTATACTCTTGTTGCTGTCATAGTAAAATATCAAATGTAAGTTAATTTCAGTGTTTAGGGGAAGAATGAGCAAAATATTAAAAATAAAATTAACTAAACAAATTCTTATAAGCAATTTATTGACTGAAACAAAAGTAAGCAGACTGTTGAAAAACTGTAAGGAACTTGGAATTTAATGGGAATCAGATCATTGGTTGTGCTGAAGATTTTATGTTGTATTAATTAGTTTGTAAGAAAATTGATATTTTTATAATTATTGATACTCCCATTTTTTGCCAAATTTCAGAAAATTTTGAAATTACAGAAATTGATTTCTAGAAAAAATATTAAAAGTTCAATTTGAATATTTTAAATCTTAAAATAAGCTCAATTATTTAAAAAAATCTTATCTAGTCCATTTGAAAATTACTTATTGACAGCTATCTTCTTACTATGTTGGCTGTCTGTCATGTTGAAAATCATTTTGCATTACAGTGGCACCAGGCTAGGAGATGATAAAAGTTTGTTTTGTGTGCTTTTATTATTTTTACTGAATGAGTTGTCTTTACACGACAAAAAGAATATAAATCATTCGTTTTGGAAAATATACACATTTACTGAAAATAAATAAGTAAACGAAAAACTTGAATTCTAAATAAAACAGTCTGCTTAAATTTGTTATTCTGAAAAAACATCTACTTTCAATTAATCATGTGAATGGAATTGTACACAACTAAAACTGATATATAAAATCAGTTGAAATCCTACTTGCAAAATGTCTGTGAAATGAAGAATCTAAAATGTTGGTGAAAAGGAGGCTATGAGTTTTTAATGAAAATATTTTTAAATCCCTATAATTCTATTAGCTGTTGTAGAAGTAATTGTTTATATAATTTCTATTATGTAAGAGACTCAGATGATTATAAAGTAATTTCTACTATTCTTCCAGCTTCATCATTGTGGAGTAGATGCAAAAACTAGTACCAATGGTTAAAATCATTGCTATGGGAAAGGAATATATAATTAGGTAAGGAAAATTAAAAAAAAAGAAAACAAAAGAAAAAACAGAAACAACAAAATCCCATCCTAAAATCACATCTCCAGGGGAGATAACAAATTTGAAGCTTGAGAAAATTCTTATTTCAAATCTTTTCTCTTCTTACCGGGAAAGTTTTCTTTTTTTATCTTTATTATTAAAAAAAATATTGCCCATATTATTTTCCAGACAATTGTTGTAGCCAATATAAAATATGATTTTTTTTTCTTTTTAAACATTTCATTTTGCTGGAAATGGTCATCTCAGTGCAATTCAGTTATTCTTAATAGGATTCCAATGTTAACATGTAATAGTTTTCTGATTATAATTTTACAAAAATTGCTAAAATTTCTGCAGAATGTTTCAGCAGTATTTCAGTTTACATAAAGCTGAAAGTATTTAAAAATTACATTCAAGCATGCAAAAAAAATAAAACAAATGTTTATATGTAGAAGCTGGTTTTCATCATTTTCTGATTGTAAATAAACAATTTTGTTCAAATTCACCTGGAATAGAATACTCAAAGGAAGTTGTTTTGATTTCTAATGATGGAGTAACTTATTCTCTTTTTGTGTTGGCTAGATTTAACTTTGGCTGAAAAATCAGAACTGTCTTTTTGTTTTTGCTATGGAAACAAGAGAGGAACAGTAGGGACTGAGAAGTGTGCATGATATATTCTGAATTAATCAATTGCAAAATAAAATACTGCCTGTATTTTAAAACTGGTCCCACCCTAAGCTTATTAATTTCATCTGAAAAAAATTAAACCACAGAGGTGAATTGAATTGAATGAATGTTTTTAGCAGTGTAAAATTAAACATTTTGGAGCTAAGATATCTTCTAATAAAAATGAAAAGTTAATGATTACATTTGTTGAAGATTCTAAAAATATGTGCCCACTTCTCTTCAAGTTGAGTCTCTGTTACATTACAGCAATAGAAATGTATTCATGATTTCTTGAATTGATATTTTCTATGAAAATTGTTAAGGAAATCGATTTATTGTATAGGTAAATATTTAGGTTTAAGCCTTTACAAGTTATTTGTTAGCAATGGAAATATATTGTATCTGCAAGTTGTAAACAACAGAGCATAATTTATTGGTTGTTTGTGATGCAAAATACAAACTTTAAGGGATAAAACACAACTATAAATCCTATAAAATAACTAGAATTTGTATTTGTGTTTTGGGGATGATGATGTATGATTTTTACATGTATATAAAAGAAAAAAAAGCATGAAAATTTTGAATGAAAATGCAGTGTGAAAAATAATTCTTATGAACAAAATGACTTCTTAAAGGTGGGAAATATATACCTGCAATGCCCTATCTTCACAATGTGGTCTATGAGTAAAGGAGCTCAAAATATGAATGACAATGATAACATGAGCAAATATGACAATAAGAGAAAAATAAACATACATATAATGCAATGATTAGGTGAACATTATTATAATTAGAGAGTAATGAATGCAAAGAAAAACTTATCACGAACCTCTTCCCATTGCTGTACATAGCGCACCAATCGGGAGAGCCGAAGCAACCTGAGAAGGCTTAGCAGTTTAGCTAGTCTCAACATGCGCAATGCTCTGCCTGAAGAAAGAAAAAAGTATATGTTTTTCATAAATAATAATGTAAAAAATATCAGAAGAAACTGCAAGCCTTGTGATGGCTTTCATTACTAGGAGGTCATCATGCACATTGTCTGCAAATCTGCAATGGAGAAAGACTCTTTCCTTCAACAAGTAGACAAAATTCAACTTTATACAAAAGCTTATGAGTCTAAATTTTAATATCATTGTTTACATGCATATATATATATATATATATATATATATATATATATATATATATATATATATATATATATATAATTGATATATGCATGTATATATATATATATATATATATATATATATATATATATATATATATATATATATATATAGATAGATAGATATATGTATGTATATGAAACTAAGAATGAAATTGGATTTCTATAAAGTAAAGTTGTTTTTTAACTCTTAAACAAAATATTAAGAATATCTAACATTAATTAAAAACACAGTCTTAATATAAAAAGGTAAGAATAAAAGAGAATTTGTTACAAAGGAATTTAAAAAATAAAAATCTAAAAATCTAATTTGATTTTGTTACTTACAAAATGCTGCTGTTATCTACATGAAGAGCTGTTATATAAAATAAAATTATCTGTAATGGAAACACTTGATAAAAATCCCAAAGTCCCTCCTCAATAAAAGAAAAAAACAAAAAAAAACAAAACAACAAAAGAATGTTAAAAAGGTGATATAAATTACTTTTTTAAAACTGCTTTTTTATTGACAGATCCAAATACCTAAAAGGAAAATCCATATCCAAATAGCATTTCAGAGAATTATATGAATAATAAAATTGGTGGAGGAGTAATTCTCAATAAAAATTTGCATGAAGCTTAATAGAAAGTCTATATAGATTCATTATATTGAATTAACAATTCCTTTTGAGGAAAATGTCAATTGGGTTCATGACTGTAAGTTGGAAAATATTAAGATTTGCAGGAAGACTGTACAAACGATATATTTACTATTGAAGTTGAGGTTTTTATAAAAGAGAAAATATACAGGGACTCCAAAATCAGACAGAGGTTGTACTTACATGAAGCTGATATTCTTATGTTGTTGGAGAAAATCAATAAAGTCTGGTGATATAGTGAGGTACTGCTGGGGTAAACTTGGTTAGTGGTAATTTTTTCAACTATTTTTATTGATTTTTTGCTCATGAAAAATTAATGAAGATGTTTTGTATATTTTCTCTTTTTTATTCTACACTTACTTGCATATTGTAATGCAGTCTCTAAATTGATAAAGGTTTTCACTAAAATTCTTTTATTCTCAAGTTTATTGACAGCAATAAACCTGTATTTTCTGCAGAGAAGTAATAACTCTTTTTTTACTGAGAGAACATTTCTAAATTAATACAGTAATAATATTTTACCATTGAAAATCATGGTCTTGATAATGTATTTGTTATTAACAGCCAATATGAAAAAGAAAAAATTAATTCATAAGATCAATCTCTATCATAAAGATAGGATTTTTGTATGTATAATATGTCAAAAATCACATACTGTAGCATGATAATATGAAAATGCTCTTAGAGAATGAAACAATTTCAAGTATCTTTAGAAATTTGATAAGAGGCTGAGTCTGCATTTGCACTCACCCTGTTCATTATATTTTTTCAAAGAAGATATCTATTAAGCGATAATTACATAGTATTTATCTTTATCAATTAATTTATTGGTTGTTAATGATAAATTCTATGAGTAGGATATGAATCAACATCAAGTTTAATGAGTGCAAAAGTTGGCCTTTAAACAAATAATTATATGAAAACCAGTTAGAACCAATTCATTTTGCGAGTTTATTTTTTGTATTTTTATAAAGATTGTAAGATTTTCAGTTTTATTCTTATGTGGATTTCCTTCTAGATCTGCAATAAATATATTTATATGTACAGTTTTCAAAGTGAAACAATCTATTAGTGGAAATACAAACCATACAACAGTTATTTTTTGGTAAGTGTTACCATTAGCATCAGTCACTTAATAATAATAATAATAATGATAATAATAACATTCACATAGATTTATGAAGAAACTTACAAATACAAAATATCTGTTTTTTATTCAACAGTTTAGTCGTAATTAAAAACAGGATTTGTAATTTTCAAAATTTAATCACAAAAAGCAATTTCTCAAAAGTTGCAAATCACCACTACGAAGTTACTATTTCTATCACAGCAACTCTTGTCATGCAGCAAAAGTCATTCAGAAAATATTCAGTTATGTACAAACTGAAACATTAAAGACAATCACTGTAATTCTTTTGTAGTTCTAAGGCACCTATAGGATTTTAAAGCTATGAAAAACTACTTGCCTCTTTATCGATGAAAATGTATATTTGAAATTGTAAAGTATAACATATTAAACAGAATTAACTAAAAAGAAATTTTTAGCAATCAAGCAGTAAATATTTTATGAGAAAAAGTAAAATTTTGTTTTCCTTAAAAAAAATAATAATGTTTCTTTTCATATGTTGGCAGCAACCGTTTCTTTTTTCAACTTGATCAAAATATATTTTGATAAAAATAAAATTGGTCAGTTGAAATTGCTACTCTCTGAAAAAGTAAGTGGAAAAAATGAATGAAGGAATGACTACAGATGCAAACTACATAAAACTTTTGTAAAATTTAAAAGTACAAAATAAAACTGTCATATAGATCTATACATAATATAGTAAAGACAGTCAATCAGATATAAAAAATTGTTTAATCACCTAACTTGTAACATTCAATATATTACTCGCTAAACATTCTACTTTCCATAATTTCTAGCTAAAACATCAACTTAAAGTGAAAATAAAACCATTGCTTGATATTTGAAACACTAAATTTTGACTATAAAATTAATCTTTTTTTAAATATAAAAATATTTTTCTATAGATTTATTTCAAATGAAACAAATGCAAAGGTCATATCACAGCAAATCAACACAATCCAATCTTCAGTGATTAAAACCAAAACCTGCCTTAAAAAATCTCAAACAAATAAAAAGAAATACAATCACAGCAACTGCAGGCATCAAAATAAAATGATTTGTTTCTTATCATTCATATATATTTACAAATCAAAAGTTAGTCTATAAAATTTGAATTTAAGTCTTCCAAAAGATCTGTTGTTGGAAGGGTGGGAAAAACAATTCAAAAGTCAACAATAAAAGTGTTTCAATCAGGCAATAAATACATTTTCATTACATATGAACATACTTCATTTTCATTATTTGAAATAGATGTTCATCAAGTCATAATTTTACCACAGTACCATCAAGTGCTTCCATTATTTACTCAATCAAAAATGTCCAAAATCTGAAAATTAAAAGTTTATTAAAGTTGATTGATTCAATCAAACTGTTTATGGCAATGTTTTCAATTGGAAAACATTGAAAATCATTGCCACCTGTTTATATAGAATGATATATGAAAGGTAGTAAATATAATAAATAGTCAATGGAAAGTATTCTTGACTTGGATTTGTTCCTTGAATAAAGCTGCGGAGGTTATTTCTTCCGATGTGTTTCATTCAAGATTACCACTGAAAAATTATAAATTCTCAAACTTTAAATTCAGTATCTTCTGAAAACAGATTTTATGTATGTAGAGTGCGAGTGGTTATTACATTGTTTCATTGGTTTGGTTTCTTGTTTTAAAGGGATATCAATCTTTGTGGGTTATTTTTTTGAGGAACTGCAGTGATATCTAACCCATAGCTGGGGGAATAAGGGGGTTCATATCTTTTCCAAGAGTATTAATCCAAAAGGGTAATAGCATAGCTGGAGTTTGAACTCACTTCAAGGTTGCAGCCCAGCATTTTAGCCATTAGGCCATGAGGACTCCCCTATATTGTTTGCATGAACATGAGAAATGGACTATTAAATATATTAACTTTTAGGTTTTGACTGTTTAGTTCAATAAAAATAAGAATGGTGAGATTTAGATTGTTACTTTTGGACAATTGTAACTTTTTTCAGGTTTAGTATCAAATTCAAATATTGTTTTTTTCATTTGGATAAGATCCTTTTTCATTTTAAAAATTATTTACTCAAACAAATAACCAGGATATAAAATTATTAATGAATGAAGACTAAAATTGAAATTAATATGTTATATTTGAATTTTAATTATCTTATTAAAATTTGTTTAAATTGTTTCACTTTATTAAGTGTAACTCAAGTTGTATCATTTTATTATGAGTAGCCTAAATTGTATCATTTTAGATGTCTAGTGTATTATTTATGTGATATTGCCCTGTTGTACACAA
This sequence comes from Sepioteuthis lessoniana, assembly GCA_963585895.1. Lineage (NCBI taxonomy): Eukaryota > Metazoa > Mollusca > Cephalopoda > Myopsida > Loliginidae > Sepioteuthis > Sepioteuthis lessoniana. The sequence continues at coordinate 35,602,078 of OY757927.1, forward strand.
ACACAGCTTTGCTCCAAATAAACTAATTATATACCAAAATCAAGTATAAATCTGATGTAGGTTTTGTAGAATATCTATCTTTGTATTTTCACTTATAAAATCAATTCTCAGTTATTACATAATAATTAAATTGAAATATTACTAAAATACTATTATTACATAATAAATATTACTAAAATACTATTATTACATAATAAATATTACTAAAATACTATTATTACATAATAAATATTACTAAAATACTATTATTACATAATAATTAAATTGAATATTACTAAAATTTATCAAAAGTAGGTTTATTTAATTGTATTTTGTATTTTTCCTCCAAAAGTAGATTAATTTTTGTTTAAGAATAATTTATGGTTAATTTTTCCTAAAAGTTTGAGTGAGTCAAAATGTCTTTAATATCACTTACTACTACTACTACAATAATGATAAATCTTTGGGCTAAAGTTCGTAATATGAAGAATACAAAGAAGAGGTTCCATTATTTGAATAATTTTTGGTATGTTGATTATTCTTTAATAAGTAAGTTGGTGAACTTAGTCGAGGGTGACCTAAAAGCTCCCTTTTTGATAACTACTACACTGAGGTGTAGGGGAGGGTGCTACTCCATTCCCTGGATTGCTCCACTTTACCCTTCTCTTATATTGCTAAGTGTTAAGCAAGGCGGCATCAAGTACCATTTTTTGAGTCTTTAGTATGACTCAACCTGGGATTGAACCCCGTTCTCCTGGACCATTGGCAAATACTCTACTCATTAGGCCAATAGCCTTGTTTAGTAAGTACTTGGTTTAAAATATTGAACTTATTTTATTATACAACTTCACAATTTATAAAGTAAATGTTATTTGAGAGATGTTAAAAATTTGGGTTGAATTTCTCAAACTATTTATTTATTTAGCTAATTTAGAAGATATTAATTTTAAAATAATTGAATTATTAACAATTATCAAATCATTTTGTGAATGAGAGAAATTATAAGATGAAATAAAAGTTTATAGTTTACACTAGAATATATAAAACTAAAAAGACTTTCATTTTCCCTGTTAAACATTAGCCGTACTCTAGTTATGCTTATATCTTGGTAGAATAAAATTAGATTGATAGCTTGGTTGTCATTTGTTGTTACGTCTTTGCTATTAATTATGTATTTATATTATTGTGCTTCTATTTTGGTGTAAACTTCAAAAGGAAATATGACAGCTGAAACTCTAATTTGGAAATCAATCTTGAATGGAGTTGGTAAAGCCAATATATCTCAATATGGTAAGGAAATTTAATGTAAAAAACCTTTTAGCATATTCCAAGACTGAAAGCAACTTTGAAAGTAATTAGAGAAAAAGTCAAATAAAACATGAGTTTAAAATTATTTTGATGCCATTTTCAGCTTACACCTGTTTTTCCTGTTTTTATTCGTTGATTTATGACAATATTTTTATTTTCTTTGTATGGCTTTCTTCATTTTCTTAATAGAATTTCACAAAATCTTTTTCATAAATTGTTTTCGGTCTTTTGTACTGGTAGAATATAGGTCACATATATATCAATATATATGGTTAAATTCTAAAAGATATCCAGTATCTTGTAGATGCATCTTTCACTGTGAAATTATACCAAAAGAAGAGCAAAAGAATAGCGTCAATTAAGCAGACAAGTTGTAAATGAAGCATGCCTTTTACCCATGAGAAAGGGTTCATTGGCACAAAGAGAAAACTGACTATTATTCTATCACAGAAAAGTGAGCTGCTGGGGGAAATGTTGAATCAATACTAGTCAATTTTAGATGTTACTTTGTGCAAGTTATAAGAAAGAAAATGAATTGAACATATTGAATTTTTATGAACATGTCTGATGTTTTCATTTTTCTGACAGGTTCTGAAACAAATTAGTTATATATTTGAAGTTATTAAAAGCTAACTTTGTTTTTGATATATTTGAAATAAAGAAAAAATTTGGGATTAGAAATTAAAAAAAACTTATATTTTTCTCTTTATGTGATTGTTAAATCATTTGATAATAAAGAAAAACTGAGTTGTCATTAGTTCAAAGTTATTTCTCTCCTACTAACATATTCTTAGCTATTTGAGGAGAAAAAGTAATGGTGAATGAATCAGAAGCAATAATGATGTAATTTCAATATTTGGGATAATTTTCAAATTTGAAAGGATTTTCTTTATGACTGAAACAGTATTTACCCAAACTTTGCCAAATTTTACTTTATTCATATAATTTGTATAGAGTTAAGAGTACTGTTCTAAGAGTGCACTCTGAGAATATAATTGAAATGCATTTATACATTTTGGATTGATTCACATACAAAACAAGAATATTGATGTGAAACATAAATAAGATGGGTTGACGACATTTGTGTCCCTTATGCTATAAGCAGTATATTTTCAACACACACACACACACACACACACACACACACACACATATATATATATATATATATATATATATATATAGAGAGAGAGAGAGAGTTGAAACCATATTCAGATTTAGACAGACTGATTAATGAATTTGAGCATAAGCAACATAAATTTACCTTTTCAGGCTTAAAATTAATTTGAAAAACTTTCTTACTTAATTTGACTTTTAAAACTAAAAATATGTAATTTGTAAGTTGTCTATTTGATCTCATACTGTTTTTTGAAAACCTTTTTTTTGTATTTAAAAGGTATTTTGATGAAATATAAACACTTGACATAAAAATAGGCTATGTCAGGGTTCTTTTAAAACATTTCAAATAAAGATATAGTTTGTCTCAACAAATTTGATTCTGTGTTTGATTATAATTTTTCTATTTTTAGTTTCAACATGAGTGGAATTTCTAAAAGTAATCAACTTCACAAATTACTTCATCATCTGATATAATTGAGATATCTGCAGATATTGATTACTTTGTGAAAAATTCTCTCAAAAAAAATATCTATTGATAGGTGATAAATATCTACACAATATATTATTTTGTCAAGATCTATGAAAATACCAAAAATAATGAAAACTTCCCAGTTTTAAAATAATTTCTAATGAGTGAGATAAAAAATGATACAAAAAATATTTTGTATTTTACATTTACTTTTAAATGACAGTTACTCTCCTCTAAAGAAAGTTAAAGAAAAACAGCAAATGATTTTCCAATTGAAGAATTTTGCAATGTTTATCAATTAATCACTGTAGATATTGATATTTATTTAAATGAACCATAGACAGTGTAAAAGGATTTTTTCAAAGCATGTAAAATTGAAAAGAACTAAATAATATGTAAATATTTATTTTCAAATCATTTCTAAAAATTAATATAGCTTTGAGTTTTATGATTTACTTTCCAACTTAAGATATCTTAGGCTACAAAACAGCTGATCATTATTATCTATATTGACATTTAATGTTGCTTAATTAAACTTTGAAGTGTTTAGATAATGGCTAAAATATTTGTTACAATACTAAATCTGATCATGTTTATTTTCTTTTGACCATTGCTAATCAAACTAAATGATTATACTAAGTTTTATTAATATACATTTTAATTTAAAATTTGCAAGTAAGTTGTCTCTTATATTTTTCCTATTGATTTCAGCTATGAAAATACATATAAAAGTTTTAACAGATCTCTACAATTTTATATTTGATGCATTTGTAATATCATGTGGAATAAGATCATAATGGGAGAATGTTCCTTCAAGATTGAATCCATGAACATATAAACAAGCTTACTATCTCTCAATAGCAGATGTCCTTGTATACTACAATGGCATTTGATAAAAGTAATGTAATGATGTCAAAAGTTTCTTATATGATATAGAATTTAACTTGTACGAAAATCATGTTTTAATTTTAAATAAAATTTAGGTTAAAATCATTTGAATATTGTATTCATCATAGGAAAGCAGCTATTGATGTAAAAAATCACTTTTAGTCATAATTTTTGAAGAACAAGTTCTTAATGCATTTCATTTAGAGAAATAAATATTTTTTTTACACTGAATCTTGTGATAAATCTGCAAGTAGAAAAAATGAGCAGTTATAAGTCAATCAATCCTAGAAAAGGAAAGAAAATTTAATATTGAATTGTTCTGAAAACAACAGTAGATTTAATCTACAGAGAATTAAGCAGTAAATTAGGAAAGAAAAGAAGAAAAAATTCTCTAATATTTCAAATGGATGCTTAAATACTCATGTAGATATAAGTGAATTCTCTTTGAAAAAGAAATTATTTCTGTGTAAAAAAATCTGCAAATCTTAATTTCAGTTATTGGTCATGGTTTTTTAATTTCTGTAAAAATATCAGATATAAAGCTAATAATATGTTATGATATATGACCATTGTTGTTTCTGTTAGAATTTGAAGGGTTGATGGCAATGAGGATTTATGAAGAAAAATTTGATTTTGTCCCGATTTTCTTGACTCAAATAAAATAGCTAAGCCTGAAAATTTTTTTTCACAGAAAATTATAAATATTTGTAATATGTTCATTCAAATGACATTTTTGAATATTAAATTAGTTTAATGGTTGTAAATGAATATTACAAAAAATATTTTCAACTGCTAACACATTACCTAAATTCATGCCATAGAAAGAAAAACTATATACATTGGACATACCTTAAAATACATCTTGAATAAATATATAATATAGTTAGAAAAATAAAGTTTATTCTTCAATTTGCACGTTGATATCAAATATAAATGATGCAAAATAAAACAACTGTTGTTCCTTTATTCTCTCGGGATTTCTTATTGAAATAAGGAATCATATAAAACAGAGGGAAGTATTTATATCTAGATACATGAAGGTCAATAGACAAAAAAAGTTATCAAGGTCAGGTTTTAAAATGAAAAATAAAAATGTTCTTGAATCTATTCCATTTTAAATTAAATTGAATGAATTAAATGAATAGCAAGTGGAACAAAATCAAATAAATTAATTTCTTTGAAAGATTTATTTGATTTTTAAGTAATTGTCTTGTTTGTACATTTATCACATAAAAAGTTGCTGGTTTTTTCAAATATGTTGTGACTTCTTACTAGAGTAACTATAAAATCCTAGCATAAAACTTTTTAAATGCATAAAAAATATATTTTGTAAGTCTCAAATAATTTTTTGCAAGCTTTCTTTTCTATTTTCATAAACATATCAGCAAAAGTCTAAAGTTTTAAAAGTATATTTTTAATAATGATATTTATTAAATAAATAAAAAAATAGCTCAACAATTTGGTAAGATTTCTAAACTATTTTGATTTATCATAAATACACAATATCTTAAAGAAATCTTATGAAAGTGCCATATCCCATCAGGACATAGGCAATTTTCATGGCTTTTCAGGGCTTCTTTTATCAGTAAACTGTAAATTACCATGATTTTTTTTATGAGAAATAGATGAGGGGTTTTTCTGTTTCTGTTCTCCATGGTTTGAATTTGTTGTTCTTTCCCCTAGACTTGTTGCCTACCATGGCTAGAAAGCTCAATTAGTTCTACTATTTCAACCCTAGCAGGGAAGAAAGAGGGGTTGATTTATACTTTTCCCTGTGATTTAAGCACAAAAAATATAAACACAGACTTGAGAGGAATTTGAACTTGGCTTGAAAATTACATTTTCTAATCTAATAACCTTTATGATACCTGCACTTTATTATAATTACTATAAAAAAACAAACATCAACTGATTTGAAGTTATTTTCTACTCCCAAATAAGTTCAGAAAAATTATTTTTTGATTGTTTTCAAAGAAGATATTTTTATTTACTTATATCTTCTATGAAGCAATAAGAATATCATAAGAAAAATGAAATAATTTATATAGTACTGGATTGAATATTTTAGATAATACTGAGGCTAGTAATTAGGAAGGATTTATAATTTTTTCTCATGATACTGTGTTTGACCAACTAAATTGCCTAAATGTCACAAGAGTCATCATACAATTTTCAAGCTTTCATTTTATTTTAAACGATTTGTCTATTTATCGTTTTCCCCAGCATCACAAAACCATTAAGTTAATACTTAACAATGGAAGAATTCTTTTATGATATGCTGGAATTTTGAATATTGAAGAATATACCCATACTATTAAAATTAATATTTTAGTGTAAGCCTATCAAAGTATAACATTTATGAAAGGGATATAAAGCTATAGCAATTTCAAAACAAATTCATTCCAAATATCTATAATTATTTTGTGTCTCTGAGACATGAAAAAAAACTTTATTTTAAAGTAGATAAAAAGTATCAGTTTATAGAGTGTGTCAAAAAAGGTTTTGACATATTGAATTTTTTGCAAGACTCTTATTAAGAAATATTCTTTTAAAGGATGAAATGAAATCTTGATACTTCAAATATGATCAAATATACTTCTCTCATAATAGTTGTTACATTTGCATCACATTCATATGTTGATGTAACAATTATTATAGAACAGAGATAGTTTTTTTTTTTTTTTTTTAAGAAATAATTTAATATTTCAATTGTATGTCAAAAAATCATTATCATATATTTCTATTAAATAATAAGATAATATCCTATATATCAAGAACTGATTCATAAGTTACATCTGTGGAGTAGAGTTTAAAATTCTTATATAGCTTATCACTGTTGCTGAAATATTATTGTTCAATAAAAATACAGCATATAAATATTTTGATTCAATGTGTCTGTATTAATGTATATGGGCTGAAACAGAGAAAATTTTGCTATGCTATTAGTTATTGAAATATTTTATAAAGATGTTTAATTTCTTATAACATCATGAATATTATGTCTAATGAAAAACACTTCTCTCCACACAAATACAAATGATAGTTTCTGGAAATTATATTAGGAAAAAGTGCATTGTGAAAACATTCTCATGAGGGAGTAAATTTAAAAAAAGGGCTGATTATGAAAAAAAAGAAAAAGAAAAAGAAAAAGATTCTCGTATAAATGAATCAAGAATATGTAATGTATGTATGTATGTATGTATGTAGGTACGTTTGTGTGTATGCATGTACATATGATTGTGTGTGTGCATATGTGTGTGTGTGTGTGTGTGTGTGTGTGTGTGTGTGTGTGTGTGTGTGTGTGAGTGAGTGAGTGTGTGTGTGTGTGTGTGTGTGTGTGTGTGTATGTTTAAGGGAAAATATGCATTATAAACAATGCATGATATGAATATTGAGATGCTGATAAGTACTGATTCTAAAAGAAAAAAGATATCTAATATGTGATTGGATGTAGGCAATGTTGAGAACCAGTTTGTGTTTTAAGCAACTGGTGTTGATGAATGTGTGTTGAGTAGTCGCCTGCATTCAGTCACGTATAAGATGAAATGACCCCAAAATACTAAACATACATGCAGTTCATGCGGGCCATTTATTTCATGCATACAGCAAACCATGTGGAATTAGAAAGGTGGAAAAAATAACTATGATTTTCATGCAATGTATTCTGTCTTCATTCTTATATATCTATAGACTGGGACAAATTTATTCCTAAAGTGAGCATTCCAAACTTTGATGTAATTCAAGTTAGGACTTGGAAGAATTTGTTTATCATTGGTTATAGGAATAATTTTTATCATCTTTATGTATCATAAAATATTCTGATATTGAAAATCCTGCTTTGCTTTCTTCAATATAAATTTTCAGAATTTTCTATTAAGTAAATGATACATATACAATTAAGTATCTTTTAAAATTCAATGTTGACAAGTTGACAGGAATCATGATAAAAATCCTCTTGTGACTGTTATTGTCTATTTCTAACTTTGTTGCTACATTTATGGAATGAAATATGAATGCAAATATAATGACTATTATGAGACAAAAATAATGTTATTTAAACATTATCTCTCTTTCATGTGTTGAAGCTCATTAGAATTACAAACTGAATTCTAAAACTACTTTAGTCTTGTTTTTTTTCTCCACCTCTTTAAATTAGTATAATCTTAAGCTTTAATTCCTTTTACTATCATTATTTAATATAACATAAATAGATGGAATGATAAAATAAAGATAATAAAAGATAAATACATATCTTATATTTTGCTGTAATATTGCATTAAGAAAATAATTTTTACAATTGAGAATATTCTGTAAATAATGAAACTAGTGATAATACTGTAATCAAATTGAATTTGTCTTCTGTCTTTATTGAATCTGCTTCAAGTCATAACTAAAAACACATCCAATAGTTACAATAGAGTGAGGAATGATCACACTAAAGAACAAATTGTCCTTGAAATTGTTTAATCCCCAACAAAAAAAAATGCAGTATTTTGAAAACAGAACACATGCATATCAAAGGTGGAATCTAATTTTATTCAAGCATTTTTTTCTTTTATGTAATTTTTTCTTTAAAAATGTTTTTAAAAATCAGATAAAACAAAAAACAAAAAAAATAAAAATAAAACAAAGGCATATCAGAAGATGTTTTTAAAGATGAAAATCAAACCAAACTGCAAATCTGGCAAATCTTTCAGAAAGAAAGGTAAAAAAATTAAAGAAATTTTATAGCTTTTACTTACTGCATATCCAGATTGGACTCGCAAATGAAGTTATGAAAAAAGTCAGGCAAAAATTTAGAGAAGCAAGGCGACCATTCTCTGTGTATTTTTTCACATATTTCACTTCTTATTTCTATTCAGTAAGTTTTATAACTTGCACTGGGTTTGAAAAGATTGCATCATTTTTTCTCTTTTTAGATTATATAGGGATTTTCATATGATTGATTCCTTTCCTAGTTAATTTTAATGTAAGGTTAGAGGGAAGAGATTTTGTTTGTAGAGTTTATTACAAAGAAGTACAAAGTTCCATCTTAAGTGAATAGCTATTAAAATTATATCAGTTAGGTTATAAACAGTGAATAGTTGTTTCCCCTGATACACATTTGGAGGTTACCATTTTTATCATCTCTTTTCTTGTTGCTCATTTTGAAAGGCAAACTGTATAATACCCTACCATCATGAGTTGAGTCAATAAGATTTTATTTGCAAGGACTAAGAATTTTTTAAGAAAATCTATATTTTTGGAAATATTTTATTGGCAGCAATAATAATATGTTTAAGAGAGATAGAAAAATTTGTTATCCCTTATTATTTATTGTGTTATTTTTAAAAAATTTTTTGCAATGTTCTATAGTTTAATATTCTGAATACTAGTTTCATGTTCCTCAGTCTCAGATTTCACATGTGAAATGAATGAATATTTATTTCTGTTTCCGCTCACAAGAGAGATTTTTTAAATAATAATCAATATATTGTTAAAAAGTTTGTGTACTGATATAGGCTAAAAATTTAACTTACTCAAATTGTAGGCCACAAAAATCCATATTATGAACAATATTATACATTCTTATTGTGGCATTTAATTGAAATTATTACATAAATATGAATAATTACATTAATCATTGAAAAATGTTGTTGATAAATTTTCAAAAGTCACAACATTTTTAAAAGTCTGTTTTTTATTTGTGAAAAAGTATTAATAATTTTTTTTTAGTTTATTCAATAAATTTATGGTTCTACATCTAATATAGTTATAGTGAAAATAAAATTTACTATTGTAGGTTTTTTGTTTGGATAGAAAGGTCTACTTTCAAAATATATTGGGACTAAGGTTTACTTTCTGAATATATTGGGACAAAGGGAATGGAAAAAAGTTAGTGAAGCAAAGACTAATCCAGTAGAATGTCAAATTTCATAACTAAAGTAATGAGCCTAATAACTGGAAAATTGTATATACAAATTATATAAAACCTGTTGATTTATTTGAGAAATCTAAATGCCTAAGTGTGCATATTCTTAATTCATGTAGTTTTCAATTCATGTAACTATGCTGTATACTTTTAAGTAAATTGATGTTTTCATTAGAACAACTTGGGATGTAGTTTTAATATAGTAAAAATAGTAATCAGACATAATAAAGTTAGATATCTCAAGTATTTAACCAGGGAAATGGTGACATTCAAAACTGGAATTTTGTTAAATATTTTCCTATATTAATAATTTTTTTTAAAATTCTAGATTGAAAGTAATGGTTCATAAAACTGTTTTACATTTGAAACAATGTTTATGCCAAACATGAACACACATGTTAATATTATCCATTTCACATGTTTGTAAAAACTAGATATTAAGATTATTTTAATTCAAATAATCATAACTTCTCGTAAATAAAAATGATATACAGTTTAGTATCATTTATCTTATAAGGATAGTTCATATTGAATACTATATGACATCTTTGTCAAATATATGCTTTAGATAAGTGATTTTTTTTGTTAATTTTACCATTAAAAATATTTTATATATTTTATTCTAAAAGAGATATTGTCAAGTATACAAGGATTCTATTATAGAACTTTTAGATTTTTTATGAACAAAGAGTAAACTATCTTTTTTAGTAAAAAAAAAAGAAACAGATTTTATTTTACTAAAATTTATATTAATATATGACTCTATAATTCCTTTATCTGGCCTGCTTACTTTCTCCAGGTTTGTTTTTATATAATTTTATAAAATTTAAAGAAAAAGCTTTAAGAAGCAAAAAAAAAAAATAAATAAATAAAAAGAAAGGTATTTTCATTTTCATTTTTGCAAAGATACAAATTTAGCAGTAATAAGAAGCCAAAAAAAAAAAAAAAATAATATCAAAACGATAGATGAGGTGCTTTGCAGATAGCATTACATACCAATTCTGGTGCCTAGTTGACTGACTGCACAGGAATTTTTCATGTGAATGTCTTGTATTTTTTGTTTTACTTTTATGGGATGATAATTTTTGAATTGTGTATATGATGAAATTGAATAAATAAAGATTATTGATAATTATATTTGAGATTTTTTATTGGCAAGAGGTTTATATGGGTGATTACTAAGTTTTGAATATGATTGCTAGTAAGTTAATGGAATGAGATGAATATATTTGTTAGACTAACCTGGCATTATGATGAGGAATGATGAAATGAACTTTTTAAAAACTCAGTATAAAAGAAAAAATTTGATGCTTTTATAAATGCACATTTTCATGACATATTTTTGTACAGCAAAATTGATTTTATACATCAAGTTGAAATCCTTTTTATATTTTATTGGAAAAAAAAAAACAACCCAAAAGGAAAACAAAACACAAAGCTGTGAAGATAATGTGCAGTGCTTATGGTTATAACAAATTTGTGCAAGCTTTTCCTAATGAACAAGATAAATAAAATAGAATGCATCAATTTCTTTTTGACAATTTTCTTTCTTGGAGTATATATATATATATATATATATATATATATGTGTGTGTGTGTGTGTGTATGTGTGCATGCAGTGTGTTTCAAAATGGATACAACCACCTTTCTGACAACTTGTACTTTGACTGCTTTAAATCTAAAAACTATTTTTAAAGACATTAATTATAAAAATATACTAATTACATAATTACATTAATTAACTTTACAACAAGATAGTTGCTGAAAAGTATTTTTTTACCTGGATGCAGGTTTTTATTATATTTTCAGTCATGATTTGTAACATTTGCCTCTCAGTGTTAGCTTTCAATTCTTTAAGTGTGTGAAGATTGTTTTTAAATACTAAAACTTTTGAAATCCCAAAAGGAAGATATTCCTAAATTATCTACTTCTCAACAATGAATACAAATTTGTCATTATCAGGCATACCACAAAGGAATGGATACTTGAATGAGGTTAGTGCATGACAAAATTATTTCAAATGTTGAATACTATTGCCTCATGAGTAATATTTAACATAAGATTTATGAGTGTGTAAATTTTAACCTCTCATCTTTATGGTTGTATCTTTTATGAATCACTGTTAATATATATATATATATATATATATATATATATATATATATATATATATATATATATGTATAAACCCACACACATATACATATATATAAACACAAAGATATATATATATATATATATATTTATGATTACCTGCAAGAAAGCATGATTAGTTGATAAAAAAGGTAAATACACATGCACATGTCTTCCAAACTCAGTGTGGAATCTGTTTTGTGTGTGAATAATGAAAATGTGTATATTTCTTATGTTTTTTGTTTCTATTTCTGTTCTCAAGCAATTAGGTGCATATCAAATGACACTAATTCTATTTGTAATTCATGAAAAATTTGGGCATATGACAATTCACTAGAGTGGCTTTCAAAGAACAATCAAAAGAAAGTGGGAGATCTCCAAATTCTGTTGTAAAGGGTTTTAGGGTTATGACATTGATTTGTACATTTTACAAACAAGCAAAATGAATACATTTAATGTTTGACTGATTCAAACATTTTGTCAATCATCATGCAAAATCAAGTTTCAGTTAGAATTTAATGGATTGAAAATTCGCTCACTATTGTAGGTAATTTAAGAGCAGTTGGTCAAAATAATAAAAGTAGCTGTTTAATGAATTATTTGTGCTTGCATCCTCATCTTTATTGTTTTGATTACAAATTGATCCTCTAATTATCAACAGGACTTTATGGCCTTTCTTAAATCTTTGATGTTATCTACTGATTTTTTCTTAAGTCACTGCCTACTTGCTGGTTAAGCAACACATATTTAACTGTCATGGTAAGTATTTATTTTAATAAAATAATTGAAGATTTAGAGAAGTGATATAAATTTGAAGAATATTATTAAAGAACCCACTGGCTGAAACATATTGATAAAGGTGAAGGTGTTAATCTGAATATCATATTGACTATTGTCAGAACTTCAGACAGCATTGAAGATTGTGATTAAATTACATTCTTTAATATCTTTCTGATGAAGGTAACACTTTGTCATATTACAAAAAGAAAATAGAAGTGTGCAAGATTATATATTGGTAAAAAAAAAAACTAACTCTGCAATTTTTAGAAACAGTGAAAATTTTTCTTTAATGACAATTTCAGATTGTGTTCATCTCTTGTTTACATTTTTTATTGGAAAATTAAAGAAAGGATTTTTGTATTCCTTCTTAATTCAATCAATACATACTTTTATTATTACTATTATTCATTATTTATTTCTGACAAAAAATATCTATACCTTTCTCTGTTTCATAAAAAAATATTTTTATAGGCTTATAATACAATATTCCACATTTTCATTCATTTTATTTTGGATTCATCAATGAAAACCAGCCAAGCAATATGTACAACCGGTGGATTTTAATGACTTTTACAATATATATTCTTTAATGATTAATCCTTTGACAGTGAAAGTACAAAACTGCAATTCCAAAATTACTCACAGAAACTAAATGGTAAGTTCATGCTTGTGTGCAAAATAAATATAATCTACTCTTAAAATAATTATATTTCTCAAGTTTTTACCAAATTGAGAAATAAATACATTGAATTATTCTTTTGCCTTTATAAAATTGTTCAACAAAAAAAGATTATGGTAAACCTCAGTGTGTTATCAGGCAAGAACTCAAGCCCAAACAAAGGTGAGTGGCCGCTCCTCAGTGATTGCAGTGTATGTGTAAATATAAGTGAAAAAAAAAAGGATTTAAAAATTAGAACATAAAAGCAATGGAGAAAGCACTAAAATGAAAATGGTGGACAATAATAATAATAATAATGATAATAATAATAATAAGATGATGATGATGACAATAATAATAATAATAATAATGAATATATGAGGAAAGTAACATTCAAAACAATGATCTTTGGCTCTTCTTGTCAGTTTTGTCATATACAATCAATAATTATTTCAATATCTTTTGCATCAGTATGTTATTGAAATTAATGAAATTAGAATACATTTTTCTACAATTGACACAACGATAAAGAATAACTTTTTATGAAGCTAAATGTGTCCAATTTGACTGTTGGCAACTTTGTAAATGAATAAAAAGTATTCAAGAGCCCAACTTTATAACATGATTCAAGGCAGTTAAGTATTGATTCCAAAACTTTCTGTTGTTTCTTCTCTAATTTCAATCTGCAAACTTATTTAATACAGCTATTAATTCTTTCACTAATCCACTTTGTTGCAGGATTGTAAGTACCAGAAAAATTCTATTTAATTTCTTATTCATCAATAAATGAGGAATTTTTTTCATTGCATATGAATATATGTGGTATACTTTGAGTTAAATTGTATGTCCTTTTATTTGATTAAAAAAAATTAAGGAATATCTTTGCTTATTGGTTCAATTCTTACATAGTTTTTATATAGCAATGTTTGCTGTCTTTCTTTTATTATTGCCCACGCTTGAACATTCCTTATATCCATGGTTCAGTTATAAAATATGATTGGCTTTTTTAGACCCAAACATCTAATTTACAAAAGGTAATCACTGCATTTCTATTATTCTAAATTATTAGGTTTTTGTATTAGTTGGCCTGAATTATGCATTTATATGTTGTGCATATCAAAGAATATTGACTCCATTTTCTTTATAACAAGGAATATTATTCTGTCAGATACCTCATTAGATTTACAATGTTGAGAGCCAATGCAGTTTTGTTTTTCCTAGAAAGTTTATAATCATTAGACAAAACAAGAAAAAATTATATGTTTTCTTGGAATAGAAATGATAAAACTATGGATGAAATAGAGAATTTTCGGTTTTTGAAAAAAAATTTAAATTAAAAAAATTGCTTCATTGACATTTTAGTAATTGAATAATAATGAGTTAATTTTTACCAGTTCAAACAGAAAAGGAAAAATTAAGGGGCTGGTAAAATTTTATTCTAGTTTTTCCTTGTTCATTTTGTTCATTTGTCATTCTATTATAGACTATTTTATTCTAGTTTTTCCTTGTTCATTTTGTTCATTTGTCATTCTATTATAGACTATTTTATTCTTGTTTTTCCTTGTTCATTTTGTTCATTTGTCATTCTATTATAGACTATTTTATTCTAGTTTTTCCTTGTTCATTTTGTTCATTTGTCATTCTATTATAGACTATATATCCAGCCACTGAACTGTTGTTTCCAGTTTCATTGAGAAATGTATGTTAACAAATACATAAAATCATTTGAATTTTCAGATTTTAAGTAATATTTACAATTTTCTTTCATGACTGGATTTCAAGCAATCAACTTTTAAGTTAACTGTGGAAACCATTTGTCAGATATCTTGGGTGTCTAGGGTGATCAGATCAGATACTACTTATAAAAAAACTTAATATATCAACCATTCACAGCCTTTCTTTTAATAAACTGATGAGATAACCTTAAATGATATCTGAACCCTGGAGTGAAGTTTGAATATATGTTGAGCTAAATTTTTATCAATTTTGTGAATTCAGTTTCCCGGAACTAATGGTTCAATGCAGTTAAAATTGGATTTTTTTAAATGAATGAAACAAAAATTTGCCAAATATTCAGAATAGAATTAAGTGTTCACATAGCACTAAAGATGGTTTCAACTTGTTACTGATATCACAAAATCAAAATTTCTTGCTAATCAAAGGGAACTTGATGAGTCCTTATAAGAACATCTGTGTGTTTGAAGGAATTATCATCTGCATCTTTTTGTTTTTGTTTTCACACTTTTGTAGACATTTTCTCAGATGTCTCATTAGGTTGATTAAAATTTACTCAGATGTATTAAAGAAAAATTGGCAATACAAATTAAGTGTAATTACTTTAGAATCTTTCAGAGCATTGTGAAAAAAAGAGTAATATTTAATTTGTAAAACATATATCCAATGCATATTTTCTTGTTGATCAATATTCGATCTGTATGTTTGATATTTTAGGCTCAGTGTTATTTTATTGTGACCCTGATATTTCAGGATCAGGGAAATCTTGTGTGATTTTAATAATAAAACTGATTATTAACATCTTTTCTTTTCGAGATAGTTTTAAACAAAGATGTCTGCCCCCTGGAGCCAAATTTGAGTATATTTTTTGAATTCTGTAAGCTCAGGTACTGGGTATCTGAGGGCTAAGGGGCAAAAAGTTCCAGGGGTTAAAAATGTTTACTTTTGAGGTACATTGAAAAAATGTAAGATGCAAATCCGTCTGTTTGCTTAAATGAAATTATCAAACAAGAACATTTTTCTGAGAATTGTACTTAGAGAATATTTTATACATACGATTCCAACTTTGTTAATACATTAATTGAAATAAGGCTGGGGTTGTTGATTACAGGGGACAGTTTGGTAGAATCAATGATTCATACAGTGTTATCAGCAATAATGTTAAGCAAGAAGTCAGAAAAATGCATTGCATATAGTAATTATATAAGATATGCAATTAGCAGTTAATACATATGAAAACACTTCTTTGGTAGACATTGAAAATGCAAAGGAGACATTCTATAGAACATAGACAAAGCTAAAATCACATCTACATTGCAGTATAAAAAGAAAAACAAATTGGAGAAGTTTTAATTTTTTGTATACTTTTATATATGTACATTTCTCATTGTAATTCTAGAGCTTGGGCAAATAATATTGGAAAAATATTTGGGTGTATCAAAATAATTTTTTCCTGACCTTTAATCCAAAGCTTATTTCTTGTACACATCTAAAAACTATCTATGACTCCTCTATATCATTGATATTATATATACCATATTAATATCATTCATTTACAGCTGTATCTTTTGTTTCAGATGTTATAATGGTAGATGCAAGTATTGTAATTCTGGCAATTTTGAGGTATTATTTTAAACTCGGCCTCTATGTCATTGAAGCTGCTCACAGAATTCAGAGAGTTGTCCATTATGGTTTAAAGCATTTAAAAATTTTTAAGAGAGCAAGAGTTATTGAAAGATATCATATAAAGCATTACATAAGCTTCAAAAACATACAGAAGATATTGAGAGGTTCCCTATGAATTCTGATTTGACTAAAAACAAGAACATTTTTGATACGCCTAAATAATATAGTCAGATTAATTTCCTGATGTTTTCCCTTTTTCAATTATTACTAATCTTGATATTGATAAATTATTGGATGACAGAAAATACTTTATTCTGAGTACAAGAAAATTATCTGACCATACAAAACAAAATTACTTAATTTTTGTTTTGATTTGAACACTTGAAATGTCTGGTTATATTCTTAATAATTATTAAGCTTAGCTTAGTATGGCACAGTGGCAAATAGTGAGAAATTGGAAAGTATTTCCACAATCTTCTGGGTGGCAAAAGGCTTGCTTGTTTGTATTGAAATTCACCTTTAAAATTATGGCTATTTATCAAGACTTGAACACCAACTGCTGTTACCTAGTTTACTTTTTATTCTTTTAAATGATGGTATTTAAATTTTAAACTTTTACAAACTTCATCTGTTGTAAATAAAGAAAAGGTATTTATCCAGAAAAACTCATATTACACTGTGTTAGAGAAATTTAATTTTTTCACTAATAATTTAATTGACCAAATATGCATTTTGTATATTTTTTCTGCTTGAATACAGATAGCTTCAAAATTATAATATTTAACTGAATAAATTTCTTTCCATTTTCTATTATGATATATAGAAATTCCTCTCCAGTTGTTTTTCATTTTTTCCATGTTTGACTAAAGCAGTTATTATATCAGACGTCTTTTTTGTAAACATAAGCACACACACACACAAAAATAGAACAATAAGTTGCATTAATAGATGCATATATCAATGTTTGTACACACACACACACACACACACACACACACACACACACACACACACACACACACACACACACACACACATTTTGTTGAGCAAACAAGAAAAGCCAAAGAACTTTTGTGACAAGTTGGAAAATTTATGAAATAAAAGGAACATTCAAATTGATGTTCATTGCCAACATTGTCTAGAATGTAAATTTACATATAATGAACTTAAATGATAAAAAATAAGAGGTAGAAGCTTCAACATGCAAGGAACATAATTTAGCACGACAATAATATAAAGACAGAGGATTGCAGCATGAATAACGTGGAGAATTCTTAAAAGATACTGAAATGCATCTAAATAAGCAAATAATGAACAAAACAATAAAAATAAAGATATTTATATATACAATAATTTTGACAGCAACCTAATAAACAGTTTCAACTCAGCATTTTAGGTATGGTAAAAAAATGCATGTGCATAGATTTTGGCTCAAGAGGAAAAAAAAAAAACAAGGAAAATAACAGATATAGATAAATGAGTATAAGAGTAGAAATGAAAGTGTAGAGAATCTCCAATAACTTTTTCTCCAAAAATAATAGATCTTGTTTTTCTATTTTTTATCCAGAAAGTGGACAAAAATTTAGGGTCATAGAGTTTCATCAATTGAGAAATTGAAGACAAAATTATCTCTAAATATTAAGCAATTATTTGTTTTTAACCATTTGCAATAACAAAACATTCTAAACATATAATGATATAATTTCCCTCAAAAGACTAATTCTCAAAGTTTGTTATCCATAATAACTGATGAATTAGATATTGTCAAATTTTATCAAATACTTGCATAGATATATCAATTTGAACACATATGACACAGTAGCCATCAAGCTTATTTCACATACCAGTTATGAGTTTAATCCTTAATGAGTGATGCAATACTATCAGACTAAGCCTTGTAAATAAATGCATATGGTATTTTGAAATGACTAATAAGGCATTTCAAATAGGAACAATTTTCAGTAGTTTCTTAATTACTGTGCAAGATTTTATATTTTCACTAGCTGTATTACCCATTTACTCTGGCTAAAAAAAACAAGGCTTACATTAGTTAGTCATTGTAGGATTATACCCCTTAGAATCATGTCCCCCTATCCTCTAACTTCTGGTGTTTTGTAGATTAAGGGTAAAAAAAGATCACCACTACTGGTAACCAGTGTGTCCATCTACATCGCGTGTTATTAAATCTGTTCCACAAAACACCACCTTTATATTGACTGTAAAATAATTCCTTAGTACTGATGGTGAGCTAAATACTTAACAATAAATGATGAAAAATTCAAGTTACATTATTTGTTAAGAAGAACAGTGCAACATATGCATTTTCACAATCAGACACAAATGTCAAAAACATTCCTTCAACTTATTCCATTTTTGTAAACAATATCTATTTTACTATCTTTGTTTAAAATTTATGCTAAAAATGGATACACATAGTAATCTCATCATAAGATAAATTCTCGTAACAGGAAAGAGATTTATTTATTATAATTGGGAATATGCTTCATCAGGAAAATAATTTGTTGATGTCTGCACTAATAGAGCCTTCAATTATTTGCTTGGTTTAGTCTATAAGAGTTACTTGAGTATGAGAATGGAACAGGTGGTATTAATCTGAAGTTACTAAAGGTTACTATAGGTAATTTTCCAATCAAAACTGATATTTCCAGCCAAAGAAAGAGGTAATGAATTTACTATAGAAGACAAAAATGTTTCTCCACCTCCCAAGTGATGATGACAGATGAGAGATATATCTGATCTCTTTTGCTATTTTTTCTTTAAATCTATGTTAGAATTTAGTCAATAACATTAAGTCTTGATAATATTTTCCTGGGTAATGCCAGATACCATAATTAGTTATAAATTAAAAGTCAAATATTTAATACATATATAATGAATATGAAGTGTACATAAAATAGTGAAATCTTCCTAATAAATATCTTTAAATAATTGATTAAAGTTTTGTATACAGGTTAAAAAACTGATAGTCAAAATCAATTCTGTTATTTGTATAAGTTATATTAATGGATGATATGTATTTTATATCTGTGTATAATGACTTCAAATAAGTGGGTTAAGATTGTGTATAACACAAGTGTCAAAAGTGAGACCAATATTTTAGAAATTTTGCAATTGTACTCATAAAATATGAAAAATCTTTTGTTGCTTTACATTTTTTGGTTTATATTAAATACTATCTGAATATTAAACTAAAGATAAAATGAATTAATGTCCCCTTTGCTTTAAATGAAAAATTATCAAAAGACTAATGGATAAAACTAAGTTTTAATGTAAACTTATATCTAAACTCATCTTACTTTTATATAATTTATATTTAGTAATTCAAGACATGAATTATAGTATTTTATTTCTAAAGATTAAAATAACAGAAAATTTTATTTGGATCATTCCACCGAATAATCATGAAGTTTTATTTATCAACTTTAGCATGCTATTCTATCAGAAGAGTCCAGTTTATAAAATAGAAAATTTTGAGAAAATGATATTGAAGAGATTAATGTACATAATTATATAATATATTATAAATAATAAATGTACAAGTAATATATAATAATGATTGAAAGGATATGAATTATATATATATATATATATATATATATATATATATATATATATATATATATATATATATATATATATATATCCTTTCTTTTATTAAAAAGGTTTTAATGTGTGAGTCTTTAAATATGTTGAGTAATAATATAGTATGTTCCCATATGATATAATAATGAAGATTCATTATGATTCTTTGAGAATAGAACTCATTACATTAGTAACTCATTACATTTAGTCAGCTAAACTAACTTGTTAACCACTACTTAGCAGTGGATTAACCTCTATTCACTCTTATATATGGCATATTCATAGGAATTCAGTCAATATACCTTGCTTAAGTTATCTCCTTGAAACTAGTTATAGTGTATTATGGACAAAAAGAAATATAAGAATACAAGGGGTCCTTTACAACAGTGACAGTACTTGTTACAGTCAGTTGTTATGCAATTGTTTTATGCATTTGTAAAATGAATCTATAATTTTGGAATCCTAGAAATTAAAGACTATTTTTCTTTTCTTTTGTTATTTAAATGTAGAGTTTAAGGAATCAATTTAATATCTTGAAAGCCTTAAGCTCAGTTTTCTATCTTCTCATACTTGGCTTGCTAAGGGATAAATTGTTTATGAAATGCTGATTCTTTTAGAAAATATGACAAACAATGATTACTGAGCAGACGTATTAAGAATGAACAATAGTTTCTTTTTTTATCTTGATAAGGATGTTATAAATTATTCTGGTTGCTAGCATTATCATCATCATCATCATCATCATAATGAGCACCATCAAGTTAGTCCATCAGTATTGATGATAATCTCCTTATTTCCTCATATTCAGAATTGAGGAAACTGGTGAAACCTATGAAAAAACATTAAAGTGTTCAAGGTATATGCAGATACCAGCAAAATTATCTTGACTCACACAGTTGAACTCCAGTGGCATAGAAAGCCAGAGAAGACCATGTTGCAGTATTTTGCCAGGCTTCTGTCATTAGTTGTAGTCAGTTTTTATGTGTTTGGTTTATTTAGGCCAGTTGAACTCTACTTTTGAATTTAGGGCAGTTGAACTCTACTTCTGAATTTAGGGCAGTTGAACTCTACTTTTGAATTTAGGACTTGTCTTTATTCTAGACTGGTTGCTACTTTACTTGTTGAAGAGATGGATTCACTCTTTTTCATGGTCATTTGTATGAAGTGAACATAAAGAGCCTTGACCAGAATTTGAATTCAGTTTGCTGATTTGATTTATTATGCTGATCATTTGAGGTTAAGTTGCTCTTTTATAAGAAATGTTTCAAGTTTACTGGAATAAAGTGCTGGTCTTAATTTCAGAGAATTTCTTTAAAACATGATCTTATTTGAAATAAAGGAAAGATGTTCAGTTGCTAGTGCTTTGTTTTCCTGATTATTAATCTATAATAATGTATTGATAAAAAATGAAAGAGAAAACAACAAAATAAAGGCTGTTCATTTTAAGAAGTTCATAGAATTGATGATGTAAGAGAATAGTAGAAAAGATAGTTACTAGAAAAACAAAATCCAAAACACCCAATGGAAATTGTTGATTGCATTCAGTAAATTTACTTCTATTGACAATTTTTGCATGTTTTGATAATAAAGATTAGGAAGTATAAGCAGAGCAATTAAACATCCATGAATATTTGGACTCTTAGTTTAAGTGCATATGTATCTGCTTTGTTTCCATTTTCACAAAGTTAAAGATCTGATGAAACTTTCAACAATAATTCAATTAGTTGAAATCATTTAATTTTTCTTTTTTTCCTTTTCTCTTGAAATCACAATAGAAGAATTTATGAAATATGATTTTTATTTTAGTATTAGTTATTACTAATGAAATAATTAATGAATATGTTGGAATTTCTCTGAGATGATTTGAAAAAACAATAAAGAAAAGTAACATATTTACATGAGTTTAAATATTGCTACATATCTAATATATATATATTGATACACTTGTGGTGCAATGGTTATCCTCTAAGGAAATGGACACAGTGACTCAAGTTCAAATCCTGAATGAGACTGTTTGCATTCCACATAGCACTAGTATCTTTACTTTAGGGATGAGTCCAACTATTCTCCCTCCATTTATGAGTAAATAGTGGGACAAAATGAGCTCTTTAACCTTGGTATGGCAACTGATCTAGGGGAAGGAAAACTCTGAATTCAAACCTGTTAAACTTCACTTAAAAATTGACCTTGTGCTGCATTCTGCTCATGCAGTGGGGGTGGTTAAATACATATATTTAATCTGGTGGCAAGCTTATCTCTTATTACTATAATGATATCACAAGAGACATTATTATGAGCCTAAAGCTTTAGAGGTTTAAAGGTCACAATTTAATAGGTGAAGATGTTTGGTTAATTCAAAGAAATGTTGTTTTTGTTACTTTTCAAAAACCAATTAATATTTCTAATTCTTATAAATATCCTCATTGAACATACTAGATCTTCTTTTAAAATCTAATAAAAACAAGTGATCTAATTTTCTCAATGATAAGTTGAATATAAATTGACTCAAACACTATGGACCTTAATTCTGATTCATGTACATACCTATTGTATTTGATCATTGTAGATTCTCATGAAAATTACTCCTGAATTAAAGATTATTATAAAATGATCTAAAATTATAAGTGAATAAAAAAAGTTTGTTTTCTGCTTGAAATATTTGAAAATGTGACAGCTTCCAAATTATCTGGGATCAATTTTGTGTCAGTCTAATTAGGAGGCTTATAGGTAATTACAGTAAAAAAACAAACAAAAAAACCCCATTTTAACTGGATGAAGAAACAGGAGCGATGATATCAAAATGAATGAAAAGGGAAAAAAATTGAACATTTCTGGATTGGAGGTCAGATAAATTTTTGATTGGGAACAAACTGCCTAAAAATGTATTAGCAGCCAATTAATGAATATTTGATTCTTAGAAGAATTCACAGCTTTTTAGATCAATAAAAAGATATTTTAGGGTCATGGAGATCAACACTACCAATAAAACCATTTAAAATCTTATGTTTGCAAATTGGACTGAAGTTTCAAAGTGTTTTGTGTTTGAGTTTTTTTGTGAACCTAGTTACAGCATCTCTGAGAGTTAAGGGTTTAAATTCTCATTTCTAAAATGAATTAAAAGAACATTTCTACTGTTTCTTTGATTTCTAATATGCTTTTATATGATAGAGTATTTTTCTATAAAAATTTTGTGAAGGATAATTTTCTATACATTTAATTGATCAAGTCACAGTTATTGAATATTATTTTCTTTCTTCTCTGCAAAGATTTAAAAGGTTTATCTTTCTGTTTTTTGTCTATCTGAAACTTGATTCTCAAATGACATCAGTTTTTTGTTCTAAAAGTTCATTTGCCTTGTCTCTGCTTATTTAATAGATTAACAATGTTCATTTTTCCTTTTTTTTGACCTTATAGCAAGAGTGTAGCCAAGCTTTAAATTTGGGAGAGCAAGTTTATAAAAAGATTCCAAAATGCATGCCAAAAGATTTTAAAGTTTTTCTTTCTTTATCTTCATTTTGTATTTAAAATCAAAATACAACGTACAGTTTTAAAAGAAGTTCATAATTGTTTCAATAAAATGAACATGTTACAAGTCTTGGGTATTTTCCTTGGCACATGTTGCCTTATAGAAAGTGTGTAGAATTGCCTAAATTTCATGTTTCAGTAATAATGTCTAAATTACATATATCTGGGATTGTGACTTGTGATATGAAAAAGATGTTAGTGAGCAAGTTATGACATCATGTTGGTTTTTGTTTCTCAGAAAAAGTAAAAAAAAGAACATTTAAAAGGTGTTTCTCATAAAGAATGTGCTCAGAGGCAATAATTTCTCCTCTGCTCCTTGCTGTAGCTATTTCATTGCCTCTCATAGAAAAGCACATTCTATATTATTCTAAGATAGCAAAAGAAGAGTGAATAAACTAAACATTTAAGAATATGGTCAATGTTATAAAAATTCATATCAGTTTATACTAAAACTTAATCAGCATGACTGAATGGATTCTATTCTGAAAGAAATTGAAAACAATGGAGCACTTTGTTGATAAATAAAATGATTCTGAATGATAAAATGCAGGATTTTAAATCTGGCAGCAAACATGGCAGTTTGACTCAGCAAAAGATTCAGTTCTGTCGAAATTGACTATATATTTGGTAAATTTTCTTAACATAAATTTCAATTAAAGTGATTCTTATTTTTCACTATGAAGATGACAAAAAAGAAGAATCACAAGCAAAAAATATCACAAAATCTGAAAAACTGTTTTCAATTTATTTTGGTTAAGCAAGTTTATGAAATATTTTTTTTCAGTTTCATAATATCATAGCCAGATTTTTTTTCAACTGCAAATTAGAATTGCAAGAAATATCATTGAATCATCAAAATCAAAGATACTTTCAAATTTAAAATTCATTAGATATAAATAAATGTCTTTATTTATATAATATAAAAAGTTTTAATTTTTAAAAGTTTCCCCTTCAATTTAAATATCAAAAGAATAATTTATTCATTAAAAAAAAAGAGAGAATTATTATCACTTTTTATTGTATAGAAATTAAAAGCAAATATTAGAATTTGATATTTGATGAATCTATGATGATATCTTTTATTTTCTCTTTTAGATTTGGGAATCCCAAAATCTGTGCACATTCATTACATTTTGTTTCTTTTTATTTTCAGGAGTTCACATGCCACGGTCACAAGGGAGACAACCCGTGTTTGTGTTTAATGAAAGCAAAACAATACCACTTGACAATCATAAAAAGTAGTGGAATTACGTCCCTAGAAATATCCTTGGTCACATGCTAATTGCAAACTACTAGAATGAATAACAGTGAAATGTGAAAACGTGATAACCAATCTCACTGAATGGCGAGCAGACAAGCAAACTGATAAAAAGATGATGAAAGTATAAAAGCCTTTTGTCAAAATAGTTCAATGTTTTTTAACCAATAGAATGATTGTCAAATGAGAGAATACTCTACAAAAAAATAGAAAATTTAAGTGACAAAGATCCAAGTTTGAAAAGAAGTATCACTGAGAGTAATTCTCCACTCAATAATGATGAAAAAAAGTCCATAAGGATTTCATTGGTGAGTCTATGAATTTTGCTATAACAATTAAAAAGATTCTAAAAGAGACAGATAAAACATAGAACCTGGACATAAATAGCAGAAATTGTTATTACAGTTATATTGAAAAGAATAGGGTTTGAAAATGACGGAAAGTATATGTAAAATATCCAAAAAAGAAAGATTCTAATTCATTTTCAATTTCACAGTGAGAAAGCAAAAGAGAAAGAAAGAAATAGAACAATAGAGAGAGAATCAGATATCAAAGGACAGAATAGATAAGAGATAGATAGAGAGATAGAGCGAGAGAGAGAGAGAGAGAGAGAGAGAGAGAGAGAGAGAGAGAGAGTGGGGAGTGTGGAAAGTGCATGTTGTGCTGAATTGTTTACTTTTTTAAGGGTAATTGGGCAAAAGTTGTACCCATGGGTGCATGAAGAGCAGCAATCATTGTTGAAGTGCGGAGGCGTCTAGCAAAGCAAGATAATTCTATATAATCTGGCCCAGTAGGCCATTGCCACTGACTCTTGTTCATTTTTTAGTTGGGCTTGCTTTATAAAAAACATGTGCTCAGGTAAATGGAAAATACAAGGAATTTACCACACAAGAAAAATAGCCATATATATATATATAAATATATATATATATATTGATTTCACTGCATAATCATATATGCACAGAAATCTATATATGTATACACAAGTAGTTATTAATTATATATGTATTCTTTTATATCAATATTTATTTATTGTCAATTGATAATATCATGATTGAAGTTTGCCAACGATCTTGGGAGTTTTTTTTTAAAAGAGTTGCATTGAATTATTTGTGATAACAGTTTTATCTTTTAACTCTTGGTTTCTGGTCTGTGAAAATTGCTGTCTCCCCTTAAATTGTGTCAGGAAAACTGAAGAAAAACTCTAAACTCCAAGCTTTCACCTTACTTCATTTGAAGGAAGCAAAACAGTCAACTAAAAATATAAAAACAGTATGAAAAAAAAGTAAAATCCCAAATGACTGAAGGTATCTATTTGGATGTAATATATTTGTTTCATTATAAATGACCAGCAATTATTATTATAGCTATTTTTACTAATTTTGATTAATATTTTCATTCATCTTCAATTTTTTGTTGCTTTTTACTTAACTCAGTTCATCAATCTACTTAGGACAGCAAAAATAACCAGCTCTGGAAATTAATAAACTCTGGATGAAACACAAACTTTGCTTTAAGAAAGTCTGATTAAATGCACCAGCTGCTCTATCAAATAATCTATAAAAAGCATTTGATTTGTAAAAGTTTAAATCAGGCATATAAACTCATTTCTTTTAATAATTATCTTTTACATTCTTAAAAATTTCTACATAGCATAAACTTATTTTATTAAAACTATTCTTCCAAGATCAGTTAACAGAACTTGAATGCAAATGATAATTAAACAATTGAATTGTAGTTGAAAAAGGGGCAGGGCATCAATCATTGAGTGCTAAAAGTGGGTGACAGAAAGAAATATTAGAAAAACAAGAATGATCACCTTGCCAGTACTGGGATGCATCCATTCGCGCATTCGTACCTGCATGGAACAATTGACTGAAGTTGGCCTCAGTGTCCCACATAAGAAAGATATAATCCATTGGAATCGAACTTATAAGGTCCAAGAAAAACCACGTTCTTATATAATGCTTGGCGATGAGTTTGGGATCTAAAATGATTTCGTCTGCAAAATCATTTGTTATGACACCTGTAAAAGAAAAAAAAAAGTTGTTAAAAACTTCTGTCATTTTCAAAGCAAAAGTTCAAGTACATTAAAAGTATTGAAGATATTGAATATATTGAAGATAAATGTTTTTGATTATTGAAAATTATTTCTATTTTGTCTCATTGCAAAAAGAACTTTTCATCATTTTAATAACAATAGAATAAAAAGTACAAATCAAGGTAAAGGTAGATTTCGAATTTTGTCAAAACAATCTCCTTTGGCAGTTGGTCAGAGATTACATTCTTGTACATGGAAGCCAATAAGTTAAAATATTCATTTTTAATATATACTGAAAATTACATGTAATATATATATATATATATATATATATATATATATATATATATCATGGGTTGGCTTCAATTAAATAATGGGATTAAACAGGCAAAGGTGGTAGATGAAATAAAAGAAATTTGATATGTTTACACTTAGATACTAAATCGCTTCTTTTGTTTAGTAAATTGTTCTCAGTATGTTCTCGGTTGCATAAGTTTTATTTTTGGCACAATCTGCAGTTACAGTCACCTTCTTTGTTGGCTTGGGATTTTTTTTCTTTTTACATCCAATTTTATCATGAGAATTTGTTTGGATGAATATCTTCTATTTGTGAAGCTGAGAATGTGATTGTACCATCTGTTTTCCCAATTCTATTTATTCGTTGTTGTTAACTTTTTTCTTCATGGTGTTCTTGTATATTACATTGTTAAATGAACAATTACCATTCAAGGGGCATCTAACTTTATGCCTGCAAATGCATTTGTCATTTCTGCACTCATCAATTTCATTTAACATTTTAATATTTGCATATTTATGATTATTCTAATAGCATTCATACAAGATTAACTCATTTCAAAATTATTTTTGTTAAAGAGTTAATTGAGTGTAATGGATTTTTCCAAGTGTTTATTATTGACTATGAATTTTTTCTGACATTTGTTTTGAAAGTTTTGTTATTATTGGGGGAGGATTGAAGCATCAAATATTTCTTTCTCATTTTGTCATTATTATTGCTGCTTTTTTTTGTGTATAGTTCAATATTTTTTAGCAGTACAAATAAACTATTTCAGCTCTTTTGAAAATATTGCCAGAATTAGTAGTTAGCTAATGTGAATGTTTTGCAATGGGTGGATGATTTGATTTGATTCGATACGTATAATAGTTGAAAATTCAGTTTTTTATTAGGTTACTTGTAATATATATATATACATATATATATATATATATATATATATATATATATATATAAAGATTCTTTGGTATATACCAAAAAAAAAAAAAACGCATAAAAAAGTGTATGCATTTTAAATTCTAAAAAAAGCGAACCCATATTTTCGTCCAAGATTTCTTCTCTCTTACCCTGTTTTTTGTCGGTCACAACTCCTATCTATTTCCTCATCACTGCTTCTCTGTACATATATATATATATATATAGAGAGAGAGAGAGAGAGAGAACTTGAAAACAAGGTAATCCAAGCAGAAGAGAAAGAGAGATTTATTGAGAAGCAATGTCGACATTATAGTGTTTCAGTTCTAATGAACCATCATCAGGACTGGGAGAGAAGATATTAGTGATGTTAAATTAATGATGGATGTTTAAAAGATTTATTTAAAAACCTTGGGAAAATCTATATATCAGTAGAGAGTTGGCCGTTTAATCAGTTAATCAGTGATTGTTTTTAAAATTACGTCATGTGATTTGTTGGGAATATTAAATAGGCATTATATTTTCCATTTATTCAATAAAAAAAATTCAAATCAAAAGGAAGAAAAGTATGATGATTCATAGAACTGAAACGCTATTGTATTGACTTTGTTTCTCAATAAATCATTTCTTCTGCTTGGATTATCAATTCTTTCCTATAATTCTTTCCTTCTGCTTGGTTATCAATTTTTTCTCTATATTCTCGGATTTTACTCCATTATTTACTTCCATATATATATATATATATATATATATATATATATATCTTTAATATTTATACACATATATACATATTTGTTATATATACATATATATATATTTGTAAAGTATATGTAATATATATATTTATAATGTATACATATTTAAGATATACATATACATATATATTTGTAATATTTATCTTTGTCATTGTTGTGGCCTTGTTAGGGGCCAGAAATAAAAACACGAAAAAAGGAATTGGGTTAGATAAATATATTAGTAAAGAACAGTAATATAACAAATACAAATGAGAGGGTTACCAGCGAGACTGTTTCGGTCTGCTGCTAGGGCTGTCTGCTGCTACTTATAGCTTGGAGAGTTCATGCCTGCATGGGTAAATTACCATAACAGTAATACACATGTACACATACAGATGTGCCAATAGATATGCATATGATATATATATATATATATATATATATATATATATATATACATAACACATATGTATACGAATTTGTAACACACACACACACACACACACACACACACACACACACACACACACACACACACACACACACACACACATATAAGTATGTATATATATATATATTTACTGACAATGTTTGCATCGGGTGAGTGAGACAAGACTTATTCATTTGGTTCCAGAGGGTATTTCTCTCAGGCAGAAATGGCCTCCTTGCCTAAAAGAGGCAAGAGCCGAGTTAATTTATCGATGCCTGAGGCGCTTCTGATGAGAAATGCCGATGGAGCCAAGCATTTTTTTCAATGGCTTCACACGAGTTTTGATTTATGAGCGATTGTCCATTATAAAATTACATTGTGTCTATTTTGGCTCAGTGGGAAGCTGGAAAAATATATTGACAGTGGAAGAGTATGTAGTTATTGGCATGGCAGATAGAAAACAGAAGTTTAAATTTTGGTAATTTCTGTGCTTGTGTAGGCAAAATATTCGAGTATTACTTATGGTAAAACAAAAATGTTCATTGAGTAAATAGTTTTAGAACTTATAAAACACTGAAATCTTTTTATATTCTGAAAAGGTTTTAATCATTTAGGTAACGAAAAGACAAGTGAGATTAGTATATTAAAAACATCCTCAGTAATGGAAACTTTCAATCAATAGGAAAGGGGTCTTATTTCTGCAAAAATTGTTATTGACTCATATAAAGTAAATTGAATATGCACAATGTATGTGGTAATATGAAACATAAACAGACTTGTATTTGGCGTCATTTAGGGACTATAAAGATAAAGTCATCCTCTATAGAATTAGAAGTGAAGAGGACAGGAGTTTCAAGAAATTATTGGTCATAACCAATTGAAACATTCAAATTTCATCTTGACGCCTCGGTACATTTGATAAAAAAATATGTTTTTATTCGGACTTACAGTTTGACTTTCTGGGGAGGAATAATCAATTATAATAATAAACTGATTTATTTGTGGAATTAACAATCATGATTATTCATTTGAGAAATTATCAATCATGATTATACACTAATTCATTTGAAAAATTATCAATCATGATTATACACTAATTCATTTGAGAAATTATCAATCATGATTATACACTGATTCATTTAAGGAATTATCAATCATGATTATACACTAATTCATTTGAGAAATTATCAATCATAATTATACAATGTGTCATTAGAGGAATTATCAATCATGATTATACACTGATTTATTTGTGGATCAGTGTGGAATCATGATTGATAATTTTTCAAATGAATCAGTGTTTTATTTGTGAAATTAACAATCATGATTATTCACAGATTTTTCCGAGGATTTATCATTTTTTTCAGGAATCATCAATCATGATATATTGGAACTGTTAGCTTTATTTTTCATGTGAGTATCGTATTCGGTTATATTTTTTAGAATCCATATATTCTGGTTCAACAGAAGGAGCAAAAGTAGCATCAAAAGTGTGATTTAAGAACGAACAAATTAACAGAAAAATCAATCAATATGAGATATTGAGAACAGTCAACTCTCTTTGACTGAATAAAAGGCTTCAATGTTGGAGACTTTACCGAATACAACATGGTGAATGAATTCTAACTCAGAGATCGGTATTCAAACTGAATTCAGAACTTTAGAAATCAATATCGAATGTTCTAAGCCCTCTCCACTTTGGCACGGTAAACCCAATTTTCATCTCACTCGGGCAAAGTTTGTTAAATATCTTATCAACTCCTTCATTATACACTTTTTCTTTTGTAGCATATTTACAGGATTTCAACTGAAAAAAAGAAAAGAAAAGAGAAAGAAAAAAAATGAAAAAGAAAAAAGGAAAAAGAAAAAAGGAAAAAAAAAAAAAAGAAATATTTTTTCCAGTTTAAAATTATAATTTCCTTTTCCTATTCTTTGTGTTCTGCATAATTAACTTTGATTCTGCTGTTGGTGTGGAAGTAACGCAGATTTTTACAAGTGATGGAGAAGTACATTAGGAAAAATACTTCGTTTAAATTCCTGTATCGAATCTGTGATAATATTATAAACAAAGTCGAACAAACTTGCACTTCCTTTTGAAATGCATTTACGTAGGCATTGGCTTTTTGATGGAGAAAAAAGCTGAAAAATATTGATTTACAGTTAACAACAGTTTCTTTTCATTTTATAATTCTAGTATTGAATTTAGCATGTTAATAATATGTGCGGTTCTTTGCTTTTGCTCTTAAAATATACATAAAAAAGATTTAATAAATGTCTTGTAGAAACATATAGTGTTTTTAATGCACACGCATGCACACACATTCTTACACATATATATAATGATTGATTTTTTGTTATTCTTTTATCAAGATACTATAAAAACCGAAACTTATAAATTCGAACTATTGTCCCCATTTTGGCTGTT
This sequence comes from Sepioteuthis lessoniana, assembly GCA_963585895.1. Classification (NCBI taxonomy): domain Eukaryota; kingdom Metazoa; phylum Mollusca; class Cephalopoda; order Myopsida; family Loliginidae; genus Sepioteuthis; species Sepioteuthis lessoniana. The sequence goes on from OY757927.1 coordinate 35,633,906, forward strand.
ATACGTGGGTGTTATGGATACAATATTAATTGTTTATTGTGTTATTTTATACAATAATTAACTAATAGAAGTTTTCTTCCACCAGCCAAAAATAGGTATCAGTAGATGATCAGAAGGTTTCCGACTGAAATTTCCGATCTTTAACAGTTGTATACAACAGTCAAAGTAAGAAAAATGTATGGTACTTTTTATTAGTATTGGAATTGTTGATTTTAAACTTAAAAGGCATTGAATTATTGAAATATCTTCACATCATTACAAAATTGTAAATGTATAAAGGAGGGACTCCTTTTTAATTTCACCTTAGCCGAAGGCATATTTTATTATTCTGTTTTTCGATATTATGACAAACTTGATAGATTTTTTGCCCTCATTTGTTTCTATTTGTTACATTTTAAGTATGACATCATCATCATCATCATCATCATCATCATCATCATCATCATCATCATCATCATCATCATCAAGTCGTGTTTATACTGTGGAGTTCCCTGATTCTTTATCATCATCTGTCTCTATTGTCCATCGCTCCTGGTTGGTCCTCTAAACTGTATCTAGTGTCTACACAGAGCAGATGTATGTAAGTCCTTGATAGTCGGCCAACACTGGCACATCCATGTGTAGGACTGCATCAGAGAATTTCACTTATGAATTCGTTTTTTCTTCCCCAACACTGCCCAGCATGTTTTTCTCATCTTACTTGGATAGCTAGTGGGATGGGAGGTAAGTGGCCGTACTGCTGCTGTTTTGTGGGGTACCGCGTCTCGGACTTGTTCAAAACAGTACGTAGCATTCTTATGTAGTTACCATCTCTCTTTTTCTCCATTCGTTTCATAAGCATCAAGGTGGTGCATCTATACCCTAGTCACACGGCTCCAATTTTGCAAAAATCTCATTTTATTTTATCTTTGAGATCAGACTTCAATATGATCTACCTGTCGATAGCATTCTATGCTTTCTCTATGCATATGTTGACATTGCTTTCAGTAGATGAGATATTGTTGCTGAGGTATATGAACTAATGTACAAATTTCAAAGGCTTGCCACTTAAAGTGAAGATGGCTCCTTCTCGTTTATAACACATGGACTTTGTTTTATTTGTATATAAGTAGAGGATAATGCCTCAATCACAATATAATCATAATATAATCAGTCTCTCATAAATAATGAGAAAGATGTTTAATCCTAAAATAAACGTGTAATTTTCCTTTTCTATTAAAATCTTGTTTTTAAATTCTGTATTATTCGTAATATGCAATTCACGTTTGGCAGACTTGTTTTCATAAGTTTACCCTTCATCCCAAGAAGAAATGTATACTCACGTTCTAATTATACCCAGATTCTCTTCATAGGCCAATTCACTAACGGTAATTCTGATTTCGAGATGTCTCCTTCTTAGTAATGCTCATTAGTTTTTCTGTTAGATATGCACGAAGATACTTGTGTTGCTCTGATAACAACGTCAAATTGAAAGCAGATTTTCCGAGTCGCCTGTTGACAGGTCCATTTTGCCGTAAACATGGACTTGCATTTCAGAATGGAACGTGTAGTTTTTAATGCTGACATAAAATTGTCATCAGATTTATTCCGGTGGGATTGATCTGGGATAGCAGACAACGGCTTATGTATAACTAGAAGCAATTGCATAGATTAAATTAATAAGACAATAAAACATCTTACACAAAATATATTGGAGTTATAAGTAAGCTGGTTTCCTGACCTGTAGCCTATGATAATGAATCAATATAATTTGAATGTGTATCGTACACGCAAGCACAAACATATAATCACACTATTCGCATTTTTTCTTTGTTATTTGGTTGAGTATAGCTCAAACGAAATAAATAGATTGTGATTCCATTTTCAGGTATAAAGGTTTGAACCTTAGGAAGGAAAGCCACTAACCGGCTCATACAAATAACTTCAAAATTGCTTCTTGTGTTATTTTTATCAACAACAACCAGATTTAAGTAAGGAAAAAAGGATTAATTCGGACTACGAAATCGAATGTTTAATATTTTAATGATTTATAAACAAAGGTTTGTTAATTCAATAGCAGAAGCACAGTTCAATGTTTCAGTTTTAGCAAACTGAGTTTTTGCATTAAAAGATGCGTTTAATTTAATAGATGAAACCATGTGACATTGTGACATTATGTTAATACATGAGGTTGTACACAATGCTAGGAAGGTAAGCCTAGTCTTTTTAAACATCCAAAGAGATAGGGAACTAACTAAACAAAAATATCTCTTCTTTATGGTAAAATGTCAAAGGAAAAAGCGTTTAGCTAAAAATATTACGACTGATATAATACGCGACAACTGACACGATATTCCTTTTTCTGTTTTTAGAAGGAATTATGAATAATTTTTAATATATTTTGTGAAATCATTAGCAACAAACCAGAAAATTATTCAAATCTAATGTATTTCAAAATATTGGAGTGGTGGTTGCTTACATTGAAACGCATGAACATATTTTATGAGAAGCTGCTATTTAATTTTAACGGCAATAGCAGTATAATCAATATTCCGAGTTTAGCAATAATTATTTATGATTACATCATGAAAATTTAAATAAGCACAAGTGTGCTAAAAAGAAAAATGAAACATTTACAAACAAAAATACATCTAATTATTATTATACACACACGTATTGATTAAAACCCCCAAAACATCGTGTTTGTTCGTAATACTCGAACGTGAATATCATAAAAATTATTTGTTGCAAAATCAAAAAGGGCTCAAAAGATTTACAATATTAAAAAAACAAAAAAAAAAAAAACAACAAAAAACAAAACAAAACAAAAAACAACTGCATAAGGAAGAAAAAAGAAAGAATCCTAAACTTCTTTCTCGTCCTTAGAAAATTTTTTTACTAATAACAGAGAGTGTGTTATAAAACTGAAAAGATTAAAAAGCAAAGAAAGGATATAAAGTAAATGCAGATCCTTTTATTTCTCTAAAAGTATTCAAAAATCAAACAATGAAGCGTTTTATCAAAATAATACTTGAAATAAAAATTTGGAAATCCACTTGAGCTATAAAATCAGGGCTTGAGAGACAGGATATCAGGGTTTTGGAAACTGAAAGTTAGATCTTTTGAGTCACACGGTCAGAGCTTGGGATACAAGAAGACAATCATACACCAAGTTCAATAATAAAAGACCAACTTCAAAACTAATTAGAAGAAGAAGAAGAAGAAGAAGAAGAAGAAGAAGAAGAAGAAGAAGAAGAAGAAGAAGAAGAAGAAGAAGAAGAAGAAGAAGAACTGATTACGTGTATATATGTGATTTGAAAGAGAATTTGGATATTCTCTAAAAATCTAGCTTTCCTATATAAGATTTATTAAAAAAGGAAAAATATACCCCCCATCTAAAAAACAAAACAAAAAAAAAGTCCAAACGACAATTTATACAACGTTTTTATGTGATTGAAAGAGAAATTAGATATTCGATAAAATCCAACTTTCGTAGATGCAATTTTAAAAAAGGGAGAAATTTTTAATTTCTTGAGAAATCCAACTCTGCGAACAAAGAAGATATATATAATTTCTTCCCTTCTCAATTTACTATAATTTGACTCGTCTATCGCCCAGATTTTGACTCAACTTCTCACTATTTCAAATTTGATCGATTTCACCATTTCAACTTACTTTGATCCACTTCATTTCAACACACTTTTCGACTACTCTCTGTTGGGCTTTTTTCAGAATAACTATTCGCCTTGTTGAAAACTGCACTATCAGTAGATAGTATGAGAATTAAAGATGTGACTAATTGTCTCCCTTGGACCCTAAAATTCTTTTTATTTGTAGAGGGCGCTGAACCCTTTTTATAGTCCTTTTCTTTTTCTTTTTGTCACTCTCCTGTATGTCAGCCATGCTAAATAAACGTATTTGTTACGGTCTTCTTTTAAAACCTTACAGATATCTTGCTCGTTGATTGAATGTTATGTTACTTTGTCACCAACCAAAGGGTTAAGCTAGGACGGTTTTTATTCCATACTTTTCTTATTCTACACATGGAGGTTAATATTTTCTTCAACATTGGTTATGGGGTCAGTCTACATTAAAATCTAAGGACCACGTGGGATCCTGTTAAATTCTTTTCTATTCGGCCATCTTGGATTTTGTTACAGGAAACACGGTGAGGAAAAAAGGTTTTGTGTGTTATTGTAAAGTTTAAATGTTGAACAATAACATAACAACGGAGACAAAATTTGTGAACCTGGTACCACCGAATGGCACAAATTATGCCACATGAAAAATTCAATGCAAAATGGCATCGATAAGAGATGGTTTGTGGGATATAGTAAACATGACGGAGATTATACCAGACCCCAGGACAGAAACAGCGTTACATGCAAAATATCAATCGCAGAGAGACCGTGCGCTGGCAACAATTGTTTTATCAGTGGAACCATCAATTTATATTTGATTGAGGACCCTTTGACCCTGCTGGGGCGTGGAAAAAGCTAGCTGAGCAATTTTAAAAGAAAACATTGGCGAACAAATTAGCCTCAAGGAGAAAGTTGTACTCCCTTAATTTGAAAGAAAGCGACTTTCTTCATAACCATATAAAAAACAATGACCGAAATAGTTAAAGAGTTGTCAGTCATTAGAGACTCAGTTTATGAGGAGGATAGAGTTTTGTACCTTCTTGCTGGCCTTTCAGACTCTTATACTTGTTAGTCACTGCCCTCGAAGCGATTCAGGATATTCTAAAGAAGGCGTTAGTAACAGGACGTTTGTTATTCGAGGAAGCAATGATTAAAGAAAGAGACTCCAGTAGTAGCATTAAATTAAAAGCCATGAGCTCGAAACAGGTTAAGAAAAGCCTCAAGTATTATCACAGTGGAAGAAATGGCAATAGAAATCGCGACCGTAGACTACTACATGAAGACACAAAAGAAAATTATAAGAAATACTCCAAAAAGAAAGCCTTCTTCAGTAAAAAAGTGCAAAGCAAGTCCAGTGGTTCTGATAAAAATTGTGTTGGACTTTTAACACATCACACACTGACATCTAATATCGGAAAGAACTACTGGATTGTGGACTCTGGAGCAACATGTCATATGTGTTATGATACAAGAAGCTTCATAAACCTAAAGAGATTAGAGACAGCTGAGGAAATAACTCTTGGTGATGAATAATCAGTTGAATCCCTAGGAATAGGAACCATAGAGTTAAATTTTTGTGTTCCTAGCAGAAATTATCAAAAGTGCAGACTGTTGAGACACTATATGTTTCCAAACTGTCCCACAACCTACTGAGTGTGTCGAAGGCTACAAAATCTGGTAAATCATGTGTATTCACTGGCCCAGACTGTGAAATTATTGATGATAAAAGAATAGTTGCCACAAGTACGAAAGTTGGGAACATATACCATTTGAACTGCATCGAAAACCAAAAAGCAGCACATACGGCAATAAGTTGGTTGACTATAAATATAAGAGAACAAGTTTGGCATCGGCGTTTTTGCTATCTTGGAGCAAAAATTTATTGAAATTACCAAAAGAACAGTTAGTGACTGGACTTGACAATAATGAAACAAAAGATATGAACTTTTGTGAGCTTTGTGTGAATGGAAAGCATCATCGCTTCTCATTTCCAAAATCTGGTGGAAAACGAGCCTTCCAACGACTGGAAACTGCATACAGTGATGTTTATGGCAGGATAGAAGCAAAATCACTTAGTGGGGCCGAATACTTTGTAATATTTATTGACGGCAAATCTAGATTTGTATGGATATATATGTTTAAACACAAAGGAGAAGTTTTCAGAAAATTTATTGAGTGGAAAGCTATGGTAGGGAAATCCAATGGAAAGAGAGTTAAGACCCTACGAACAGACAATGGTGGAGAATACACTTCAAAACAGTTCGGAGACTTTCTAAAAAGGGAAGGTAAACACCATGAACAAAACCCAGGAGTCAAATGAAGTGGCTGAAAGAATGAACCGGACATTGGTGGAAACAGTATGAGCTATGTTATCAGATTCAAAGTTACCTAAAAAGTTTTAGGTTAAGGTCTTATCAACAACTGCATATATTCGTATCCGAAGCCCAACAACTTCGGTAGAAGGAATAGATCCGTATGAAGCATGGAAGCCAAATATTAGCCATTTTCGAATTTTTGGATGTGGTGCCTATGTTCATATTCCTAAGGATGAAAAATCCAAAATGGATCCTAAAGAAAAGAGAAGCATCTTCCTTGGATATGGTATTGGAGTCAAAGGCTATAGACTCTATGACACAAGTAAAGCAAGAATTATGCATGCGAGAGATGTCATATTTGATGAATTAGCATCAACAACAGGTGAACAGCGCGGAAAAAAAGTTGTAAACCAGCCTCAAGGTGAAATTCAGTATCAAGACAATCATGATGATTATGAAAAGTCACAAGAAACAACAGGTCTACGAAGATCACCAAGAGACACGAAAACTCCGCAACAATTTGGTGAATGGGTCTACATTGCTCATAATATAAATATTTTATTGACAATGGAAGAAGCACTTTCTAGTCTAGAGAAAAATCAATGGATGAAAGCAATGAAAAGTGAAACTTACTGAACTGCCCAAAGACCGTAAAGCCATTGACAGTAAGTGGGTGTTAAAAAAATACGATGCTGATGGAAAATTGGAACATTATAAAGCCCGACTAGTAGCTCAAGGTTTTCTTTAGAAGATGAGATATTTTGTCATGTAGTAAGGTTTGAATCAATACGAACCATTATTGCATTAGCTACAAAACATGACATGAAGCTACATCAGTTTGACATAACAAGTGGATTCTTAAATAGTAAACTTAAGGAGGATATCTACTTAAAGCAACCAGAATGGTTTTAAGTCAAAGACGAAAACCACCTTGTCTGTAAGTTAAAACGAAGCCTCTATGGCTTAAAACAATCACCAAGATGTTGGCATAAGGCATTGGATATTCAGCTAAAAGCAATGAATTTCAGGCAATTAGAAAATGACCCGTGTATCTACACTCAGTTTTCAGAAGGAGAAACCTTCATAGTTGCCGTCTATGTTGATGACATAATCCTAGCCTGTAAATCCTTGACGCGCATCTAGGAATTCATTAAAATAATATCTAAAAGTTTCAACGTCAAGGACATGAGAAAATTACACCTTTTCTTGGGTGTGAAAATTACTTATCCAGAGTCAGGGACGATAGGGATTGGGCAGCCAGCATAGACTAAAGAAATCTTGGAAAAATTTCAAATCGAAAATTCAAGACCCACTACAACTCCCATTGATACTGGAGCAAGGTTAACCAGAGCTACTGAAAAGGAAAAGCTCGTAAATCAAGAATTCTATCAATCAGCTATAGGTAGTCTAATTTACACGACTTGGTATCGCCTATGCTGTCAACAATGTCGCAAGATTTTGTTCCCAGCTGACAATGGAATACTGAAAATCTATGAAACATATTATGCATTATCTAAATGGAACACGTGAGTATTGATTACTGTATAAGAAGGAGGAGGAAACCAATATTGTGGGATATTTAGATACAGACTGGGCTGGTGATTTGGATGATCGGAGGTCAACTTCAGGATACCAATTTAAATTAAGTGGAGCAGTTGTTAGCTGGAGAAGGAAAAGGCATACTTGCGTTGCTCTATTTACAACTGAAGCTGAATATATGGCAATGGCAATTGCAGCGCAGGAGACTGTATGCATACAACATCTCCAGAGTGATCGCTTAAGCTATGACTCAATTGAGCCAACACTTATTTACCAAGACAATCAATCCACAATATGAATGGCGAAGAATCCCCAATATCAGTGACGTGCAAAACATACGTCCGAGAACAGGTTGAGATGAAAAACATCAAAACATCAAACATCAAACAAAGATATAATTGCTGTTGTACTTACTAAAGGAATTGTAAGCGCAAAATTTGTTAATTTGAGAGAACTGTTGGATGTTAAAAAAAACTAATTCAATTTAAATATCTAACAGCGAGTGAGGTGGAGTGATGAAAACTGCACTATCAGTAGATAGTATGAGAATTAAAGATGTGACTAATTGTCTCCCTTGGACCCTAAAATTCTTTTTATTTGTAGAGGGCGCTGAACCCTTTTTATAGTCCTTTTCTTTTTCTTTTTGTCACTCTCCTGTATGTCAGCCATGCTAAATAAACGTATTTGTTACGGTCTTCTTTTAAAACCTTACAGATATATTGCTTGTTGATTGAATGTTATTTTACTTTGTCACCAACCAAAGGGTTAAGCTAGGACAGTTTTTATTTCATACTTTTCTTATTCTACGCATGGAGGTTAATAATTTCTTCAACAAGCCTGTTTTAAGAATCCTTATTATTTATATGAGAATATTGATGAGTTCCAAACACTTTAATGTCAGCTTGAGAGATAACCCTGTACTGTGAGTCGTACAAAGGAAAAAAAGTTGCGGATGTTAGTGCAGGAATAAAGCATCCAACTTGAAGCTTCGAAGACCAGTTTGTCTAGAAGGAATGAATAAATGATAAAGAAATGATCTTCTAGAGAAAACAATGGTCCAAAAATTGGATACGCTCTGCTCATGTTGAAGTTGGTCTGTTCTGCTGCTAGAATGAGTGAGGAAGAGCCTGAGAGAGCGTTTGCACGGCCTTTAATACAACCCAGGAAAGTCATTCGAGTAGAATGGCATAAATTATCCTCATTGGACGAAAATATAAATCGAAACCTCAACGGCCAAAATAATTCCCGCTCTAAACAATAAATTTGAAATTATTTCTTTCTGCTACAAGATGATTTTTAACTACAATAATACATTGGCAATAAGACGACTATGAACTTTATCAAATAGTTTGCATATAATTAGTATTAGACCGGAATACTTGAAAGCATGATTATGTACGTTTTATTTGTATTATATAGAAATAATTATTCCGAGCCGTATGAAGGAATAGGATAAATAATAGTTAATTGAATCTGTATTCATCAGCAAATTGTTATTATAATTAAAGAGGAAGTTATTTGAAAACTATGAGCAAATCATTTGAATTAAAAATGGTTACTTGAAGTTATACTGATTTACAAACGATTACTATTAAATAGGAATAGTTACTTGAAAGCATTATTAGTATTTGATGGGAATATTTGTAAGTCTTATTACAATTTATTTATTTATCATTATTATTCCTTTGAGAGTTTTTCATACGAGCATTAGCTGATGGCCTTTGACTGGAGTCTGAGTGACAACAAGTCTCCTCAAGTTTCCAGGACTCTACTCAGTGTTCTAGCCGATCTTAATAATGCTGTAGTTTGGATGATCTCCACTCTTCCTCTCATTTCCAAGTTCTCTTGTCTCAGTATCAATCCTTTGGTGACTGTACCGAGCGCACCAATTACAATTAGCAACACCGTCAATTTCATATTTGATAGTTTTTCAGTTCTCTATCAAGGTCTACGTACTTATCTCTAATAGCACTTTCTTTCAGTTTTAACCTGTTGTCAGCCGGAACGGCGAAGTCCACTATTCGGCAGGTTGTTGTTTTTTTGGTTGACTATCACAAGGTCTGGTTGTCTGGCCGAAATTAGGTGACCCATTTGTTTGTCAAAATCCCAGAGAAGTTTGTACATTTCATTTTCCAGGACGGATTCTGGGTTTTGCATATACCATTTGTTCGTATGGTTGAATTTAAACTTTTTGCACAATTTTCAGTGGATCACCTTTTGCAGCAAGTCGTATCTAGTCTTATACTAATTTGCTGTATTCCCTTATTATGTGATTGATCGTTTCGTCTCTCTCACTACATAACCTACATTAGCTATTTTGTTGCGTCTTATCTGTTCTTGCTATGACAAAGTTAGTCCTTATGGCGTTGTTTTGTGCTGCAATTAGAAAAGATTCACTATCATTATTATAATTATTGTTAAATAGGGATAATTACCCGAAATCATAATTGCTCGCAAAAATAAACAGCAAAAAAGAAAGAAAGAAAGAAAGGAAAAGATTTAACTTCGTCATTAAATAACCTAGAAGGGTTAATATGCTGGTTGGTTTTATGAATTAACCAATCAGCATTACAATATGATTGATCAGAAAAACCATCATTGTGTTGTGTGTCTGTGTGGATAATCACGTTTACGCTTTTATGTGGTTTTCTCTGGTTTGGCAACACAGCTCAATTTTGCATCGCGAACTATAATAATTCATATTTATTTAGCTTAGTACGTCAGAAGACCAAACTTTGCATATAAGAAAAGTAGAAAATAATCGAATAACAAAAAAAAAACATACTGGAAAAATAGCATTTAGAATTTGCCAATCGGCTGTTAAAAATAGCAGGAATATCATTGGCTTATTTTTAAAGTTGGACCGTTACTGTCCCTTTGTGGGTATTTAAACGACTGGGTGGTTTTCTTTTCTTCGTCAGTCTACTTTTTCACTGCAAGTCAGTCTGTTGGTCTGTCAGTAGGAAGATGAAACTTGTATGCTGGCCCGCCAGCTTTTTTGGTTGAAAGCAAGGTCTTCTTTTTTTTCAGACTCCACTGTCCACCAGGAACAGTGTAAAATTAATAATGTCGGAAGTTGGCATGGAAGAAACTAATAGTCCAGTGGCTGGCATAAGTCCACCACCACCACCACTATGTATGGGGGATAATTTATCGGTGAACTGGAAGTTGTTTAAACTGAAATGGCATAACTATGTCATTATTACGTATTTGTCGAGAAGTCATTACAATACCAAACGGCACTTTTGCTTCATACGCTGGGAGACGAAGCATTGAAAGTGTACGACGGGTTTCAATTTTAGACACCCGAAGATGAAAGAACACCCACCGAAATTATGCAGGCATTTGATAAATACGCTATAGGGGAAACAAATGAAACGTAGGAGCGGTATATTTTTAACACGAGAAAGCAAGGAGAATCAGAGACAGTGGAATCCTTTATTACGGCGCTTCGAACGTTGGTAAAAACGTGCAATTTTTGTGACAATTGCGTTTCATCAGTACTCAGAGATCAGGTAGTGCTGGGAATACACAACCCCCAGACACAAGCGGAGTTATTGAAAATAAGACAGTTGGATTTGCAAAGATGCCTTGACATTTGTAAGATGTCTGAAAATGCTACAGTACAGTCCAGAATCCTAAGGCCCGAGGGAGTGAACAAAGTTGATTTCAAACCCAAGAGAAAGACACCAGCACAAACTGAGAGAGAGTACAGCGCGTGTGCACGGCGACATGAACCGAATAAAGAGTTATGTCCTGCATTTGGCAAGACATGTTATAAATGTAACGGGAAAAACCACTTTGCTGTGAAATGCAAATTATCAAGAAAAGAGAGGGTGCAGACTGTCACAACACAACAATATGACCGTGAAAACGACAGTAGTAGTGGTTCAGACTATGGACAGGTAGACTGCGTAACAATTAAGGAAAAGGTTAATGTAGTAAGTCAAGAGATGATAAAAGCGGAAATGATGGTGAAAGGAAAGCCAATTGCCTTTCAGCTGGACAGTGGAGCGTCAGTAAACATACTAAATGAGAAACACGTGATGGGGAAAACAAATAAGACTCTTGTCATGTGGATCGTAGCAGAGGTGAAGCCACTGGGAGAGTGCCGAGTCAAAATGATAAACCCCAAAACTGGACATATATATGCAGTCAAGTTTGTCATTGTGAAAGAGGATTTCCATCCTTTACTGGGGGCAAATGCAATCCAGAAGATGGCACTCGTCACAGTCAACAATGAAAAGTTCAAAATGGTTGCCAAAGTTTCCCAGGTGGATGAGTTCATCAGCCAGCATTATCAATGAATTCAAAGATGTATTCAAGGAGGAATTGGGTCGGTTGCCAGGAGAGGTGCATTTGGAGGTAGATTCAGGAGTAACAGCAAATGTTACAGCAACATGGAGAATACCAGTGGCACTTAAAGACAAGCTAAAGGTCGAGTTAGAAAAACTGGTAAAAAAGAAAGTTATTGAACGAGTAAGTGAGTCGACACCATGGGTAAGTGCATTAGCACTGGTGGTTAAGAAAATGGAAATCTATGGATATGCATAGACCCAAGACCACTAAATAAACCTCTAAAAAGGGAACATTTTCAGTTACCTACACTGGACGATCTACTGCCCGAACTGGCTGACAGCAAGGTATTTTCCACCCTGGATCTACGAGATGGATTTTGGCAGGTAAAATTAGATGAAGCCAGCAGTCGCTTGACGACATTTACTATGCCATTTGGTCGGTTTCGGTGGAAAGTCTTACCATTTGGGATTGTTCCAGCTCCGGAGATATTCCAAAAAGCTCTTTTTAACAATGTGTCTGATTTAGAGGGGGTGATTAATAAAGCAGATGGTCTTCTGGTGTTGGCAAGGGTAAGACGATGGAAGAAGCAACAGTCGATCATGACATAAAACTCAGGAAACTGCTGCAGAGATGTGATCGTGGGATGTGATTAAATGCTGGAAAATTGAACTTACGACAAACATCTATATCTTTCCTGGGTCACATGATAATCAGTGATGGTTTACTTCCTGATCCTGAGAAGGTAGAAGCCATAAAAGAGATGCCGTGCCCAACAGACGTGAAGGGAGTGCAACGATTGGGTGGATTCGTGAATTACCTGGCGAAATTTCTGCCACACATATCTGACGTGATGGCCCCAATTCGAAATTTAGTGAAAGCAAATGTGCCATGGACGTGGTCCCAAATTCATGAAGAGGCTTTTGGGAAAATTAAAAAGTTAGTGAGTGAGGCACCAGTATTGAAGTTCTATGACCCCAACAAATCGTTGGTCATTCAATGTGATGCAAGTGAGAAGGGCATGGGGGCTGCACTACTGCAAGAATGTTAACCCCTAGCATAGACGTGCGCTTACCGACACAGAAACTCGATATGCTCAAATTGTAAAAGAACTGCTAGCAGTAGTCTATGCATATGAAAGGTTTCATCAATATACGTTTGGTCGACAGATAACAGTACTGACCGATCATAGGCCATTGGAAGCGATCATGAAAAAAGAATTGGGGAAATGCCCAAAACGATTGCAAAACATGCTGATGCGACAACAAGCTTACGATGCTCCAGTTCTGTACCATCCGGGTAAGAAGATGTTCCTTGCAGACACACTATCAAGGGCCTATATCCATGGAGTGAACCAGGAATGGGTGGACGATGAAGATGATGTCAAGGAAGCTGAATATATTCCTGTAACAGTAGGATTCTCGAACTGCGCTTAGACAGAAGCATGCAGCAATTGCAGCAAGTAATTGTGGAAGGATGGCCTGAAGACAAAATGCATCTTGACCCAGAGGTGAGACCATACTTTAGCATGCGAAATGAAATGACGGTACAAGACGGGTTAATTTTCAGAGGAAACCGGATTGTGGTTCCGATGACCCAGCGGGCTGTGTTGAAAGAAAAGCTGTATTCAACACACCTAGGAATAGAAGGATGTTGCAGAAGAGCAAGAGAATGCTTGTATTGGCCAAATATGAACAGTGACATCAGAGATTATATTTCAAAATCCCCCACGTGTAGAAAATATGAAGTAGCTAATCCGGCAGAACCATTAATGGTCCATGAATTTCCTGACAGACCCTGGGCGAATGGCAAAGTGGAATCTGCGGTAAAGATGGCAAATGACCTTTTCCGGAAAGCGAGGGAAGATAAGGCTGATCCATACCTAGCAATGTTGGATCACAGGAATACGCCAGCTAAAGGTCTCTTATCACCAGCTCAGAAGCTGATGTCAAGGAGAACGAAAACACTTCTCCCAACTAGAGAGGATTTATTCAAGCCGGAATTGCTCAAAAATCTAAAAAAGTTGGTGAAGCGAGACAGCAGAAGGCAAGAATGTTCTTTCAACCACAAAGTAAAACCACTTCAACCAGTGCATCCTGGAGATGTAGTGCGGATGAAACCACACACAAATGGTCAAAAAGAGTGGAAGAAAGCAATTGTATGGAGGAGACTGGATGAGCGGTCATACTATGTAAAAGTGGCGGGGGAGTTATATCGACGGAATTGAAAAAAAACAAACTGCAGAAACACCCCCACTTACATCATTGATTCACAAGCCATATGAAGTGCAGAGCGAGGTACGAGAGAATGAAGGTCGGGGTACAGAAGAGACATGTAACATGGAACCAACTCAAGATGAAAGTGAAATAAGAGAAAGACTAAACCCGACACCATCCCCAACAAAACTCAGCCCGAAAAGAGTGCGGACAATACGGTCAGGAAGAGTAGTAAGAGATCCTGCGAGATTCAAGGATTTCAAAAGGGCAGAATAATCCCTGTTAGGCAAGAGGGTAGTCAGCCCAATGAATGCCTAGTTAAATCTTATCAGACTTTGTTTTTTTTGGTTTTTGTCCTTGAGAAAAGGGAAGATGTTGCATAAGGAACTGAACCAGGGTTTTCACCGTTTAGAGTTATTACCCTTGGGAGAAAACCGGTGTGCGGGAAAAACAAAGAGGCTACGATGTAGAAGCAAATCTGTTGTTGTGTTTTGGTTAATCCGTTGGAATCCTAAGTACATATAATGACACACCTAGAAAGCAGCCTCTCATCAACCGAAAAGGACATCGACATGCGGCTAACGAAGGCATGGACAGCTATGGATAGGCTATCGATCATATGGAAATCAGACCTGACCGATAAAATGAAACGCAGTTTCTTCCGGGCAGCGGTCGTATCGATACTGCTGTATGGATTCACCACTTGGACGCTAACTAAACGGCTGGAAAAGAAGATAGACGGCAATTACACAAGAATGCTGCGAGCAATATTGAACAAGTCCTGGCGGCAACACCCCACAAGGCACCAATTATACGGGTACCTGCCTCCCATCACGAAAACTATCCAAGTTAGACGAACCGGACATGCAGGACCCTGCTGGAGAAGCAGAGACGAGCTCATAAGTGATGTACTCCTATGGACCCCCACATATGGCCAAGTAAAAGCAGGACGACCAGCTCGAACAGCAGCTATGTGAGGACACTGGATGTAGCCCTGAAGACCAGCCAGAGGCGATGAACGATAGGGAAAAGTGGCGAGAGAGGGTCAGGGATATATCTGTGCTGGCGGCACGACATGATGATGATGATGCATGGCACAATTAGTGCAATATAAGTGGAAAAATATATTTAAAATTCAATTTCTTCAAAATAAATTCTTCGTAATGGGATAAGAGTTTGTCTCAGAAATATTGTTGGTTTTTTTTGTAGTTGAGTTACTCCTCCCCTTCCCCTGTTCTTATACGCTTTTAAATTTTTTCTTAATCTTTCCTACCCTACGAAGATTCTCTGTTTATTGCTATCTTGTACGGCAACATAAAAGGCTTCGTTACCCCCCCCCCGCCACTTGTTTTTGTACCCACAGTGTTGGGTTGGCTGAGGTCGGCAATATTAGTTGAATTCATTGGTGGTGCGTACGGCGTGTCTTGGCGAGCGCCCCGGGACCTGTTCTGGACTTCGGTCCGGAGCGTGGCCCTGGAAAAGGAACAATGGCAGACTTGGGGCCTTTAACTAGGCACCTAGTTTCGACTAGGCTACCTTCGGGTGGGCGAGCTGCATTTTTGTCTCCTTTGTCCCCCATGCACGGCACTAGACCAAGCGTCTAGTTTAAGCCGTTAACTGGCATACGTGCCCGGACCCACATTTGGGTTCGTGAAACTGCTTGCCTCATCAGGCTCACATTGCACTAAGTGAGCCGATGAGCAGCACTGACAAGCAGGGTTCGAGTCTCGATTCGTTCCCGACCTCTCCCCCTTTATCGCCACTTTAATCGGCCTTTGGGCTTTTGACCTTGTGTCAAGTCGTGTCTGGTGGGAGGCAGCGACAAATACTCGGCGTGTCATCTTGACGACTGGACTCTAGGCTAGTACGACTCTGGACATCAATAAGTACTACTATCGATCACCGCTTATGTATCTTCTATATGTGTGATGTATGGTCATATTTTCATCGCATGTGTGTGCACGTGGAAATATGCACAATCATAGGCCGACGGTGTTACTTCATCGAAACGTCCCCGAATAATATTCTTCCACTACCATACACACAGGTGACACACTCGAGATAATTCGAAAATATTGTTTCAGTTCTGCCAAATGTACATGTAAAAACAATGAACTAACCAAATTTAATGCCAAAAATTACTGTTTGGGAAGATAGTTCTATAACAATATCAAGAAACAGCGTGCAAATAACATATAATTCAATTAGTAAAAATTTCATGCTTAGTCAAACAATTTGATTGTTTTTTTTTATTTGTATCGGACATTATTGCAATGTAGCATTTTAATTTTAATAATTGTTTTAAATAAAATTTTCAATTATCACATTTGAATTGAGAGGATTAGTCCCATTCTCTCGGGAAGTCATTAAGAATGATAACAAAATGTATGAGTTATTGTGCTTGTTAATTTTTGGATACGTATGCAATATCATCCATATTCATGCAATGTTGCTTTAGAATATTTTGAATGCGTATTATGTTTGTAAAATTACACGCACGCGCGCGCGCGCGTGTGTGTGTGTATTGATTGAAGTACCCATGTATGCCAAGAAAGAAGTCAGGACTTAGATGATGGCTGTTTTTTTATTTTACAATCTTTACTGCTAATTAGAATGTTACAGGTATTGTTACTGTGGAGTTTAAAGGGTTTTAGGTAGTCAGTGGTTAAGGGCAAGGCTGTGTTGCCGTAAGATATCTGACTCCATATTTTGGTTATATTATTTTACCCCACGTTGACTGGCTGGCGCAATGCCTTGCCCAAAGAAAGTCCAAAAGAAATATACAAAAAGAAAAGATAGAAACAGACAAGAGACGAAAACATTTCTTCCATACTTTCCTTTATTTACTTGGTGAATGGACGAACCAACGCTACGTCCCAAGACGCAGCGTGGTGCCCCAAAACACCAGATAGTAAAATCGGTGTTGTCGGTTCGACGTCACTACCCGAAAAGAGAGAGGTAGGTTCACAGAAAACCTGAGTATTTATCTCTCTTCACCGGCTCCAAGTTCACCACTCCAAAGTCCTTCTAATTTTGGCGCGACCGCTTTCCATTGGCTACTTTACTTTTTATTATTTTTCTTTTTTCTGATTTTAAAACCGAATGGATGCGTGGAGCCTTATGCGAGGCGACGCGTTTATACATTTTGTATCTGGCAGCCGACGAGTCAATATCCGGTTGGGAGTTTTTACGGTTAATTCCTAAATCCCCACATTACTTTAAAAGACAAAGACACAAACGAGAAAAGAGATTCGCTATTTATATATTTTATAAAGTTAATTAATATTGACTTTTGAAAAAAACTACCGATAAAGTTTACAGGAAATTTACAGATTTAAAAATATTTATTGATTTAGATATTATAGGGATTTAAGATTTAAACATTTAAATGATTTAAGATTTAGATATTTTAAAGATTCAAGAAATTTATTGATTTAAACATTTTTGTTTGTTATCCTACCTAATTATGTAATGTAATTTTTTTTACATTTCTAGCTAGAAGAACTACTTATAAACCTAATCAATAACATTTAAATGAATATGA
The DNA here is from genome assembly GCA_963585895.1 of Sepioteuthis lessoniana. Classification (NCBI taxonomy): domain Eukaryota; kingdom Metazoa; phylum Mollusca; class Cephalopoda; order Myopsida; family Loliginidae; genus Sepioteuthis; species Sepioteuthis lessoniana. Next base: position 35,651,436 of record OY757927.1, read on the forward strand.
ATAGTAAATTTAGTAAAATAAATAATTTGTTAATTTTTTCTTTTGTAGATTGGTATTTTAAATAGTGTCTTGCAGTAAAAGGGCGTCTCGCTAGTTATTTCCTTTATTGTTATTAACGTCAACTAACAACTGCATTGTGCCTACATTTCGTTTACGAGTGAATTTCAGTCGTCAACAAACGAACTATTTTTCGAATTAGATTAATTCTACCAGCCATTTTGGAAATTGTTCTTAACCACTGGATAGAATACATCGTATTTAGAAGCTTCTCTCCGAAGTAAATTGATATATCCCAAAATTACTTATATCTAAAAGAGGGACTTACTGTACGCAATTACACAGAATTCCTTTCACTTAAACCATAAAAGAAGCAGCCCATTATTACTAAATAAACACAGCAGTCAATGACAAAAACAAGCTGTCGCCAGGCATACGTGCCCGGAGGGAGGTATCTGTGTTTTCCCAGTCGCTAGGAAACAACGTGGGATCTGCGCCTCTATCAGCAGCCAGTAGCCGATGTGGAATCCAACTAATCACAGCCACAGACCAAACACAGCCGATGTCAGCTTCTAACCAATCATCGAAACACTTTCAAAACAGCTCTTTTCAGAGCTAATTTCATAAACCAGCCCTTTTAAGATCTGTTTTTAGAATGTCTTCAGAGGATCACCTTTGATCTACTCACTACAGCCCTTTGCAGAAACAACGACGCAACAGCTCACCACACTTGGAGCAAACCAGCTATAGCTGTTCCAGCATCAACTAGCAGCAGACACCTGTATCAACTGCTACACCTGTTCCGGCATCACCAAACGACAGACATCTGCATCACCAAACAGCAGACACCTGCACCAGCAAGTACATGCATTATTCGTTGCTGCAGACCAAATCACACAACAACACTCTAGTCCACGAGCATCAGCACTTCAAGGCAACATCGGCATACCCCCGGTTAACCAAGGACCGAATAAACAGGGACATCAATCGTCGAGCCTCTGCAAACGATGCGTCCATATCTTCGACCGTTTCCAGCTACGTTCACGACCTGACCCTACAAACGTATACCAAGCATCAAGACCATCTTCGATCTTCAAGACGCGTTGTCACCAAGAACTTACAGCCGAGTGTACAACATTCTAAAGCACCAACTTTCAACCCCGCAAAGACTACATAGACATTATCCAGCAACTGCAATTCGGAACCCATGAATACCTTTCGTGTACGATTCTCTCAATAAAAACTTGACATTTAAAATTACCCACTTGTCCTTTGTATAGTCCTCTATCAACCACATCTCATTTACAAACGCTCGTGGGATCGAACCATTTATCGGCCCCTGCAATAACTCTTTATCGAACTGTTTGATCATCTGAAGAGGACAGAAAAACAAACTCTTCTAACTTATTAAAGTACACTTAATTGTGCTTTGTACTTATAAATTCATGGGAATAAAGGCTATTTTGTGGTGCCCATTTCCTCTACTGAAAACACGCCAGGGTTTGTTGTGAAAAACTCCAGCGAACAGAAATTTCTATCTTTCGAATCCCACGTAACTGCCTCTAGCCAATGAACCAACGACCACGCTTATTCACATGTTTGATTCAGGAGTGATCAACTTTGATTTATGTTCGACACATCAGCGATTCAGAGGGCTGAAGGTGGTGGGCGTCAATACGTCACACATACGTTTTCTCTTTCCGACTCTTGAAATTACTCTCTTATGTTTATTCTTTACGTTTTTATCTATATACACTTATATATATTTACTCATAGACACACATGCCGGCGCATGCGTACTGGTGATGTGAGTTTGAAAATCGAATTCGTCATTTCGTATCATTTTTATCAACACTATTTACTTATGAAAATTAATTTTCTTTTTAAAACCTAATCTTTTTCTTCAAAATGTCAACAAGCATTCAAATAAACCAAGTCTTACCTGTATAATATTTTTTAGGTTATTTGATTCGGTTACTTTGTGTTCTACTATTTTAGATGTGTGTAAGGGTGACAGAGGTGACCGTATATACCTATCAGATTACTGCTAAGGATTTTAACCTATTAACATCCGTCGATTCTTCAACTTCATCTTGTTTTTATTGTTAATCAATATCATTTATCGTTTCTTATTCTTGGCACAAAAAAGATACAGAAAATGGCAATAAAAGAAAAAAAAAGAAGAAAAGAATAAAAGATATCTTAAGGTTCTTTATCAGTAGCATATTTTATTTAAAAAAATGCACTACGATTTCATGTCTTGACATTTTTAGTAAGTAAACTAGTCTAATGAAGTTTTTATCAATCGTTTTTTTTTCTGTTAAGATCCTTTGTGGTGCAAGAGTTTGAGGAGATACTTTGATGGTTATGGAGATTTAAGAACTTTTACTGCCATCCAATTCTCCGTGTTAACAACTATATATATATATATATATATATATATATATATATATTCTCGGTTAGAATAATTATAAGATCAGTGTAAGAGTTTTGTGTGATGAACTTAATTTTGTCTTATCAGAAGCTGAAACGTTATTTTTGAAAGATCTTAATTTTGTCAAGTCCCTGAAACAATAAGAGTATGAAATATTAAAACAGCGACATTTCGTCTCAGTCAGAAAAGTGGAGTAAAAAAAGAGCTATTAGCTATAAAAAATCAAATAGAATATTTTCAAGTCCATTTCTACTCCTCATTGTTTTTATTCATTTGTCATATTTGGTAATTTTTGAAGATCAAGATCATAGACTGAGATCCTCAATACAAAAGATGTTGATAAATATCCCTAGAGCCGATGGTAAAATATATTTCGTTTTTGATAAATTTTTCAAGTCAAGGTTAATAGAAACCCTTCGGGATTATTTTTCTAAGACCAGACTTATCACTGCTTTTATCAAAGTGCATAGTTTTATTTCTCTAATAAGTGAAAAACCGGAATATAAATTTCAATTATGTCGTCTGTGTAACGTTAAATATCACATTAAAAAGAATAATTATTACTTAATTAGTTGATGGAGAGACAAGTAATATTTATATCTGAGAGTAGATTATCAATTAAGTATTATTGACAAAACACATATGGCAGCAATCTAATATATATATATATATATATATCTCAGTGGCGACTCTAGCCTATTTTTGCTACTCGTGCCCCCCCACTCTGTCAACTTCAGTTCCCAACCCGTGGTCCGTTGACCCAAAGTAAGTCATCATAGTTGCTATTGCGTGATTCTCCATTGTATAGCACAGATTGACAAACGTAACTTGCATGGTGTTTTTTCTTGTAAACAATCAAGATACTATATAATTTGTAGTCTTGTTAATACAGTAGATAAGATAATTTTTTTTCCTTTCAAAAGTATAGAAGAAAAGAGAAGATGTTCATTACTATGACGAGAAAAATATGTTTATTAGAATAAAGAAATTGATGACAATATACACAGACACAGCTAGTAGTTTCAATTTCGCTTAAAATAAAGATTATTTGTTGAAAATGTATTCAAATAAACAAATTTTAGTTACAGAATGTAATATATGCAACATTCATTAAAGAAATAGAGATCTGTTATTGAAAAAAACGAATTAAAACACGCCGTTTAACCAACATTTACCATAGCGATGATGATGACGTCGGCTATAATCTGCTACCCCCCTCTCTCTCTCTCTTTCTCTCTCTCAGTCCCTCTCCCTCTTCCCAAGACAGTTGTCAGTTGTCAGTTGTGATAATTTTTTAGCACAGTATCTGGCTTGCTTTTTCTATTGGCTACAGCCAAAAGCGCGATTTCGCTAACATTACTGTTATTATAAGGGTCTAGTGCTGGGCACGGATAACGGGTGTTCAACATTAAAGCCGATTTTATGGGATGTTCAATGAATCTGACGGTGGCGGGACAAAGACCATCCGTTCAAAACAGCATCGTTGTATTATTCCCAGATATATTTATGAACTTTTGGCTACTTAGTTATCGAAACATGAATAGATACGTAATTTAATTGAGATCAGACTAAGTATGTTTGCTTGAAATTAATGGATGATTTTTAATCCATTTTGAATAACATTGACTGAGTTATTGGTCGTCCCGTCTCCGCCCCTGATATATATATATGTGTGTGTGTGTGTGGAAGAAACAAACAGACGTAGATTGCATAAAGGTGACGATCATAGGAAATGAACTCGGTGGCCTGCAGTAATTGATGGTCTTCCATATAACTTTGTCCGGGCACAGATCCATTATCTCGTGAAACTCGTATATATATATATATATGAGTATTCTTTGGTCCAGTTAAACCGGAGTTGGGAGTAATTCCATCAGAACAAGAAATTATTCATGAATGAATATTTAAATTTTCCTGGTAAAGAGCTCAATGTAACAATAATACAGAGCAATAAATTCTTTAAGAAAAACAACGAAACCGGTCACATAGGATTATAAATTTATTTCCATCCTGTTACGCATTTTTGAAATTTCCAAAAACACGAAAAAAAATTAACAGGACTTCTTCAGATTTTTTTGATAAAAAACTAGAATAGACACAGAAGAGTGGGAGGGGATAGAAGCGGGGTGAAGAGTTATCTCCTCATTAAGCCCACTTCCGTTTTAAATTCTAATTTCGGTTAGAAATGTAAATTTATTTAAAAAAATTTTCTGTAATTTTTTATTTTTTCATTTTTTATTTTTTAATTTTTTAATTATATATATATATATATATCCCAAGCTGTACATGTGTCCACACTACAATATGGATGGACCACATTGGCACTAACAAAGCACATGGAGAAAAAGCTAGATGAGAACTATGCAGGAATGCTATACGTTGTCTTGAATAAATCCTAGAAGCAACACCCCAGTATACAGTCACTTGCCTCTTATCTGACAGATCATCCAAATAAGGCAAATAAGACATGCGGGACACTAATAGAGAAGAACATTGTAAGCGATGTTCGCTAATGGACTCCTGCATATGGATGCGCCAATGTTTGCCGACCAGGAAAGACTTACATACATAATCTTTATACGGACATGGGATGCAATGTAGAAGATCTGCTTGGAGCGATGGATAATAAGAATGGACGGAGAGAGAGAGAGAGAGAGAGAGAGAGAGAGAGAGAGAGAGAGAGAGAGAGTTAGGGAACCCTGTGCTGTCAGCGTGACTTCATAATGATGATGATATATATCATATTTGTTTGTTTAAAGGTGTGTGTGTGTGTATGTATGCGCGTAAAATTCAAAATTATTTTTTGAGGATTGTATTTTAAAACTCACCCTGGGATTGAAGATGGTATACTTGTAATGATAATTAATTTTTGAGATTTAGACTTTTACTGGAGTTGAACAATAACATAGAAGCCCGAACTATTTTCTGATCTATTGAAGAGTATTAGTACACAGAAGTGAACACACCTTTTTAGCTTATATATTTGTTTATGAATGCGTGTATTTTTTCATCAACCTTTTATTCACTTGGGAGATACGGAGGTTGGCGAATTGTGGTAACGAGTTTTAATGATTGCATGAAAAACCATCAAACGTATTTTCCCAATCTAAACCAATTTTTCAATGGCTGGTATTTTTCCACCGCTTTGTACATTCAAATCAATCATAAAACGCACTAATTTGAATGTCTGAAATTTGTTTTCGCACGTTCAACTTTTGAAAAATTGATTACCCAAGAAAAGAAATCAAACCAGTTACATTCAGCACCCCTTGACTAATAATACAGAATAGGTAAAAAAAAAAAAACGTAATAAAAAAAAAAAAAAAGAGAAAGAAATTTATATTTTTTGCCAAAATGTAAAACAGCATAAGAATTAATCAGAAATTTGATATTCATAAAACTAGTAAATGAGTGTGAAACGAGTATAAAATTGTGCTGTTATAGTTATGTCTCGATTATACACAGATAGCGAGTATAATTGCTTCAACTTCTGTTATCTGCCAAGAGTAAAACTATTTACAGGTTTATTGGTTATCGAAATGTTCCCTTTCTTTCTGTCGGTTACCAAAATTTTCAATTATTCACCAAATAATATCACGAATTGTGTAATATCCGGTTTTCTTCACTGGTGTATTTAACGTTGTCAGATTAGCTTGCAATTCTACTCGAATTCATAAGAAAGATTTTATGAATTCTTAACAGAGAAAAACAAAAATAATGAAGAGAAGAGCGAAGCGAGAGATGAAAAAGAGATGGAGTATTAACTGGAGAAAGAATAAAGAAGCATAAAAAAGACTAAGAAAACAAAGTAGATGAGGAGAAGAAGGAGGAGGAGGAAAGAAAATGATAAAAATACGAAAAACGATTAAAAACTATCGGAAGATACGAGGCTCAAGGTAAAACGTCATCGGTTCATAAACTGTTTCATTCATAAAAATGAGGAAGGAAAAATGTTTGCTTAGTAACTGCCTTCATGAATCTTCTTGTGATAAATGATTTCAATCGAACAGAATCAACTTTCTTAGCTCCGTACGTGATGTTTATGTCGATCGGACTGTCTTAGTCGTCTGCAGACAAACCCGTCTAATTTTCACGAAATAGACCGGTAGTTGGCCCATTCTATTTAAAGTTCTAACATTGAATGTCGCTATTTGTATTGTGCGTTTGCATTTTAATGATTTTTGTTTGTTTGAGCTCTGTAGCTGATTTTTCGATCACTAAGGCCAGGGCTCTAACCTCAGCAGGACACGACCCTTTTTTTTTAATCGCGTGAAGAGCGATGCGGTTTACACAGATGGTTTGAGTGTGGGTCATTGTTATCTTTCGATGGCTGTTTTTATTCTCATCTTATATATAAGCAGCTGTAGTTCCCCGATCGAACTATTTGATCCTGGTCGTTGAACCGTAGGATTCAAACGCTCAGGGCCTGGTTAGGCATGGCGTTGAAGTGTCAGAGGGTTTGTCCGCTCGCCTTTACGTCCACTATGCTGCTTCCCATGGCTTTCGAAAATGGTAATAACGAGGTTCTCAACATTCCCCAAATCTCCAGAATAAGCTTCACCATCAGATGCAGTTTAGTGTTATACCTATGACACTCAAAGCCTTGTTGTTTTTTTGTGGGGGAGTAGGGTTTTTTCTCAATGGGAGTGACCCTTATCCACTATCTTCTGGTACTTTTAAGACGAAATAGGTTTGCCACAAGAGTAATTTGAAGAATATGGTCGGAACAATCATATTGGAGCTAGGGCTTGATATGAGCTGTCGAATGGTCAGATAGGGCCTTCCGACAACCTGTCAACTTCGGTAAGGGCCAAAATCAAATGTTGCAGGTCATGTGATCACTTTGACTGGCGTAAGCTACACGTCCTCAAGCATAACGGGTCGCTATCCAAGGCTGAGAGGTAGCCTCATTAGTGGAGGGGTCTTACACCTCTGCAGAGGTGCAGTCAGCGTATTCTACAGCCCCAGTTAACTGGGCGGAACCGCCTTACAGAATCCAGCTCTCTTCAATAGTATTTTACCCATATTTGAAGGGAAAAAATATGGATACATGTCTTTCCTTTAGCATTTGTGTGAAATCAATACAAACATTTTTGGCCAAAATTTGAACACGGTTCACGGATAACATTTTCTGCACCGACAACGGTTTCAAGCTGGCAAAGGAAAGAAGCAGAAGGTACCCCGCACAAACAATTACGGACGCAGACTACGCCGATGACAGAGCTTTTAGCAAATACACCCGCCCGAGCCGAAACCGTGCTACATAGTCTGGAACGAAAAGCCGCTGGCATAGGCCTACATGTCCATGCAAAGACGGAATACATGTGTTTTAATCAAAGAGGCGACATCTCCACCCTAAATGGCATTTCAATGAAACTTGTGGACAAGTTCGCTTACCTAGGAAGCAGTGTCTTATCAATTGAGACAGACATCAACATGCAACTAGAAAAGGCATGGACAGCCATCGATAGGCTATCGGTTATATGGAAGTCAGACTTGATCGATTAAATAAAACGCAGTTTCTTCCAAGCAACGGTTGTGTCGATACTGCTATATGGATGCACTACATGGACGCTAACTAGACGTACGGAGAAAAATATTGACGACAATTACACAAAAATGCGGCGAGCTGTATTGAACAAGTCCAGGAGGCAGCACTCCACAAAGCAGCGGCTGTACGGCCATCTACCATCTATCACGAAAAATATCCAAGTTAGACGAACCAGACATGCGGGACACTGCAGGAGAAGTGGGGACGAACTCATAAGTGACCCCTTCACATGGACGATCAAAGGTAGGACGACCCGCTAGAACCTATATACAACAGCTCTATGCCGATACAGGATGTAGCCTTGAAGGAGCGATAGACGATAGAGGCCAGTGGCAGGAGAGGGCCAGGAAGATCTCTGCTGGCGGCGCGACATGATATATATATATATATATATATATATATATATATATATATATATATATATAAACATGATGTTATTAAATATCCTACAAGGGTTGAGATATCATAAAACCAACCAACCAACCAACCAACCTAATGCCTCGTTCTGGCAAGTCCTCCGATGTTATTGCTATTAAGGTGTAACATCCTTTGCCCTTCTCTTAGAATAAACACCGGTAAAATGGAAAGGAAAAACTTGTGACAGGGGCAACTGCTAGTTTTTATACAGCCTTGCTCATTTGTGTACCTTAGAGCAAAAAAAGATGTTAATTGAAAAGCTATGTTTTTCAGATTTACTGTTATTCTATTTGTTTGGAAAGTTTTCCGTGGAAATAATTCCAGTGATTATCTTTTACTATAATTAAATCTGCTCATTTGTTAAATAGGAACTAAAATAAATTGTACAACATATGAATTTTACAAGGTTGATTATTTGGAGAAATCTATCGCTTTTTCTATTTTTGAAAATGTTTTGAATAAATAAATCTATGAGTAAATCTATTATAATTTAAGAACAAGTTAAAAATGATTTATTGTCTTGAATTGAGATCACCGATAAGCAGATTTAAAAAAAAATTTCATTTATTCATTTAGATTGATAAAGTCTAAGCAGTAATTTGCTTTGGCTCTTGCTATAAGCAATATTACAGTTTCTCATATTCGAATTTCTTTCTTAATTTCCGTTTTTAGTCTATAATGAGAGAGAGAGAGAGAGAGAGAGAGAGAGAGAGAGAGAGAGAGAGAGAGAGAGAGAGAGAGAGATGATTGAAAGATATAAAGAAATATAAAGAGGGAAGAATTTCGAAGACGGGTTGCCTGTCTTGCTGGTAGAGGCTGCTGTAAATGTAAATGTACTTCATCAATGCTCTTAATATATCAATGTATATATGTACTGCATCCCTCAGACACTCTTTGTAGACACTTTAGATTGCTGCATGCCTCAGCCAACTAATTCAGAATCTAAAATGCAACTAGATTTACAATAATTCTATCCAAAAGTAGGACTTCTGTAAAAGCTAGCTTTTCTACAAGTTACATCACTAATTCTTTATATCCGTTTGCATATTCATCCATCGTATATCATCAAATCTATTTCAAGAACATTTTAGCATTTATAGAAAATGATCAAAAACCATTTGTAGATGATATACGAGGTGCATACGATAAGTTTCCAGACTTTTTTTTGTATGGGCATTTAAAATTGTCGTAGACTCTTAAAAATTCACTATGTTATTGCTAAAGATCTTATGAGATGACTGACCAATTTTTATGATTTCAGGTTCAAATGAACAGCTACAGCAGGAATTGGAATACACCCTACTAAAGCCTGATTGTCACAGCTGGTGAGTTTCAAAAATGCAATCTGGACGTGAGGAAGAACGATATGCAATAAAATTCTGTTTTAAACTTGGAAAAATGCCACAGAAACGTATGGAATACTTCAGACTGCTTTTCGACGATCTTGCATGAATCAAGCATCAGTTTTTGAGTGGCATAAGAGATTTAAGGAAGGCACGGAGTCAGTGAGGGATGATGAGAGGTGTGGGAAGAGTAAGGAAGTCAATATACCAGAGTTGATTGGCCAAAGGGTTAGAGTTAGAGTTACTATATTGAGGTTTTAAGGGAGTTCAGGAAGAAGTTCCGTCGGAAGAGGCCAGCAATCTTTAAATCGGGTCAGTGGCATTTCCACCAGGACAATGCACCAGTCCACAACTCCATCCTTGTCAAAGACTATTTGACTAAGATGGGCACGAAGACAGTTCCTCACCCTCCCTATAATCCAGACCTTGCTCCCTGTGACTTTTGGTTATTCCCTAAGCTCAGAGGCTGTCGTTATGAGACAATTTAGGAGATGAAAGAGGCTGTGACGAAGGTCATTGACACGCTCACACAAGAGGACTTCCATGAAGCCTTCCAGAAGTTGTTGGAACGGTACAAGTGCATAACAGCCGGAGGAGATTACTCCGAATGGGACTAGAGTTTCATGTGTGTACTATCAATAAAAGTGCCCATACAAAAAAAGTCTGAAAACTTATCGTATGCACCTCGTATCTACCTTCATTCTAAATAATGTTCGCATGTTTGGTTGACTTAAACTATCATACAGAGTTTAAAGGAGTGGAACTAGAATTAACTTTTTATCATGACAAAACATAATTAATCATCAGTGTTTCAAAGAAAAAAAGCGATATTTTTATGAGTGCATCAGCGTTAAAATGCTGCGACTTAGAGAATGAAGAATTTTTTTGATCATTATATCATATGAAGAGAGATCACTATTAAATGCTATTTATTTATTTGAATAAGACCTGACTCCATATCGGGCTTAATAGCTATTGAATGTGGGTTTTAACCGAGATTATTAGAAATAAGTAAGTAAAGTAGGCGACCGTAGTCGAGGGCGACCAGAAGGCTCCCTTTTCAAAAGCTACTACACTCAGGTGTAGGGGTGGGCGCTACTCCTTTCTCTGAATTGCTCCACTTTACCCTTGATACGTACCTTATATTTCTGAGTGTTAAGCAAGGAGGCATCAAGTACCATTTTTAAAGTCTTTGGTATGACGAGACTTGGAATTGAACCCAGGTCTCCCGGACCATTGGCGAACACTTTACCCAAAACGATATTAAAGTTTGCATATATATATATATATATATATATATATATATATATATGGTTGGTAAATGTCCTACCCACAAATTTAGTTGTGTTTTAATAATAAAGATTTCAAAGGAACGAGAAAATGAATGAAAAATATCCGGCTGGTTAATTACTTCTATTTATGCGGGTTTTTTTTGTGGATATTTTCACATTCGAAATGACAAATCAAATTATAAACATAAGGAATGAGTCATAAAATAGAATTTTGGAATTGTAACTTTTATACGAGTGAATGGAAAGATTAAAAAAAGGGGGGTATTTTTGCGATAGTCACCAATTTCCGGTTGATGATAGCCCAACTCTATGAGAGGGGTGTCCTCGTGGTGTAATGGTTAAAGCGATGGACTGTGGGATCGTAGTAAGCGAGTTCGTACTCTAGTCGCGCTATTACGTTCACTTTCGGGCAAATACCCTTGGGAAAGGTATGAACCCCCTTATCCTCCCAGCTAAGGGTTAAATAGTACCACTACTGTTCTTCTAGGAGAATAGCTTTGGCATTAAATAACATACAAAGGTTGATATGCCATTAAACAAAGAAGTCAAACCAAACCAACTATATGAAGAAAATAGAGTTAAAGCAACAGCTGCACCACAACCATCTATATTGTTCTCACAAAAAATAAAACATTTTTGTGATCAATGTTCCTTCATGTTGCTACATTTTAAGCATCTTGAAAAAATAATATCTTAAAGAAAAATCTCTCATAAACTCGTTTTAAGCTTAAGCTTTGATCAAATTTTGTAACTGTAGCTTCTAATACCTTTTTTCTATTAATTTATGTCTACACGTTTAAAGAGTCTGAATTAGAAATAAACCAATTTTTTTCTGGCGTTTTAAGGCTTTGAAACAACACCTGTAAACGGCATTATATTGAGATAAAAGTAATCGATACAACAAAATGATTCCAGAAGAAAAACCCAAAGATAATTTTTCGTTGAATAAGAAAAGCAAGTGAAAAGACTTTTATATTCCTATAATTTTTTTAGCGTGTGAGTCTGATGATGTCGAACACAGTATTTTAATCCAAACAATTCTGCATAGGAAGTAACAAAGAAACATGTCATTATAATATGAAAATAAATTTTATCAGATAAACTGACAAATTTTCATTCTGTAGTCAGGCAGCATCTGCAGAAAAATTAAAATGCCAGAATTTCACCTTGAGAATAAATTAACTGAATTTTTTCAATTAGATATGACGGCATTTTGACCGACCAATTTTGGTGCTCTTATAATTTGACAAGAAATTAAGGAACAAATTATTTTAACGAACTTTTTTGATATAAACAATTTCTATCGAAAATCTAGAGGACAAAGTGGTGTGGAATTATTCTCAAATTGCTTCACGCCTAGAATCGAGTATAACACCAATGTCTGCAATGAACATTTCAGTGCTTGCAAAACCAAAAAAGAATCCGCAGTCGTTGATTATGAATATTCATAATACTATTGGTACCTTACCACTTGTATGGGCCATGTTAGTATTTTGAATTAACTGATAAGTAAGACTGATTTTTATAACTTAGAATAATAGAAGGAACATTTTTTGTTTGCATCATAAAGGAAATAATTTTGTTGTATAATTGACCAGGAAAAGAATCACCCCGTTGGCAAGGATTTGAATACACAAATTGCATCCTCTTCAAACTGACATTAACATAGAGCAAGACAGGAAACTGAGTTCATTGTACATTTATATTTGCAGTTTTTGTGTAGTTGTTTCCGTAGAGTTTTTTTTGCACACAGTTATATGATATCAAGTATTCCTATCTAATTCTAATAATTCGCAAACAGATCTGCTTGACATATAGATGGGACCCAAATAGATACTTCTACTTCGAATAAGAGACGACTGAGGAGTAATGGCAAAGAAGGAGTACTCTGCACTCCCCAGATCTCCAGAACCAGAGACTCGCCATCAGATGCATTTTTTCCGCTACTGGAGATACAGTCAGCTTACTGTAAGCTCTACTAACTGGACAGATTATAAATTTAAGGCAAAGTTTATATATATATATATATATATATATATATATATATTATTGATGGTTATAAACGTATTAATATCCAGGAAGACATAAAGGTTTCGGGAAACTGTGGGCATGTTTAGTATTAAAATACGACCGGTTTCGTCTGGCTCTTCTCAAGCTATTAACGCCAGAAAAATTTAAAAGGGGAATGTAATGGAGAAAAAAGTAGAGGAGATGAGAGTGAGACAAAACCAAGAAGTGGGGGGGAGTAGGAGTGATGAACAGATGGTAAGAGACCGATCTCACGTTCAATCCCAACAAACAGTGTCCCTGTGTTTATAGAAGGGAAGGCTGAAGAGATCGAACGTAAAGGGATAAATCGAATGTGACCGACTCAGAATACTGAATCGGTCGACATTAAAATCTGCCACGCATTCCTTACTATTAATCATGTGGTCTGCTATAGAAGACCCGGATGTGTTAACAAGCTGGCCTCTTTTAAACTCAAGATTCAAAATACGAGCTGGCAAATGATGCTTTATGCGCGGGTCCAACCGATTAGACGTCCTACCTATGTAGTCACTGCCACAACTACAAGTATATTTATATATAACCGAATTAATATGGTGGTGAGGTAAGACATCTTTACGCATTGAGACGAATGCAGTGCGAGTCTGAAAAATTACTTGCACAGCAGCTGAAAAATAACATTTACTAACTGCCGTGGTGATGCATTTGGAAAATTTCTCACCTCTAGAATTTGATTAAGACTCTTATCTATCGTGCCCTAATGATTTCATCCAAGTGCTTTCTTGATGAAATTGAATTCATCAGGTCAACCTTGTCTAAAAATGGATATCCATTGTCTTTTTTTGGATAGCGTTGTCCATGATGTTTTGAATAAGTTTGATTGGGGAGGGAGGTGCACCGTTAGTAAGTGCCCTGTTTATTTGCGTTTTCTGTATATAGGTTCTAGTTATTTCTAACTACAAATTCTCCACTTTATACCAGTGAGTAAACAGTATAGGTAAAGTAAACGTAACCCTTTGAATTCACTCTTCATTTTCTGTAATTGCTCCTTAGCCTAAACTGACAATCTCAGTAAGTTGCGAAGAAAATCAAGTAAAATTAGAATTAAAGGATTATTGTTAATATTATTATTTTATTCTTTTTCGATTTTTTAACGTGAGTGTTAGCTAATGGTTTCTCACTGGAGTTTGAGTGACAGCAAATCTCCTCAAGTCTCCTGGACTATTCTGGCCGATCTTAATAATGTTGTAATTTGGATGGTCTCAACTTGTCCTCTTATTTCTATGTCCTCCAGTCCCTTTATCAATCCTTTGGTGAACCAAGAGCACCAATTACAATTGATATCACTGTCACTTTCACGTTCCGCAGTTTTTTCAGTTCTCTAGTAAGATCTGCCTACTTATCTTTCTTTTCGTTTTCTTTCAGTTTTACCCTTTTGTCTGCCGGAACAGTGAAGTCCACTATTCGCAGCTTCACTTTTTTTTCTTGTTGACTATCTCTAGATCTGGTCGTCAGGCCGATTCTAGGCGATCCGTTTGTATGTCCAAATCCCAGAGAAGTTTGTGCGTCTCATTTTCCAGGACGGATTCTGGGTTGTGTGTATACCAATTGTTCGTATGGTCAAGTTTAAACTTCTTGCCCAATTCCCTGTGGATCACCTTGCTCACCCAGTCGTGTCTAGTCTAATACTCTTTCTATGTTAAATTGCTGTACTCGCTTATAATGTGATTGATCGTTTCGTCTCTATCGCTGCATAACCTATATTTGCTAATTTGTTGCATTTTATCCATTCTTGCTTTGATATAATGGGTCCTTATGGCGTTGTTTTGTACTACTATTAGAAGAGAGTCTCTTTTAAGGTTTCCCTCCCTTAGCCACGTTCAAGTTTTCTCGCTTGTTTGTCGTTTGAAGAATCCATACAGTTGTTTTTTTTCCCATTTTTGTTTTCTAGTTAATTTTGTTCTGTTGATCCACGCATTTTCTGTATTGTCTCAGGTGGCTGTTATTGGTCTTCCTGCACGCTTGTTTATGCAATCTTCGAGTCGTTATATTGTAGCATCAACGCTATCGTCAATGCTGGTAAGTCCTCGTCCTTCTTCTTTTCTTGACACATATAGTCTGTCAATGTCATCTCTAGGATGTAAGGCCTTATGCATCGTCATGAGTTTTCTTGTTCCGTGGTTTAAGTTTTTTCCTCATCAACTTTAAGAATGTTCCCGAATATCTTACGAGAAAGACAGCCCAGGTGTTTATTCCTTTTATGCAGTTCCTGTTGTATAGTTTAGTTTCGAGTAATTTTCTCGTTCTCCTGAGATACTCTTTTTTTCTTTCATCTCCACATGTTTGATGGTGTCCGCTTCCAATATTCCCAATTATTTGTACGTATCCTTTTCGCCTAACATTCTGACTTTTTCTTGATTTGGTAGTTCTATTTCTTTTGTCATGTGTCGTTTCCCGCTTTTCATTATTAGCATGGCATATTTTCTATGCCAAATTCCACTCTTATGTCCTGACTGTATATTCTCATTGCGTGTATTAGTGTTTGCATTTTTTTTCATTGTTTGCAAACAGTTTGATATCGTCCATGTACATTAGGTGATTTATTTTTTCCTGCGATTTAGTAAGTTTGTTTCCGGCTGTGCATTTCCTGAGTATGTGTTGGAGTGGCATCATGGCAATTATAAATTGTAATAGTGATAGTGCATTTCCATGGAATATACCTCTTTGGATCTTTGTTTCAACAAAGCTTTGTCCTCCTGCTGTCAATTCCACTCTCCAGGTTTTAATGGTTTTCTCGAAAAGGTTTATGACTTCCTCTGATATTATGTACATTTTGAGACAGTTTATTATTCAGCTTTGCGGGATCATATCATATGCCTTTTTGTAGTCAATCAAGGCCATAGCTAAATTTTTCCGTCGGGTTTTACTCTCGTTTAGGATGTGTTGATCTATGTAAAGTAACTTTGTTGTGCCTCTGGATTCTTTGCAGCATCCTTTCTGTTCCTCAGGGAACAATCTGCAACTAGTTAGCGAGAAATAAATGTCTTCTCTTTTATTATTATTATTATTATTATTATTATTATTATTATTATTATTATTATTATTCAATTAGTTTTTTTCCGAAATATGAAACATGATTAGGATTGATTGATTGATTGATGACCCTCATGAAAGATTTAGGCTTCACTTTAAACTGACACAAATACTCAAATTTGGTTAACAACTCAAGAATTTATAATGCTTGACTAATGTTTGATCAATAAAAAATCATATTGCTCCTGTTACTGGTGTACGTAAAAACAATAACAGATATGGCACCGGGTGATCGGTGAAAATGGAAAATGAGGTTATAGTTTCGATTCGATCTTTTTCCACCTTTAAAGTAGAACAGTTACTGTAAATAGACAGGATTTAAGAGATAAAAAGATTTGTGAGTTTGAGTTTAATGTGGAGAATTTTCAAAATTTTCGATCCACATTTGTTACTCATTAAAATCAAAAGCAACAAAGATTACGATAAGATAAATACAAGTGAAAATTGATAAGGATAATGTTATTCTACATATGTGAGTATTCATGTTTGGCATGGCAGATACTATTGAATTCTTGAGGTAATAATAACAAGTTCAATGTTATGTTCGTATTTATTTACATATCTATAGATTAAATATTTATTTGAATCAAATGATGGAATTAAAGTCGAATATTTTAAAACTCTTCAACAAGTAAATAACTTTTGAAATAATATTTTCCCTTTAAATATCCTACCAACATCTAGTCATGTATATGAGCATTTTGTGGTTTGCTAAGGTCACACGACATCTAATATTGAAATATTTAAATTGATACAAATGTCGAAGAGTTACGGAAGAAAATAAAGATGCGCAGTTTGTTTCGTCATCAGCAAAAGCCTTGATATTAATTATTTTTTCTGTACAGTTCAATAGTTCACTTATCAACTCAGAGAAGACACTTGACCGAGAGTCATTTCAAATTGCGAATATGTTAAGGCGTAATTTAAGCTATTCTCTCGAATCAATTATGATTGCAGGATCAATAACAAGACATTCTTGATAACCACATGTGAATATTTGTGTCAGTTTAAAGTGAAATCTAACTTTCAAGAGGGTCTTCAATCGATACCAATCATGCTTCCTATTTCGAATAAACCTAATTAAAATTCTTATGGTTCCGTTACTCTGTCTTTTGAAAATAAAAGAATTGAGGAATTAAAAGATAAATATTCTGGAAAGAAGAAAATAAAGAAAAACACCACTTCTAATACTGATAGAAACATTGCAACACAGTGAATACCAATTTTGAATCTAGGTACAGTATATCAATGAAGTCTGAGGATTGTTGATACACACATTGGGACTCGTGCACGTATTGATCTGTATATGGGATTATTTATCTTAATCCAGTCATATTATCTGCACGTTTGATCTTGAGTCACTTGAAACAAATACAATTGAAACAGTGTTAAAATCGTATTTTCTATAAGTGTAGACGTATGAAATAAAGTAGGTAGCGATATAGTGACGAGATCATTATATTAAAGATGTAAAAGCATCTTTAAAAATGCTTCTTATATAATTTTTTAAAAAATTTAAATCTAGATTTACTATTTTTTTTATTGGATTCATTGAAATTAAATTTTAAAACACATTTTGTACCTGATTTTTGGAAGACAAATGCATTAACTTTTTCACAATAAAAGGCGATGATTTTTCCCATCTGCTTCTACGTAATTATTCACCTCTAAACCGCTAATTCCTTTTCGAAGATTTTTAGTATCATTAAATAAAAATAATAAAATAATGAAAATAACATAAATAAATAAAACTTATATTATCGTTGGAACAAACAATTTTATTCCTTTAAAAAAATTAAAAAGTCAAACTGATTGGAATCAAGGTTGCTAAAAAGTATTTGAATAGATTTTGATTATATTTTGTTTTTATAGTTTTGAATATTAGCGATTGTTACTTTATTGTTTGTATTTATTTGTATATTAAGATATGGATTAAAAAATCAACGTACATAAGTTGAATATTTCTTATTCAATGAGGAAACGACAGGAATAATTACGTCTATCTCTGGCTTCATTGTCTTAATTCTTAAGGCGAATCAAAATAAAGAAAGTGTGCGTGTGTATGTGTGTGTGTGTGTGTGTGTGTGTTTATTGTTAGTTTCACGTTCATGGTTTCTTTTTCTTCATCGTTTACTATGTGTTAATGTAAAGCGGAGGATGAAGCAGTTTATTGAGGTCATTTGCCAAAGAGAATCAAAAAGTGTCGATAATGTATGAAGAAAGGATCGCATAAAAAGAGAAAATGCTAATCCGAATCGATTTTGATTTGAAAGATGATTTGAAAATCCAATGTCGCTATTTGCTTGTTTGCGGCAAAAAAATTTGATTGAAAAAATGGTTTTTGTTTATCATCTTTAACTTAAAAAAACTTAATGTATTCTTTGTAAAAATGTTTCCTGCTTTAATGAATTTAGGTCAGTAGCTGCATCATAGGCTCTGTATTCTGAGTTTCATTGCGCAGAATTCCGGTTCAAAATCTCAAAAAGAAGTAAATTTATTCTGCATATCACTAGAGTGCAACATATGCCATGCAGTCATTGTTTTACATGAGATTTTCTAAATAATAACATGACATGGGGGACTAGGCACGGATATCAGGCCGAGTGTAATGATATTATAATTTGTTATTATAACTATAAATTCCCGTTCTCCAAGTTACAGTTATTTTTGTTTGCTTCAACTAGAATATTTTAGTCTCGTGAATATTATCTTTAAGCAATCAGTAAGAATAATACCGGAAACGGTTAGAATTTTCAGAAAGGTTTTGGAGTGCTGATGAAACCCAGAAGCCACCTGGTTTCTAGCAAAAATTTAAAATGAAAACTGATTTGAAAGCTGCTCTTTATAATGTGCTTCATAGTTATTTCCTTAGAATTATAAATTAAACTCTTCCACTCATTGTATCCACGTAAAACATTGTATGTCCACTGAAATATAGAAACACTTTAAAATACATTGAACACCGCAAGAATACCTGTGTAGCGGTAACATTCAGAAATATGATCAACAATTATGAAAAAATATTCTAAAGTGAAAATGTTTAATTATACTACTACTACTACTACTACTACTACTACTACTACTACTACTACTACTACTACTGTGTTCTGACTATGATACTAGATTGCATCAGGTTGTGTGGCTCCATTTCTGGATTTTTGGGGAGTGTGCAGTACCCTTTCATTGACATTACTCCCAGGCCCACTCCGAGACGGAGTAGTACCTGTTAGGGTCCCAGCTGTGGGTCAAATAAATGTTTGAAAATTATTAGTATCAGACAAAAATGCTTGAAACCATATGATCCCGTGCAGATAAATCACACACACACACACACACACACACACACACACACACACACACACACACACACACACACACACACACACACACACACACACACACACATGTATATATGTATGAATGTATGTCATTATAATGATATACATTCGGTTGGAGCTGTAGAATACGCCGACTGCTCCTCTGTAGAGGGGTAAGAACCACTACCAACGAACCTGTTGACCGTGGATGGCGACCAGTAATGCTTGAGGATGTGATCCTAGTGGCTGAACAACCCATGACCCGCCAACCGAAGAGGTCTTGTGACTTGCAACACTCCACGTAGGCCTTCAATGAGCTAGAAGGGTAGTCGGAGAGGCCTGATCCGATCAATCAGCTGGCCATGTCAAGCTCTCGTACTGATAAGTTTGTCCCGACCGTATTCTTCGAATTGCACTTGTGGTAAACAAGTACCCACACCAATTCTGTCTTGAAGCTGTTAGAATGCGATGGTTGAGGGTCAATCGCGTTGAGATAACAATACTTGAAACCATTTAACCGTGTGCTAACAAATGATTGATATTAAATCAGATAGGAATTTTTGATAAATAGTATTACTAATGTTAAATAGCAATGTTTGAAACCATTTAACTTTGTTCAAACAAATGAACTCAGGTTCGTTTGAAAATAATGTTACCTTCAAACTGTTAGCTTACAATCTATCTATCTATCTATCTATCTATCAACAGGATTTGGCATTGAATAACCGATAAAAGGCTGATATGCAATAAAACACAACTAAACCAAACCAATCTATATCCTCTCCGTAATCTTCGATTGATTAGCTTTGAATCAAGTTTCTTAATCGATCGTGCTACTACACCATCTTGAACCAGTCAGTTTTAGGTATTTAAAGGTGAGCACCTCACATGGTGTAATAGTTTGCTAGCTAAATTAGCAGACTATTGCTATAGAGTTCGATTTTCACTGGGTCTTCCTTACTTTTAGCCTTGTGCCACAACTAAGTTAAATTTAATTAATGATTATAAGTATTTGAAGGTACTTCAAGTTTCGTTTTAAACTGTCCTTACATGTAAGTTTCGATTTACTATAGCCTCTGTATCTGGTAACTAGCTGTTAAAAAGGATTTGTTTTGCAAGGCGATAATTTTTCGTTGAACAACATGGCTGACTCATCTTAGATTTCTCTGAATGAGTTGATCATGATCTCTTTTATACTATGCTCACTTTGATACCTTTTCATTTGTCACATGTTGCCATGACTTTATTTTCATTATCGTCTGCAGATGTCTTGTGATAAAGGCATTTATCTTTTTCACTTGTATTTTGTAGCGTCTAACATTAAGAACTGTATAATAGCGTTGAGATACCACAAGATCTGTACATTTTGCTTTTATTTTGAAAGGGACATTCGGATTTTTCCATTATCTTTTATTCAATCTTTCAAAGCCGATGATGCTTTGGCTATTAATCATTTAAGTCCTCCATTTAGCTAGTTGTCCACTGACACTGTGCTACCAAGTTACCTAAATCTGTAACGGTGCTCAAAACATTATCCTCTGTGCAAATTGGTTCCGAGCTGACTAGCTATTTCGGAAGATATATATATATATATATCAGGTCATACTTGTATGGATAGATACACGATCAAATATAACGGAAGAAGAAGGAGATAGATAGATAGATAGATAGATGCACTTTTTTGTAAGATTGAGAATTTAAGAGAAGAAAAAATAAAGTTGAATGTTTGAATCAATCACTTTTAAAGAGCAATGTTCTTTAGAAAATTTTAACGTAAAACATTAATGTACGTCAGAAGACCAGTGTTTTTTTTTCGTAGCGTTGGTGTCAGGACTTCGACAAGAGGCGGACATTGAAAGCAAACAAGTAAGATCATATCAGCTGGTTCCTTATCTCTGCATTAATGTTTCTTCAGGATCGGCCGCACAAGATTATTTTCTTTTTGTGTCAGCCGAATACAATTGTAAGCAAAGAAAGTTGTTGTACAGCTTATAGGAGTTACAAAGCCGATGGCCAAATCTATTGCTAATATTCTTCTGCGCACGAAACATGTCAGATAAGATTTAGTCAGCTCGTTTTATATGACAGGAGAACTTCTTCATCTTCTTCTTCTTCATTTTGTCATTTCATTCTCTTTTTCTTTATTCACTCAGATTAAACTTTACAGTTGTCTTTGCTTTATTCAGTTTAATATTTGTACCTTTTTTCCGTGGCTCTTTTTGTTCTACTTTGTTTCCTTTTACTTCGTTCCTTCTATTTCGTTCTTCTTCTTCATATTTGCATCACATTGCACCATCTTGCATAATATCTTTTCTTCTTTCACCATAATCTTCCTAATCTTTACTTATTATCCCTTATCAGTTTTTAATTTTTCCTCATTCTTCGTTCCACATGATTTTTAAAATTTTATAATCCTCTTCATTTTATTTCTCTTTCTCTAATAGCTTTCGTTTCAGTTTTTCTTTTTTCCTTTAATAATTAAAGGCAATTATTATTATTATTATTATTATTATTATTATTATTATTATTATTTTGCTCTTATGAGAGTTTTCACACTGACGTTAGCTGATGGTTTCTCACTGGATTTTGAGTGACAGCAAGTCTCTTCAAGTCTGCTGGACTCTTAGTATTCAGGCCGATCTTTATCATGCTGTAGTTTGGATGGTTTCCACTTGTCCTCTTATTTCTATGCCCCCAGTCCCTTCATTAATCCTTTAGTGACTGTACCGAGCGCACCAATTACAATTGGTATCACTGTCACTTTCATGTTCTACAGTTTTTCAGTTCCCTAGCAAGGTCTAGGTACTTTCTTTCAGTTTTACCCTGTCGTCAGCCGGAAGGGCGAAGTCCACTATTCGCAGCTTCTCTCTTTTTTCTTGTTGATTATCATTAGGTCTGGTCGTCTAGCCGAGACTAGGTGATCCGTTTCTACGTCCAAATCCTTGAGAAGTTTGTGCGTCTCATTTTCCAAGATTGATTCTGGGTTGTGTATATACCATTTGTTTGTATGGTCAAATTTAAACTTCTTGTACAATGTCCAGCAGATCACCTTTCCCACCCAGACGTGTCTAGTCTTATACTCTTTTTGCTCTCACTTATTGTGTATGCGAGTTTTTGCACCAGTAATAAGTTGACCTTCAGTGGAGTCAGATTGATATGAATTCCCCTCTACCGTTTTGGACTCTTCTCAGTATTCCAGTTAATATCAACTGAGCTCTGCCCAGTCGGCATGGGGTGGGGCTGTAGAATACATTGACTGCATCCCTGCAGAGAGGTAAGACTCCTCAATGAAGTATGATACTAAACAATCTGATGATGAGGCTTCCCTAATTTCAGAGTTTGGTGAACGCAGAGAATCCCTTCATTGCCCTTGCTCCCAGGTCCAATCTGATCCGGAGTGGTAGCACCTGATTGGGTCCTATCTATTGAGATTTGAACTGTGTGCAAACAAATGACTTATGTTAAATTGAATTAGTTGAAATAGAACTGTTTGATCATTTAACTGTGTATAAACAAATGGTCGATGCTTAATTTAATTTTTAATGACACATCGCAATATTTGTAAGCATTTAACAATGTGTAAAGGAATAAATCGTGTTGAATAGAATAATTAGAGTTACATAACAATACTTGTAATTATTTCACTGACTGCAAACAAATGATTAATATGGAATAGAAATACTAGTATTAAATAGAAATAATTGAAATCATTTAACTGTGTAGAAACAATAGCAGTTATTGTTTGCAAACAAATTAATTCTAACTGATTCAAAAATGAAATTAAATACAAACTATTATCTCACAAATCATGTATATCCATTATAATGAGTGCAAACAAATGACTGATGTTAAATTGTTACTGCTACATAGCAATAGATGAAACCATTTAACTGTGTGCAAACAAATGTTCAACGGTAAATAGAGAGAAATAATTGAAACCGTTCAACTCTACGCAAAAATGAGCTCAGGCCCGTTGAAAAAGTTATCGACAAAATGTGTTTACAACTCATATATTTATGATATATGTATAAAGAGGATTTGACATTAAATAACCTGCCATAAAACCCAATAGAGGCATAGTCTTAGTCCTTTTCTGAATCTCCAATTCCTTCAGTATATTTTCAGGTTCTTTGATATTGTTCGTTACAAGGGCCTCGGCTATGATAGATATCACCATAACCTTCCTGTTCCATTTGTTTTTCATTTCTTTGGCAAGGGTCAGGTATTTAGTTATTTTTTTTTTCTCCTTTAATTTAACTCACTTGTATGCTGGAATAGCAAAGTCCTTTCATAGACAAGTTCATTTCTTTTTGTTAACAAGATATGATTATTATTGTCGTTATCTTCGTTCTTTTCTCAGTAACTTTATCTGCATTATTATTCTCATTTTTCGTCTCTTATTCTACCTTCATCGTTGTTCGTCTCACATATAAGAACTGATTTTTTAAAGTCACACTCGCTCCATTGATACATTAGTAGTCATGATCATAGACTTTGCAATCCAAAATCAGAAAAATAAATAATAGAATGCACTGTCTACAATGGCATCAGCCAATGACGGAGATTGCTTCAGTGAATTCTAAACCTTCACAAGCCAGCATCCTTCTAACATCGGATTAAGACTGGTGCAATCGCTTAGTCGTGAATGCAATTACCGTCTGTACGTTCTTGGCTGTCGGTCGTTTATAGAGAAGGCAAAGCTCTTGACCCGGACTGGCACCATCTAACAAGATAACAGATAAGTTTAAAAGGTGGAGTATGAGCACGGAAAATGCTGCCGCAAGAAACGGGCAAAAGGTCAGCCGTAGGTTTTAAGAATTAGCATCAATGTTAGGAATAGATGATAAGTGAATCCTTGCTGGTGTCTTTCAAAAGCCGAAGATTCCTGTATGTTTCCCTTGTTTTCTTTTATTTTCTTAATTTACTTTTATGCCTCACTCATTCTACCTATTGCTCTGTTTCTCTGTGCGTGCGCACACATGCACACTTTTATGTATATATATATATATATATATATATATATATATATATATATGTAACGATAAGCGAGAAATAGTGCGAGATAACCTCAAGAGAATAAATGTCCCATATTCTATAAAACCCTCATCTGATAAGCTTTAAGCTGTAAGAAAAAGGCAATATAAAACGTATTTGTGTACTATGTGTGCAACCAAAATCAATAATGTCTGAAACAAGCTCTTTACAGTTGTTTACTGGTTGTAACAATAAAATCAGTAGCGAAAATTTTAGCGCAAAACAACTCCGCACTTATAAATAATTCTGTCATAATTAAAGAGAAGAACTTTTTGAAATTAGTAAAGGGTTTCCCTCGACCGTTCTTTTCAGCAATGTTCATTGGTCGACCTCCCAAATTAATTTTACTGCTCATTCGTCAATGTTTCTAATTCCTTTTAAATACATTTCTTGAAATAAATTATTTCTGTTTGCAAAAACAAATATTAACTAAAAGAATTAATTGTTTATGCCGAGGAAGAGGTTAAAATTTGGACTGCTGACATGTTAAGATTAAGTGATAAATGTAAAAAAAAAACAATGTTTATCAATATAATTGTTTTTACGACCAAAGAACATTGATATAAATATACAAGATTAATAAAATAGATATAACATTAAAGAAAAAAGGAGAAAAAGGTAGTTACAATACATGTTCATGTATAGGTCGAACTTTGAAGACCAAATATTTCGGCAAACTGTTGGCATAGATTTATACCAGAGAAATAATTTTAAAGTTTGAAATTCAAACAGTGGAAAAGACTAGAAGAAAACACTTGGTTTTAAAATCATTCCCATAAATTAATGACCATATATCAAACAAGTCTCGATCTATGCATGAGATCAACTTGTATACGAGTATATACAGTATATTCAATTTTGTTGATTATGTAAGGTATGAACACTTTGTATCAACTTATAAAGTCATTTCATTGGAAAGCTTAGAAAAATTTCACATATCACATAAAAAGTCTTTGAGTTGTGTTTATAAGTGAAAGATATCCAAGTGCTTTGACAAAAAAATTCTATCTTTACAATTCACCTGGGATATTGATTAAATAAATTATCTTTTGGATTTTTTGATGGTTCAATTAGTCTTATTTATGTTTTAAGAGTGAGGAAATCTTACAAATCAATTACTGTTCAATAGTGAGTTTGATCCTCACTAGGTGTCACATACAAGCCATCTTGGGTCAAATCTAAGTTTAGTTTTTTTAAAGAATATCTTGTGTGATGTAATGTCTAACAAGCCAGGCTACAAGACAATTGTTAATGAGCTTCTGTTCTTATGTCAACCTAAGCTAAGATTTGTAAATGACTACATTAGCTTGACATTTTATTTATACAAAATTTCCCGGCAGAAACAGAACAAAAACAAACAACCCCCCCCCACAAAAAAACCAAAACCAAAAACAAACAAACAAACAAACAAACAAACAAACAAACAAACAAAAAAGACTCAGAACAAATAAACAGTTCTGAATAAATATATGGATAAAATGTTTGTTAGAAGGGAAGAGAAATAAGATGTGAAATCCAATTTGGTAGAATATTGATATATTACTTATATCGTTTCATCCTGTATGGGGTGGGTAGTCACCGTGGTGTAGTG
This sequence comes from Sepioteuthis lessoniana, assembly GCA_963585895.1. Lineage (NCBI taxonomy): Eukaryota > Metazoa > Mollusca > Cephalopoda > Myopsida > Loliginidae > Sepioteuthis > Sepioteuthis lessoniana. Next base: position 35,677,512 of record OY757927.1, read on the forward strand.
GCTAACGTCCCGGGCTGCGACATTGTAGTAAGTGAGGTTGAACTCCAGTCGGAAAGGTATGAGCTTCCTCATTTTCCCAGCAATGGGTTAAATAGTACCATTACTGTTCTTCTACAAGACTGGCTTTGGCATTTAATAACCTATGAAGATTGATAAGTCATTAAATAAAGAAAACAAACTAAACCAAACCAAATCACTTTGTATGAGATTCATCAAAGTCAAAAACCATCATAAATATGTATAAGCTCCACCAAACTCTCGCGTTTTATTTCTCTTCCATAAACAATTATTCAATTAAAAAAAGAAACAAGAGTTATTTCAATTTAAAAATAGATACAACAAAAACAACAAACAAAAAACGAAAATATATTTTTATGAGAAGATAAAAATGAATGTTAATATTGTCTTAATAGAAATCCATTTTACTTTGAGTTATTAATTCACTTGCATAAATATATTTCCTGATGTAATTTTAATGTTCTCTTTTACCGATGCAGATATATACCGATGCAGTCACAAAAAGCAGACAGACATACAGTAAAAATCTACTGCTTTATTTAACACTTCTATTGTACTGCTGCATGGTATTTTTATTTAGTGTCTCTAATTGTGGCATTCCAGTGCAGGTAAAAGACAGCACGATGTAAGAGTACTACCAATTCAATATACCTGTTAATTTTGCTTAGTATTAGACCCAGTAAAATCCTTGATCATTCTCGCCTTCTTATTGAAACATTTGTGCCATCCACTCACATAAAGCACATTTCTTCAATTCCTGTTTTATCATCTGACCTCTCTATGGAGAGTGTCATGAAGTAATAATAACGAACAAACAAACAATAAACAAAAACAATAAAAAAAACCAAAACTAAAGTCTAATCCGGATTTCAACAGGTTTGCAAAAAAGGAGGAATTTGATTTTGAGTTCATTGCTGAAAAGACGTGCCCCACTCAGTAAGTACTTATATCAGTTTACTTATTAAAATACTGGTGATAAGGACAGACACATCTAAATATAAAATAAATAAAAAGATCTATGTTTCACACACCCACAGATATATATATATATATATAGAGAGAGAGAGAGAGAGAGAGAGGGAGAGAGTGTGTGTAGAAATGAAGTAGAGTAAAAAATAAAAGAAAGAAAGAAAGAAAGAAAAGTAAAAGTAATCAACGTAGAAGAAACCAATGGGCTTTGCAATGATAGCTGTGTTACAATCAAAATGGCGTTCGCAGTGATCACTGTATTAACCTCGTTCAATTTGGCGCGCTGATACAAAAGCGCAAGGTTCGCTTTTAAAAGTTGAGTGGATGGCTCGTTACCACAGTCTAACTAAGTCGATGTAAGCGTGCTTTGAATTGATAGCGCTCGCGTAAGTATACACTTTGAAAATGCCGCCTTTTCAATTTTCTAGCAGTCTGACACCAATCAAGTAATTTTCTGTTAGGCTCCCACAATTTTAAAGCGAGCAATTTTCTTGGTCAGTCTTTCAAAAGAGTCACTTGGACTCTGCCTGAAGATGTGAAGGGGGCAGCAGTAGATTTCTAAGAATGTCACCAAGACAATTTTCTGCATGTCAAATAGCTTAAAGAGTCCCTGAGGGAATCAATGATGACCATGATGCAAGGTTCTTTCCTTCTACAGCTGTGATTATCATTGATTGTTAGTGAGACTCTTGATTTACTAAAGTTAATGAATATCACTAAATCTCCCGATTAGTGATGTTCATTAACTTTGATAAATCGACATCATTCCCAATGTCACCTTCAACTAGTAAGCTATACCAAAAAGATTTTAAAAATATCAAATTTTACAGAATGTGTATGCTGCCTACTTTTGTAATTTAGGCTTTTATTTATATATTTTTCGGTTAAAACTGCGTGGAACAAGTAATAGGGGCAATAGAAAAATATTTGAACATTTATTTGGTACTATGTAAAGTTATGTTCAGATGTGCTAAATGTCAGTAAACCACTGTGTGATAGAATTGAATTATAGCATTTGTACAAAATATACAAATTACATATAAAGCAGTTATAAATGATAGAATTTTAGCACTCAAATGTTGCGTGCAAACCAGAATTTACAGTAGTATAAAAGCAATTTATAGAGAGCACTTAAATTGCGGACCAATTGAATAAAGATAAAAAAAAAAGAGATTTTATTCTTGCATTACGACAACGCAAAATCGTATTGCAGTTCTCACACTCAAACTTCACAGTGGTTGTGGTACACTATCTTTATTGTTGCGAGTTAGCACCATCATGTATCTGGTTGTTTCCGAAAAAGAAAGAGGTGTTGAAAGATCAACATTTTTCATCCAATGTTGAAAGTTAAAAGTAGATGTCTACAGTTCGTTCAAAAGCATAAACTTCATGGACTGATTGTGAAAGTAGATTGAACTTTTGAAAAATCTATAGAACTAAATGGTGACAGCGTTGAAAAATAGCTTGTAATTTTGAAGAGAAATAAATTTGTTTAATTTAGGACCTTTCTTCATTATTCTATCTTTATTTTTTTATAGGATTGGAGACCTTATTTTTCAATTAACTCTAGTTCAAAAGAATTTGATCGAAAAAGAAAAGCCTTGCCTGAATATCAAATAAACAATGGGTATTATAAATACGATTATCACACACACACACACACACACACACACACACACACACACACACACACACACACACACACACACACACACACACACATATATGCGTGTGTGTGTGTATGTGTATGTGTGTGTTATTCTATGTCGGTCTCTTTGACTGTTTATCTTTCTCTCTAATAACCTTTCCGAAAAATGGTCGGGAACATTTTATAAGCATTTTGTTAAACATAAGAAAATTAGGTGTATAAGAGAAAAATCTTTTAAAAATTTGGACATCATTTTTACAAAAGTTTTGTTTTAATATAGCCGAGAAAGAAAGAAAGGATTTGCATCCGTAAATATTGTTGGCATAAGTTAAATTACAACTGTCGAATTTCTTCGAGAAATAAACCTTTTGAAAAAGAATAAAATGTGTTATAACTCAATTCATTTTTGAAATGCAAGTTTTAACCGATAAACTAAAACTTGAATAATCCTAGATATAATAAACGAAATGTATTGTTCTCAGTTTCTATTACTCTGTGATAATGACTACAAACACTGTTGATTTGATCATATTTGCTTGTGTCACTTATTGAATTCAGAAAAGCCATTAGATCTTACCTATAATAAAATTGAACTATTCTTTTAACAAAGAAGGTAAAGATTTAAAATCAATTCAAGAAAATCGATAAAATATTTGTACGCTAAAGCACGAACTACTGTGCACTGGTATGGTCAGCAATTGACCTTGCGATGAGCAACAACGACGAACCTGTTGTTATGGGCCAATTTTCATTATTTTGCCAGTAATGAGGAGTCAAACTATGTTAGTATCATAAGTTTACATTTGATAAACACAAAAATGTAACATTAAATGAATCATAAACGTATTTACTGTAGATATGATTTCGGAGAGCATAAACTACAGGTCAATAGTTGTCCGGTTAAAATCTTAGCGTTGCAACTCTTAGAGTCAAAGAAAAAAGTTAGCTTAACTTTCTTTTCTTTAAGCGACCTGTGTGCAATAAAAACGACTAAAAATTTAGATGAAAGAAAAACTGTTTAAAATAAATTATGGTCGAAAATGTTTTATCTAAAGATAGATAAATGAAAAAAATAAGATATGCTACTAATACTTCATAGAAATGCTACGTATAAGATGAGTTTAAAAGGTTAGATTTAGTATTCTGTCAACAAATAATTCTCGCGGCTCAAAGTTGTTGGTGTGTTTAATCATGTTTCCTTGTGGTAAAGGGTACGCGAGTTTGAATATCACCGAGAGCTTATTGTTTATCATTTCCAATTTTCACTGTGTCATCGCTGAGGTTGACGATCCAAGTGTAATGAAATAAAAAACTAAAATATTAAAGAAAATACTCGTGTGAATTTGATAAAGAATTGTAAAATTTACAAGTACAAGATTCATCCATAATTTCATTGAAAAAAGTATGCATCCAGCTATGGGTAAATAGTTGGGCAGGCCGGTGTCTTTAATTTTCTTATTGTAACCAGTCTAGGAGAAGGAAAACTCTGATCTCTCTGTTATACTCCGTTTAAAAATTGATCTTGTGTCGCATCTTGCTCGAACAGAGGTGAGTATCTATCTATCTATCTATCTATCTATCTATCTATCTATCTATCTATGTTTATTCCCAGTTTATTAATTTTTCTCCCTTTCTAACTACCTATCTTTTAGTGTTTTTTTCATTACAACAATATTTTCATTAAGAAATTAATCAATTGTAGGAAAAGAAAATCAACCTGTTCTGTTTCCATTTTCATAGTTAATTCAAATACTATCTTGATTATTATCTAATACGTGATTATTTTAGAATAATAAATCAATAAAAAGTAATATTTAAAAATTACTGTCAGAGGTAATTACTCAAGTGAGGCTGTTCCATTCTTTGTCCTGAATAATTTTCCGTTTCAGTTGCTGTCAAATTATTGACGGATTTTAAACATTTTATTAAAGATTTCCTGTGCTTTTGGACTGGGTATATGAGGGCTTTTTATGCAACATCTAAAGGTCTAAATCGTATTGAGAAAATAAAAAAATAAATTCTCATTAAAATAACTATTCCTCAATATGACAATCTTAAGAGTTATCGACGGATATTGATTATAATTTCCAACCTTCATTATTATCGAACAGCTGACATTTCCAATATTAACTCTCAACTGAATTGTCGATTAACTTAAAAGAGACCAAGTGGTTGGAAAGATCGTTACAATAATTGAAAGAGAAGATGTTAAGATTGTAGGTTGGCAGTTTGGAATGGATTTTCGAGAGAAGGATTTTTGACATACTCACAAGACATAATTTGACTGAAGACAAAGAAAAATACCGGCCAAAGAGTAAAAAATAAAAAAAATAAAATGCCTTTTAATTCGCCACTAAAAGTCCCAGATATAAAGAAATACCTTGAATCACTTTCTTTATTGCAACGAGGCGATTCGGATCTCCAAGCTTGTTTTACTGGCATTCCATGTCCATCCTTCAATCAGGAAGGAGTTAGATGCGGAGACTAGGTTGTCATTTGAGGAAACCTCTTTTAGAATTTAGAATTTTTTACAACGTTAATTTTTAGGTTTAATTCAGTTATTTATTTACATTACTTTTCTAGATGAATCTGTCCGCCCGTCTCTTTTTTTCTAATGCCATTTAATTTAAAGCTAGATATCCTACTAAAAAGTACGGACCATATCTTTTTTTGCTTTCAATTTTTTTGTTGTGGTGTGCAGTATTGATCGCAAAAACTAGATGTGGACATTCGTCATGAGGTTATAGATTAAATCAGCAATAATTGGCTGTTTATTGAATGGTTAAGTTGGATCAAATGTGGGAGAAGAAAGAAGTGAAACGGCCGACTGCAAGTAAACACGTGAAGAAAGGAGAAAAGAGGGAAGGAAGAAGAGATAAGGATAAAGAGAGAAGAAATCATTAGGGAGATAACTTTCTTCAAGAAAATAAAGAGGACAAATTCACTATGCAATAAACAGAAGAGAAGCAGGGGCTAAATGAGAAGAAAGGAGTAGAGAGGTGTGTGAGATTATTAAAAGAACTAAGAAAGAGGAAAGGTATAATTATACAAGTTAAATATAAAAACAGAAACAATGTTTAGCATTTAAAGTTGAGAAAGGTTAAGAGAGTGAGGGTGGGAGTGAGTAAGAGAGTAAGATAGATAGATAGATAGATAGATAGAGAGAGAGAGAGAGAGAGAGAGAGAGAGAGAGAGAAGAGAAATGGTTGGTTGGTTGTTTGGGTTTATGGCATATCAACCTTTGTAGGTTATTTAATGCCAAATCCATTTTTATACAAATAATCACTTCTATTTCAAACAATTGAGTTTAGCATAAGTACACAGTTTAATTATCAAAAACATTTCTATTTCAAGCTATTCAGTTTAGTCAAACAGTTTTAATTCAAGCAATTCAGTTTAGCATAAGTTGCAGTTTAGCATAAGTATGCAGTTTAGTTCTATTTGACACATGCATAGGACCCTTATCAGGTGTTACCATTCCGGGCCGGAGTGGATCTGGGAGCGATAACAATGAAGGAGTACTCCGCAAAAAAGAACAAAATGAAGAGAATGAAGAATTTAAAGACAAAGAAGGACATGATTTATGCTAAACAAGAGTCTGGAATTGGAGTCAAAGTTGAGAGGGAGAGAGAGAGAGAGAGAGAGAGAGAGAGAGAGAGAGAGAGAGAGAGAGAGAGAGAGAGTAACTTGTTAAATTTACTTAGAAAAGTCATGATAGATAATGGACAGAACGAGACAGACGAACAAACCAAATAGATAGATAGATACTAAACAGAATTATATATATATATATATATATATATATATATATATATATATATATATATATATAATGCAGTGACTTTTGAAAATTTACTCTATTTCTCTATTTAAAAGATTAATTCTGATTTTTGTTATTTTTGGTCTTAATTGGATATCAAGAATGATATTGAATCAATCAAACGCTACATCTGTGAGATCCGACCACGTAAAGAAGAGAGAAAGAAATATCAGATTATAGGATTGCATAAATGTAGTAAGTCTCATAGAGAGAATTGCAAGATTTATGAAAGAAAAATGACAAGAAAAGAAAGCAATTATCAGAAGAAACAGATGATCAACAGACGCAAAGTTTCTCAGGAAAAGATGATTTTTGCTCATAGTTCGATAGTTCTGACAACTTTCTAGCTCAAAACATGAAACGTAAGTTTGGAGAATGAAAAATAAAACTTATAATCCAATTGTCAGAAAGGGATGGTGAAACATCGAGTCATATGGCTTGTGGTTTTGGGTAGAACTGAAGGATTGGGGTAATTTTCATAGAAAATAGTTTAAAAGGATTCAAATACAATAAAATGCTTAAAAATAGAATTATTGCCTATTTAGTCAATACCGGAATTTTTTCAAGAAGATAGAGTACAATATGATATCAGTAAGGTTTCCCAATAATGAAAAAGAACCTAAAGCATCGGAATTCTGTTAAAAATGCATCGGAATATTGCCCTCAACCCTATAAAACATGTACGAACGCATCTAGATAGAAAGTTGCTTGCCAAATGGTCAAAAGCTTCATTAGTTATGGACCTACAAACTTATTGTTTGAAAAAGGGAAAAATATGCTCCAATTCACGCCGAATCGAATCAGAGAAATAAAATTATCTAAAGAAGGACTGTGGATTAAAGTTGTTAAACATATCTATTTCAAACAATTCAGTTTAGCACAAGTATAGTTTTTTTTGTTTACACACAGTTAGATGTCAAAACTGTTCTATTTCAGACAATTCAGTCTAGCATGAGTACGCAGTTAAAATTTGCCCAGTCAGCTGGGGCTGTAGAATACACCGACTGCTTCTCTGCAGAGGGGTAAGACCCCCCCCCAACGAGTGTCCTGGATATGACACTAAACAATCTGATGGCTCGGTTCCAGCAATGCTGGAGCTTTGGGGAATGCGGAGTACCCCTTCATTGCCATCGCTCCCAGGTCCACTCTGGCCCGGAGTGGTAGCACCTGATAAGGCCCTATCTATAGGTTAAACTAACAGCATACTTATGCTAAACTGAATTGTTTGAGTAAACTAAATAGCTTGAAATAGAAATGTTTTTGACAATTAAACCGTACTTACATTTAAACCGCGTGCTTATGCTTAACTGAATTATTTCAAATAGAACTGTTTTTCGACATTGAAACTGTATTTACACTTACCTGAATCGTTACATATAACTGCTTGAATAGTTTGAAATAGAAATGTTTTTGACAATTAAACTGTGTACTTATGCTAAACTGAATTGTTTGAAATAGAACTGAATATTTACATAAAAATGGATTTGGCATCAAATAACCTATAAAGGTTGATATGCCATAAAAACCCAACAAACCAAACCAAACAAACCAATCCAATGAGTGTCCTGATTATGACATTAAACAATTTGATGGTGAGGTTCCAGTAATGCTGAAGCTTTGAGAATACGGAGTACCCCTTCATTGCCTTAGCTCATTGGCCCGGAATGGTAGTACATGATAGGATCTTATCTATGGGTCAAATAGAACTAATCTACGTATTTATGCTAAACTGAATAGCTTGAAATAGAAATGTTTTTGAAAATCAAACTGTACTGAGTTGTTTGAAATAGAACTAATTATGTATTAAATAAATGTGACATTAAATGACCTACAAAGGTGGCGATGTCATAAAACAACCAACCTAAAGTGTCCTGGGCAGTTTAAATGACAAAACAGTTCTATTTCGAGCAATTCAGTTTAGCATAAGTACGCAGTTAAAATGTTAAACAATTCTATTTCAAGCAGTTCAGTTTAGTATAAGTACACAGTTTAATTCTATTTGACCCATAGATAGGACCCTATCAGGTGTTACCACTCCGGGTCAGAGTGAACCGGAGAGCGATAGCAATGACAGGGTACCCCGCTTTCTCCAAAGTTATAGCATTACTGGAACCTCACCATGAGATTATTTAGTGTCATATCTAGGACACTTGTTGGGGGAGTCTTACTTCTCTGTATAGAAGCAGTCGGTGAATTCTACAGCCCCAGCCGACTGAGCAATATATATATATATATATATATATATATATATATATATATATATATTGGCAGCATTTCTTCATTAATACAAATTTCGTTGAATATAAAAGACATTTTCTGTCTACATATTTTCTTGTTGATCTTTTCATATTGCCGTATTGATTTTATAGTATTCGGCGGGAATTGATTGATATATTTTCCATCATTGTTTATTTCCCAAGTACTTTCTGCCCGACTTTGGGCCATCATCAGGGGAGGATCTATTACAAAAGTGATGTAACTTTTGTATGTACATTACTACTTTGTAAGAAGAAGAGCATCTGGGCTGTTGCAATGTGTAGCGTTTACCTTTAAAATTGTTCTATAGATAGTGTCAGTAGTTAAAGACATATAAGTACATTAGCACTGGTTTGAAATTAATTATGTTAAGTTTGGGTTGCATGTTTTTAATATGTAGTGCTTCGAGAATCTGCAGTTTTTGTTTGTTATTTTGATGTTCTAATATTGTTGTGTTTTCGGTGAGAATTTTTCGTACTTCTGTTGTTGGGCATGAACGTTTTTTAAATGCTGTGCTATGGAACTTGTACCATTAAAAAAGCATTCATGCCCAACAACAGAAGTACTGAAAATTCTCACCGAAAACACAACAATATTTTTAGTTAAGTACAAAATGCCAAATCTGGCAAATTCACCATTAGAAAAAAATCCACAAAAATTAGCTAATTATCGGATTTTAATGAAATTCTCGACATTAAGAGCAATAAAAGATTTAGTTAAGAAGACATTTTCTTTGAAAATACAGAAGACAATATTTTTCTTTATTATTTGTTGAAATGTGCTAACAATTGTCAATTATTTTATTGATTTGATTCACTTAGAACAGCCATCAAAATCCTGGAAAAGAGACTGGGGAAACCGTTAATCAGAAGAAGAATCGAGAACTTCCAAAGCGCAATTCTGTTAAAATCATTAAGAATGTTAAGAAGAATCCTGGAGAGCTGAGGGGATTTGTTGTCATACGGACTCCCGTGTAAACCCTGCCAAGAGTAAAATAATTATAAACATTAGGGAAATAAACATATCAATTTCCGTATATATATTGCTATGATACCATGCAAATGGAAAAATATGTCATCGTTGCAAGATATTTGTTTGAGCAATATTGGTCATAAACAGGAGAAACTTGAATGAAATAGATAAATCGAATCGGGGATTTTGACTTATTAGAATTCGACTGAATTTTTGATGATCACGTATTTTGCAACAAACACGAATAATGTCATTTTATCAGTGCTCGTCCCTTTCCATTAAAAGAAAAAGGATTGGAAGCTGCAATACGAAATAATAATAGTAAAAAAGAAAAAACAAAAAAAGATGATCAATAATTCTTTCTCTTTTTAATTCCGTCCTCCCTTTCTTACTATTTTTCTTTTTCCTTTTAATTTCGTCCTCTTTCTTTCTTTTTTCTTTCTCCTTTTAATTTCGTTCTCTTTCTTTCTTTTTTCTTTCTCCTTTTAATTTCGTTCTCTTTCTTTCTTTTTTCTTTCTCCTTTTAATTTCGTTCTCTTTCTTTCTTTTTTCTTTCTCCTTTTAATTTCGTTCTCTTTCTTTCTTTTTTCTTTCTCCTTTTAATTTCGTTCTCTTTTTCTCTTTAATTTCGTCCTCTCTTGCTTTCTCTTTAATTTTTATCGTCCACGTCTCTGTTTATTTTCTTTTCACACGTTTTCAATCCTCTTTCCCCCCACTTTCTTTTTATTTAGCGCCCAAGCAACGGAACCTAATATTACGTTAACCTCATCTCCTGCGAAGGAGTAATACGCACTACCTGCTAAAGAAAGTTTATCTCAAATATGACAGCCAGTGATGATGATTCTAACAGGTTTGAATTCGCTTAGACCGACTGCCATACCAAGGTTAAAGAGCTGAGTCTACCCTACTATTTACCCTTAACTGGAGGAAGAATAGTTGGATTTATTCCTTTACAAAGGTTTGCATCGGAGGCTGTAATTCTTTTTCATTTTTGTAAACAGCTTGATGTCGACCATGTACGTAAGCAGATTCATTTTTTCTTGCGATTTTGTAAATTTGTAGCCTCCATTGCACTTCCTAAGTATGTAAATATAATTATAGATACAATTATTTTACTCCATTAAGAGTCTTTCACATCAGCGTTAACTGATGGTTTTTCACTGGAATTTGAGTGACAGCACGTCTCCACAAATCTCCAGGACACTTCTCAGTATTCTGGCTGATCTTAATAATGCTGTAATCTTGATTATCTCCATTTGTCCTCTTATTTCCTCGTCTTTTAGACTTTCTACGAATCCTTTTGGGAATTGTTTCAAGCGCACTGATTATCATTATTATTGAGAGTTCTTCACATCAACATTAGCAGATGGGTTTCCACTGGAGTCTGAGTGACAGCAAATCTCATCAAGTCTCCAGGACACTTCTCAGTATTTTGGCTGATCTTAATAATGCTGTAGTCTGGATGGTCTCCACTCGTCCTCTTATTACCATGTCCTCCACACCCTGTACCAGTCATTTGGTGACTGTATCGAGCGCGCCAATTACAATCGGTATTATTATTATTATTATTATTATTATTATTATTATAAACCAGCAAATTGAATTGGAAATAGTTTTATGTGCCTTTTTTGGTGGGCTGTGTTTGGATCATTTTAAGTTAGATGCTGTTGTTTTGTTTTCCCATTGTTTGTTGTTGTTGTTGTTGCTGTTGTTGTTGCTGTTGTTGTTGATTTTATTGGTCTTCTTCTTCTTCTTCTTCTTCTTCTTCTTCTTCTTCTTCTTCTTCTTCTTCTTGTATTTCAGCCTCTCATCAATAACAATCAAAATTCGTGATCAGTTTCGTCTGGGTTTAATGTCTCTGATTCCAAATTAATATCAATTAATAACCTAGTCTAATTACTTTCTTGCAATTAAAACTGTTCAATTAGAAGCTATCAACAATTAATTAGAATAGAAATAAAAAAGTAAATAACGGAAAATAAATTAAAAAAATGACAGACTAAAAATAAACAACGAATAAAAAAATAATTAAAAAGCGATTTGGTTCTCACATGAATTTTTTTCACGTGAGAACAAAATGTGCAAATCAGATTGATATTTTCTGAACTTTATGATTTATGTTTTATGAAAGAAAAAAATACATAATTTCTCGGGATAACTTCATCAGAAGCACTGTTTTATAGGCTGCTATTTAAACTAACAATCCCATGATCTGATTAACTGCAATCATTGGTGTGGTGTCTAGCACATATATTATATACTATAGCATGCATACACACACACACACACACACACACACACACACACACACATATATATATATATATATATATATATATATATATATATATATAAAGGCTGGTGTTTAACACACACACGCACACACACACACACACATATATATATGTATATGTATATTACTGTGTTTGAAGGTTACAGTGTCTATGAAGATATTACTTGATAGGCCATTTATATAAGCAATATTACACTGAAATCAAACACACATTGTTACTAATAGTATATATATATATATATATATATATATATATATATATATATATGTATATATTTCGTTAATATGATCGTCTAGAGAACCATCCATATGAAGGCACAAATTTGATTTCTTCATAAATGAATGTTACTTTCGTCTATGGAGGGCAAAATTTTATCACCCAATTTAGTTTGATGGCAGATGACAAAGTAAACAATTATTTTTATTTTACTTGGACACCAAATTTGAGAGGTCATTTAGTGATCTGTTGGATTTAGAAAATCTGATGATATTCAATTTTACTCCAAACACGATCAATATTTCAACCCGTCATTACATGAATACCCTGTTTTAAAGATTTTCCACTCGACTTCAGGCTCCATAGCATTAGCAACTTCAAATTGCAACTTAAAAATTCGAAATATATCGATATAAGCACCAAACAAAATTTTTCCTTTGCGTTTTACTTCTAGACGTCAATCATCCTTCGTCTTTTTCATTTTCATTTTTACTTTAAAAAATACCCTCTCATAAAATTCTTCACACTCTTTTTTTCTCCCCTTCGAAGTTAAGCTAATTTTCTATTTTCCACATATTTTTTTTTATTAACAAAAGTAATTTCCATAATAATAAATATGTACCTTGTGGAGTATTTCCAAACTAAACTGGCTTTTTCATTAAAAAGTCTTTTTTTCTTTGCCTTTGGTAAAAAGGATCAAATTATTATACGATCGCAGAGCTGCCAGCTTTATTTGAAGCTCCACTGTTTATGGTGATATGATTGCGATATTAAAACAGCGAAAAGTTAATTATAACTTTCCATAGCATTATTACATTTTTTGTTATTTTAGTTGAGCTTCCTTCATTTAACTTCCCCATGGTTGTCTGTCATGGATGTCAAAAGACGCTCTATGCTTGGACCGATAAAATGGCTATTTTTCCACACAATTTTGGTTGTATGACTTCACGAAATATAAAACTTGGAATTTTCAAACGTACACGCAGATAGCTTAGACGAGAAATAAGCCATACAATAAATGTCTGATTCTCAACGAGAAGCAACAGGTTTAAATTTTTTCAAGATATCAAACGACATAAAATGTTACTTATATAGGATAAAGTACAGAGACAAATAATCCTCTCAGATACAGAGTTTTTTCTTAGAAAAAAATCCTTGAAAATAGCTTAAAAATCAGTTTTTTTGATAACAAATGAACCCTTTGAAGTGATATTAGGATAAAGAAAATTATCTATCCTATTAAAGTAACGTTTTTGTTTGTGATTTTGAAATGAGTTGTTAAACGACAAATGTACACTCACAAGTCACTGTTGATATCTCTTAATTTAGAGCAAGGAAGAAAATATAGAAGTAAGCACTTTTTTTTCATAGAAAAATCCCCACTCTGCCAAAAAAGATGAAACATTTCAATCATTGAAATGAAGTTACAAGGATGGCATGAAAAAAGTGCGCGAAATAGAAAGAGTTAAAACAATACGTATATGCGGATCTTTTTCATCACCTCCACTAAATTCTTTGATGATCATTTCTCTTTATGACAAGAAAAAAATTTGGGGTAATTGGTGGTGCTCTTGTAATACAGATATATTACCATTCAAAATAGGAGTAACATCATAATGAAAACATCACTTAATGAAATCGAAGGAGTTAGCAAAAAAGGTTCCCCAAAATCTGAACATCTCCCACCAAACTAATCGAATTAATATAAGAAATAGCCTAAAAAGACCTATGTACTGAATAATGCAAAATGGTCTAAGAATGAACGGCTGAAATTTTATTAAAAAGTAACTATCAAGATGAAGATAGTTCAAAACATCATTGGATATTTTAGAAAGCATACTTGAAAGAAAACGACGTAAGCATTTCGGAATTCACTTTCAACAGAGGAAACTTGGGTTATTACTAGTGTATCACAAAAAAGAATAACAGATCAATTTCTATGTTAATGTGGTAAACACACAATTAACAAGTCAATTCAAGTTTATGAATATCAAATTCTGTTCGGGTTACGGAATTTTAGGTGGTGTATGATAATTTTCAATGATATAAAGCTTGTAAAACTTGAACCTCGTTCTAGTTGACCAGTCACTTCATGAAGTGAGAAAAATGCGACAAGAGCGATGACTTTCGTTAAATCTGATTGATTTTTGATGGTGTGAATGATTGGTGCTGAATTAACATTGATCAACTGATTTTCATTCAAACTGAAAAATTAAGAGATTATCAGAGTCATTTTTTCTTGATGCAACAAAGATAGTATCATAATTTTCTATACACACTCTCTGTGTATGAGTTTTTGGTCAGAAATAATATTCCTCTTGAACTACTGCTCTCTTAATTCCCTAATATGAGTTCATATGACTTTTCTTCCTAAAATCAAAATCTGGCCTAGTGGTCACCATTTAAAAACCGTTGAGAATATGCAACAATTGTGATAAACTGAAAGTAGAGTCAGTTAAAGACTCCAACTTTGTTGCTTGGAGATTAAACAATTTCTTCGTTGATGAGTGACTTTCCAAGGGAATTATTTTGAAATTAATTTGCAACTAAGTTGGCTGTAAGAACTTTTACACAATCTCATTTCTTTGCTCAAAGTCTTTAAATAAACTGACTTTGAGCAGAGATTGAACACAGCTCACAAACAATGGTTATCTAGAGTATCTAATTGTAATGAGTGACAGATTGGGCAAAGATTGCATTAAATCTTTGTATTTTGAATTATATTTGTTCTATAGACATGGAATATAATTAGTGTCTTGATATCAATATGTTTACACCAATCGGTCTCGAGTCCAAATAATCCATATGAGATAAACATATTAGACTATTGTGCTGCAAGCCTAATTCGTGTAACAATATCATAGCTTCTGGGTCATATGCCATTATAATAATTTTAACAAACAACCAGTAGTGATTTGAAGACCTTCTCCGGCTTTTATTCAATTTAAACATGAGACGCAGGCAATAAGATTTTTTTTTGTCGGTTAATTTGATATAATATTGTCGGATTGAAAAGCTGGAGAATTTAGGCAATGTAATACTCGCTATATAAAAATATTGGTATTTGCCTGTAGATTGTTTTCGTCTATTCAATAAGTTGAATTTATAAGCTGAGTATCAAATTTGAAAAGTCTGAAGTTTTCTCCTGTGTCAAGCTTAATGGACGAACGCTAAGGTGTGAATTATATACTTTAAGGTTTCATCTCAGTTGCCGTGTCACGAATTGAGAAACAGGAAAACTATTTGATCTAAATTATAAAGTTTACCTATTACTTTATACAATTTCTATATTTTATATATTTTCTAAGGATGGCAAAATGTCTCATATCAATTTAAATGGATGACAATGTAGAACTATTTCGTTGCCTCTTGTTGTCTCCATTGGTTACAAATGATAAACGTATATAAAAAAATTCCAAAAAGAGTCAAACGTGACTGAACTGCCTTATTCTAATCTGGTCCTTTTTACAATAATATTGTTCTGTTTGATTTTATTTATACAATTGAAAATACCACTCATACAAACATCACGTACAAACAAACAAACAAACAAATGCAAACACATACATGCAAGGGTACACACATACACCTATATATACAAAATATGTGCAAAAATAAATCGAATGTTTTCAAAAACAAATTAATTGTCTTACCTACAACATAGGGAGGCAAAATATTCCCCTTTTCAACCATTTCTAGAGTTTTTTCATTCCTGGAATGCATTCAGGAAGTCGTTTTGACGGATAGCAAGGCAGTTGGGATATGAAAATTCCTATGTACTTCCCAATGATCAATGTAATCCCCATTTGCTAATGTAGAAGATCGTCGAGATTTTGGAATCATCTTCGATGGAAATTCTTCAAAATTTAAAACGATACTACATATCATTGCGTACAGATAGCACTTGTGTTGAACAGAAAAAAATGTAATAAGTCTATAACCAGTAGTTTATTGTTATCTCCCTTAAAGAATTATAAGGATCTAGGTAAGCGTGAATGCATAATTCACACTATTATCATTAATTTGAAATTGTATTCGAAATTGCTTTATTCTCTAAGTTGGAGCAAAAATATCGCTTCAATAAGCTATTTTGCCCTTTCGCTGTTACATACATATAAAATAGCATACTTTTGATATAGTTTATACGTACTTATTATTTTATTACTCTTTTCGATTTTCAAGCCAGAATTAGATAACGAGCTTCACTGGAGCCGAAGTGATAGAAAGTTTCTCCAGTTCTCCAGGACTCTTCACAGTATTCTAACCAATCTCAGCAACGTTGTCGTTTGGACTGTCTCAGTCTTTTCTGAGATTCTTAGCTTTCCCAGTCTCTTTTCCACGTTCGTTAGGATTATTATTATAATTATTATTATTATTATTATTATTATTATTATTATTATTATCTTTGCGAGTTTTTCACACCAGTGATTGCTGATTTTTTCTGAAGTTCGTGTTACAACAAATCTCTTTAGCTCTCTAGAATCGTTCTTAATATTTTAGCCAATCTCAACAGTGCTTTAGGCTGGACAGTCTCAATTCTTCTTTGGATTTCTACTTCCTCCATTCTCTTTTCTGGATTCTTGGGGATTGTTCCTCGAGCTCTGACTACAATTGGCATTACTAACACCTTCACATTCCACGTTTTAAAATCTCTAGGAAGGTCCAGATAATTCTCATAATTTTATTGTTTTCTGTTAACTTTTGTGATCTGCCGAAACAGTGAAATCTAGAAGTTGACACTTTGTTTGTCTCCTTGTTGATTACAACGAAGTCGGGTTTTTTGGGTGATCCATTTTTTGTTCGGGATTGGGTGATTCACTTTTTTGGTCGGGATTGGTTGATCTATCTTTATCTCAAATTCTCAGAAAAGTTTGTGATTCTTATTTTCTTGGACAGTTTCTGGTTTGTGCATATTCTGTTTATCAGTATGGTCAAATTTTAGCCATTTGCACAATTCCTAGTGGATCAACTTCCTACCCAGTCATACATTGATGTCGTTGTTTTTGGTTTTACGTAAAAAAAGTTAATATCAGTAGATATTGCGCGCTAAAATTTCATAAATATTCTGCTCTTGAGGAAATTTTGTAAAACAGACTTTACCTAAAACTTCTCTACTTTGTGAGTTTTTTCGACTGTGAACAAACATTAAACGTTGTATACAAAAAACTGCTTAAAATAGCAAAATATTCTTTTACTAACGCATCTGTCAATTAACGTACATTCATTGATAATTTAGTCACTAAACTGACAGAAAATCAAATAGCCAAATCCTGAATATATATTTCAATTTACTTAAAATTAAGCATGTATGAAACATATTTAGATTATAGTAGATTATCATATATACTGATCAATATGTGAACAGGTTCTAAAATAAAAACTCAGGTTGTATATTAAGAAAATATATATTTTCCAAGGGTGTTAAAACAGACTTGAATTCTCACGTGAATACGATCGTAGAGATGACGAATTTCATAGTGAAAACTTTGAAAATATTATCACAAATACCTGCTACCCCTGTGCATACATGTAATTTGTTCAAGTTAGAATTGACATCGTCTGTCAGGATTGTGCAATTTTTTCATCTGTCTATCAGAAAAATTTTGTTATTAAAATATTAGCACACATCCCATCTTTCTTTATTGTATACGTTGTGATAGGCAATTCTGTCTTGGATCAGAATGTAGCAACTATGCGCCCTACCTATGATCAAATTCAGGTCAAATTGTCGCTTTCCATTTTTTGTCCCAACAATCAGAGTGCAGCATCTATGCGCTCAGTCACGGATCAAATTATCGCTTCCCATTTTTTCTGGCTATAATCAGTGGGCGACATATATGCACTCTACTTCGGATCAAATTGTCGCTTCCGGTTCTTTTACCTAAGATCAGAGTGTAGCTAATATGTACTCTGCCGCGGATCAAATTGTCACTTCCTGTTTCGTCTGGCTGCATCCCATCATTCTTTATTGTATACGTAGTGATACTTCTGTTTTGGTTCAGAGTGCAGCATCTATGTGCTTTGCCGCGGATCAAACTGACGCTTCCAATTTCTTTTGCCAACGATCAGAGTGCAGGATCTTTGCGCTCTGCTTTAGATCAAATTGTCGCTTCCCGTTTGTTCTCCTACGATCAGAGTGCAGCATCTTGGCGCACTGCCTTGAATCAAATTGTCTCTTCCGGTTCTTCTATCAAAGATCACAGTGTAGCAACTATGCACTCTACCGTGGATCCAATTGCCGCTTCCGTTTCTTCTGTCTACCACCAGAGTGCAGCATCTATGCGCTCTGCTTCGGATCAGATTGTCGCTTCCCGTTTGTTCTGCCTCCGATCAGAGTGCAGTATCTGTTCGCTTTGCCTCGAATCACGTTGTCGCTTCCCGGTATTTCCGTTTAAGATGTGACTATAGTATGTGTACTCATAGAAATTTCACCGCAATAAAAAAAGAAACAACAAAAAACAAACTATATAGTTTCAAATAAAAAAAAACATAAGCATAAGAGGTTAAATTAAAAAATAAATTATTTCAAGATCCTTATACAGCTTTAGCTTGAGGAAATTTTGACTATGGTTAAAATGACTTATACAACGAATATAAAATATTTAAAGCATAACAATGGAATTTTTCAGTACTTTGATCAATTTTTTAATACACAGCAAAAAGCTTCGTATTTGTGTTTTTGCTTGTGTTTCGTAAAACATACATGTAAACTGTTAAAATTTTTTCTATTGCCATGACAACTGAATTTCTCATCAATCTGCAGCTAGACCTGGTAGAATGCCTGATAAGCATATGTAGAAAGTAACTTTGGGCATTTTTGTATAAAGAAATATAGACTGGTTCCTATTCTGTAATTAAATAACAATAAATTCAGAGTAGAATTCTTATGTAGTATGTTAATTTCAATAATCTTTCTAGTATAGGTTGTATTATGTTAACGTTTTTGTGCTATTTATGATTGCAGTTTTCAGTAAAATTGATGCACAAAGTTTGTCATCAGTATTAATACTTGGAGTTAAAGGATTTATTAAAAGCACTTCATTTCAAATGATCTACTTCTATCTGATGGTCATTGCTGGTTCAACAATATTCAATAGAAATGAAAAAGACTTTTATTTGTAGTACAGGTTTGTTTGAACATTGAATGTGTTAATCGGCTGTTGTCTCTGGAGATCTAAGCATTGATCGAAATTGAAATCAAGCGTTTAAATATTTCAGCCATTTTCTCACGTCAAACCATTGCCATCGATTTCGGCACTTTTACGCAGTTCGTTCCCGCTGTACGATGTTATTCCTTCAATGATTATCTCTCTCTCTCATTTTCTCTCACCCAGTTCTACCGGGATACATTCAAACAGTGAAGTGTGCTTAGACGCTTGGTTATAATAGTCCTATTTATCTAACAACACTTTTCAATATATAAGAGCACATATTTATTGATTTATTGTCCAGTTAAATCCGAAACAAGGTCATGTCTTTTTCTGGTAGTGGGTGTGGCGTAAATTTATAATAAATCTGGGAATAATTTTCTGTGGAATTTTGTATTCGGAATAACAAAAATCGTCTTTCGAATTAAAAATTTTGATCGATTTAATTAGCCTATTTGTACCTGTAAATATGTATAACACATTCGCGAACACATCTTGTCTCTCTTCCTCATCTTGTTTAGTTTTGATAAAATCATTCATATACAAACTTGAACTTGTCTTCATTTACTGTTTTCTCTCTGTCTAGAAAACAGTTGTTGAGTTAAAATTAGCTCACGAGTTTTACAAACCAGTGAAGGTGATCTCGATTCTCACTTGGTTTTCTATAAATGAAACTTTCTGTTCGCTTAGTTCTGCATTATACTTGACTTTTTCTCTTGCCTCATAACCAGACATTTCACGCTCTTAGATCCTTTCAATCGTTGGCAGAGACAGACAAATATATATATATATATATATATATATATATATATATATATATATATATCCTTTCTTTTATTAAAAAGGTTTTAATATGTGCGTCTTTAAATATGTTGAGTAATAATATAGTATGTTCCCATATGATATAATAATGAAGATTCATTATGATTCTTTGAGAATAGAACTCATTACATTGATTTACATTGATACTGATTTTACTCATTGAATACACTAATTATCACAAATACTGGGAATTTCTTAATGTGGTAAAAAGTGATAGATATAACTCATGAGATCTTCAGGATACCATTTCAAATTGTTTCCCTCAATGGTATCAATCAAAGAAAGGAGGTTAGCTGGCAGTGCCCCTCTCCTTTTCAAGTAGTTTTTGATAGGTTGTACAAGGTTAAATATTCCCAGGTTAGATATTCTCTCAGACATGACTTATTATCATACATGTATTTTTAAAGGCTATAGGGCTTCAACTATCCAATTATTAAGCCATATCTGAAGAAAAAAAAATGGTTAACTAAGGATATAATTTACAAAGGACAGCGGCGAATTGTCCGTACTATATTTGGTTATCGTGCGTTGTTTAAATTCTCAATAATTATGGAGAATACCTCATCTGTGAAGACAGTACATTTTCAGAGTTATAAAATATTGAGTGTTCACTGCAAACAAATCTAACAACTACTGTACAAATTTGAGGAGGTGGAAGCAAATTATAATTGAGACAACTCAACAGGTGTATTTAGTGCTGACTTGAGAGATTATGCGAGGTAGCAATCTATCACTTTCTCTACATTTAGCAAAACCTTTGAACTACAGTCATTTTAGAGATTGAAAGATTACTTATTGATTAAAATTTAAAGATAAGCTCCTTTGGAGGAAAACAACTTTTTTGATGAACGTGAAAGATAAAATCACATTGAACAAAATTAAATAAAAATAAATATTAATAAAAGCAATTAAGTAAATGTGCATTTCTTGATATTTATAAACTTGAGAGTATCAAGTTAAACAAGCATCTTGTGTAGGTTTCTTAGTTTAATGGCATATCAACCTTCGTGGGTTATTAATGCCAAAGTCATCCTTGTAGAAGAACAGTAGTGAAACTATTTAACTCATAGATGGGGGCAGTAAAAGTTACAAAAGGTTGTTTTTTTTTTTTAACTGGCATATCAACATTTGTGGGTTACTTAATTCCAAAGCTATCTTTTTTGAAGGGCAGTAGTGGTACTATTTAACGCATAGCTGGAGTCCAGCATCTTGTTCACCAAGCATACATTTTTTTTAAAAATCGGTCCTTTCTTTAAAATATTTTTAAAAGTATTTCCAAAAAATTAATAAAATGTCTGGTCATCAACTATTTTCTATGTCAGTGATTGTTAAACTCTCTCTTTCATTGCTTTTTTCTTCTCTCATTATAACTTTTGTAGACTTCAGTCTTATTCATTCTCAAAGACATTTCATTTTTTTAAATCTCTTTTTCAATTTCTCTTTCCTCCTAACTTATTCTCGATTAATTTTCTTTCTTTCTTTCTTTCTTTCTTTCTTTCTTTCTTATTCGAGTGATTTGAAAGATTTCAATCGTTAGTTCCTTTGCATTCTTGACTTACTAATACGACTGATTCGATCATTTTGAACAAATATGAAAATACACACATACATAATAACGTTATTTATGGTTGGAGCAAGGTTAGTAACAATATATTTCGATCTATCATCCAGAGGAGAATGATAGTTCTGCAGAATGAACAGCTTATGCATGATGGAATTTAGGTGTAAGGAGCTGAATGAGATCATATCTATGACATTTCCAGCAGCATATCCAGTTGTAAGGTGTGATCCAAAAAAGGCTGGTGGAGGATACTTCGCTCCTTAGGATGCCCTTTTTATGTTTCATGGCGCATCTATGCAAGGTGTCTGTTGACCATACCAGAATATTCATTAGTTTTTTAACAGGTTTTATATCCCAACCTGCTGGTAGTACTGGGTTACATGGTACCATTACCACTCTTTGAACAACCTGATTCCTAAGTAATAATAATAATAAATAAGATGTAACGATTATCCTTACTACCATAACTAAAAGCCAGTTTATGTTAATTTTTTTCTATTAAAATAATAATAATAATAATAATAGTAATAATAATAATAACGCCTTTTATATATCTAATTTTTTATCTTCAAATTTGGTTCGATTTCATCTGGTTTTTCTCCCACCTCACCGAGATTTTGCACCTTCTCCTTGCAGACACGTGGTGGTTGTCAGGTCGAAATAATAATTAAATCAACAGCTGGTGAAATTTTATTGAATAGTTGTAATTATTCATTTACCAATGATTCTTCCACATAAATTGAATTAGACAAAGCGTTCATGTGTGATCGACATAGATATATACATTGATAGAAAGATAGATAGGAAGATATGAAAAACAACGGATATATATATATATATATATATATATATATATATATAGAGAGAGAGAGAGAGAGAGAGATAGAGAGAGGGAGAAAGAGAGAGGGGGAGATTGATTGATGGATAGATAGATAGATGGATTGATGATAGAGTTTGTTTTGTTATTTGATTTTCTTGTAGATTCTTCTTTTATAATAGTTTCTCACTATAAGCCGCAAACCGATTGCTGTGTTAGCCATGTTGACAATATTAGCCGACCAGGTGGGAAGTACCAATAAAATGGTTCACAGTTATTTTTCCAGAATTTAATTACTTTAATCAACTTATTTCCCGATCCTAACATTGTCTTGGCGTGTGTCTACTAAACTCTGATGACACATAATTTCATTTTGCAGTTGGTGTTGTTGCTAATTTCGATATATCAATCATTTCTGTTCCAACTGATGTTTTCCTGTGGCACTAATGACGTTTTATGATGGTGATGAACATAATAATATTACTTACCGTTTGTTCTTTACGTACTGATGACGGAATGTGGCATTTGCCAGAGAGAAAATTTGCAGCACTTTGGCAGAAAAACAAAACTTATATTAAATAAAGTAAAATATTGATCAAAACAGAAAACGAATCACTAGTCAATTTTATCGCACAAATAAGCACCACTTTAGGGAAAAGAAATGGATGGTGGTCGATTTGGCCAAGTTGAAAATTTGGTGATTAAAATGACTGAATAAGTGATAATGATAAACGACCGTGGCGATTAAAAGTATGAGGCATTTACAAGGTCGAAGTCAAGTATGGCTATAGGTCAGGTGTCTAGATACATTTTTGACGGTCGAGCCTATTACCTATAGTTTGTGACATTGTAATGAATTACGAGTGGGTATCCGTGCGTGATTAGGAAAACCGACGACAAAGCATGGTTTTTATGTTTATATAGAGAATTATATAAGAAGAATTGTCTGTTAGAAAGTATCGAGTACTGTTGTTCAGGAGTATGTATAAATATGATCTCATTATTCTGAGGCAAAGAAGCACAAGTTTTATGTGCCAAAAGTTAAATGAGCCACTACGACTAAAAGGGTTTTTTTCTTATTTATTATGTCTCTTTGTAATAACAGTCAAAGTAATGTAAAATCTCGAACTCTCGAAGATTTTACAAGCTTGTGATACTGTTTTTGTACGAAGAATTAAAGGTATTTGATTTTTTTAATGCTTATAGAACTTGGGGACACATTCTCGGAGTGTAATAATAATATCTGGCCTCGTAGAGTTGTAAGTTCCATCCTCATTGGGTACCACATACTTTTGGCTTTATAGTAAATGTAAGTTACTCTTAATAAATAAATATAGAACTAAAGTAGATTATTAACTTTTGGAGTTTTAATTTATGTGATTTTCTTCAACATTGCTTGGTAATCACGTTAGCATTTTTTAACCAATTATAAGTCGTATTTAAGACTTGATTTAGTATAAATTGATAAAAGCGTCAGAATCCTCTTAAAAACTATACTCTTCTAAACTATAGACTAGTATGTAACTGATCGTTCAATAGAGTGCCTATTCGGAGGGGTTGTTGAATACGCCGACTGTATCTCTGCAGAGGAATAAGACATCCTCCTCAACGAGTGTCTTGGATATAGCACTAAAAAATCTGATTGTGAGGTTTCAGTCCTGAAGCTTTGGAGAAAGTGGAGTACCCTTTCATTGCCATTGCTCCCAGATCAACTCGGACCTTGAGTGGTAGGACTTGATAGGGTCCTATCTATGGTTCAAATAGAACTACTTGACATTAAAAATGTGTGCAAACAAATGACTCATGCCAAATTGAATTGTTAGAAATACAACTGTTCGCTCACTTAACTGTGGATAATGACTGAATTGTTTGTGATACATAGTAATACTTGAAACCATTTAAATATGTGCCAAAAAAAAACCGAGTTCAGGCTCGTTTGCAAATGTTATCAACAAAATGCGTCTACAAATCATATATATTTGATAAACAGTATTTGTCTTTAAATAACCTACGATGGTTGATATGCCATAAAAACTCAACGAAACCAAACCGTTCTTTAGGATGATGTAAATATCGTTATGGCATTGGTATATCGACCAGACATTGGCATAATGGTTCAATCTCAGGTCGAGTCATACCAAAGACTTTAAAAATGGTACTTGGTGCCTCCTTGCTTAACACTCAGCATTATAAGGTACGGATCAAGGGTAAAGTGGAGAAATCCTGGGAAAGGAGTAGCGCCCTTTCCTACACCTTGGTGTAGTAGCTATCGAAAAGGGAGACTTCGGGTCACCCTCGATTATGGTCGCCAACTTACTATTGATACATCAAAACACACCGTTTTAATGACTTTGCCTATCAGTTTTAAAGTATCTCTATTCGTTAATTATAAAAGAAGTGATAATATAATTATTAAGAAAACATTGATTCCGAAAGTAATAACTTGATTAATATGAAATCTGTGATAGTAAAATAAAAATCTGTTGTGACTGGGATTTTGGCTAAAACAAGCATAAAAATTTAATTAAGATGATAAATATACAGGGTGACCCCCCGCCAAAAAAACAAAAAAAAAAAAAAACAAAAACAAAAAAAACAAAACAGAACCCATATATTTTTGACTGAAATTCATAAATTTAATTCTAGCATTTTCTTTTTTCAGGATATGAAGTCAATTCTGTGCATGAAAAATTGGGACCAACATGTCCTGGTCTACCAAGGAAAAGATTAGAATTATTTTGCTATGGGTTCTGTTTTTTCTTTGGTCACCCTATATATATATATATATATATATATATATATATATATATATATATATATATATATATATATGTATTCGATATTGATAAATATTAGTAAAATAAAATTATTACCACAATTTACACTGAAAAGCTTTTCCGTGCATTTGCATTATTAGTGATAAGTCCACTCTTACCGATTTTTAAAAAATAAATAAATCTTTTTCTAAACCAAAGATAACAGGATTCTATTATTTCCAGTGAAATGTTATACAGTGAAAACAAATAATACTGGGTATCATTTACTGTTGAACTCTCTGCCACTGAAACCAAAGATGGAATTTTAGCCTCACTGTAAACAAAAATAAAACTCTATAGATATATTAGAAGTGTATTTATTTTTGGACTCCAATGTAATCATATTTTTTGTTTCAATACAGTGGAATTTAGTAATAAAAATATCTTATAATATCCGTTTTAATTGTATAATGTTCGATAAAAAATGATAAAATCCTGGTATCTTTGCATTAGAAAAAAATCTTTTTCTTAAAAATTGTTAGTAGGCTATTTATTGATGGGTGAAACTAGATAAAAGACTAATTAGAATTTTTCTTTTCGCTTTATTAGACTTTCTATACACAGACTACAAGCAGAATATTAAATCAACCGCACATGTGCTTGTAATGTCATGCCAAGCTAATGATTTTGCAGGATCAACTCAATAGCACAGAAGAAGCATGCCCATAAAAACAAAGCTGCGCATGTTTGTCCTATTCATTTTCTTATATATCTGTGAAACCTTATCAATGAGGAAACAAGACAGCAGCAGTATTGATGTATTTAACATACAATACATGGAGACCCACCTTTTTGTTAAATAGTTTCAGTTTGCTTACGAAAGAAACACGCCCAGCAGAAATAGTTTAAATTTCTAATAGAAAAATGTCTGTTTGTAAGTTAGTAAAAATCACGGAGAGGTTAACGTTTAAGCAACCCCATCCTGGTTGCCATCGCTCGTACTACAAATGTGAATACAACACAATTTTCTCAAATCTTCATTTTCTGGTGACCGACAAAGTCGTGATAAAAACTATAGAAAAAAAGGTGAAAACTTAGATTTCTTGTTATGAGAAAGATGTCTTCTTCATACGTTCTAATAAAAAGATAAAGAATTAGTTCAGTTAACCGGACGAAAAAAAAAAAAAAGCTCCTGTTTACTTACACTATATAAAAAAAATTAAAACTTAAAAATACAACAGAAAACAAAAATGGAGATCATAAAAACTAGAATTTAAAACATGCTTAGGAATCCTATTAGCTACAAATTATCTGCTGATTTTTATTTGAACTATCTTTAAATTATGCGTTAAAAGCCGGACAAAAGAGACATATTTTGAATTATAGTTAAATACATGTTACAGAAATTACGAATTTTTTAAAGACAGTCCAACCTTATTGCAGATTAATAAAAACTGGTAAATATTCTTGCTATCTACTTTAATACTTGCATTTCTACCCGAATTAAAGAAAGTAAAATAAGGAAATCATCTCAGATTTTTACAAAGTTTCGCCCTCAGTGCCTTCGGCTTAAATAAGTGACAGGAATTTCAAGCAACTTTGTGTAATTTTGTCTGGATTAAAAGATGTACTGAAATTATCACTTGTTAGAATATCAACATTGTAGTGGCATAATTAATCCGAATTTGATCAGTATATCGCTTTTGAAGTCAAATTAACCTCATTAATCCAGAATTCGCAGAGACTAAGTAAAAAAAAAAGTATAAACTTTTGTGTTTTGTCGAATAAGTTGGTTCTGGCTGTACAATAAAATGACTGATATCTTTTCTTCGACCTGAATAGAAAAATGTCCACGGAATAATAATATTCTGTTCAAATCTTTACATAGTTAAATATCTCAGGATAAATCAAATGTTTATTTGGTTTTTTTTTTGTTTTATCTCAATGCACCAGTAGATCAGGCTGTAACTTAGAGGTTGGTATTCTGAGCTTTCCGTCCTCAAATGTTGCCTGATGCAAGACGAGAACAGATAAAATGTTTCTTTCTTTCTATAATCCGACCATGTCCATCTTGCCCAAAATCTGCTCAGACTTTTCACTTCTACAGGATTATTATTTGACTAAGACGATTTCGATAGACGACGCCACGTTGATAGGGTAATTTCTGTATCTCAATAGCATTTCTTTTATTTTCTTTTTCATATGAGTGATTTCATCTTTGATTTTTTCTTTGTTTCTTTCAATAACCTTTTCCTAACCTTTTCTACTTTGTCAAGCTTTTCACTCTTTCTTCTATTTTCCTTTTCGACTATTCAAAAATATCTTTCTTTCTTTCTTTCTTTCTTTCTTTCTTTCTTTCTTTTGGGCCAAATCTAATTCAAAGAATCAGCTCTAAGCAGTACGAAACAACAGTAAAAATTTCATCCTTCGTTCACGTCTATAACATGTCACTAAAATCTCACTCTCCGTACGGTCCATTAGTCGTTCAACATGCAGATCAGTCTTTAGACAGGTTAAAACGCCTTTCGCTCACAGGATTCCCAAGACTTGAGCCGAATATCGAAACTGGATTCTGCTTTCACAGAGCATTGCAGAAAGATTAATATGGCGATCAGGAAATGACCTGCTTATCGCTGTGTACCTGATTTGCCCATAGATTTTAGCGAGTGCTGAGGCTGGAAGCTACTTTAAGAGTAGCATCTTGAAAAGATTTAATTTGCTGATCTCGAAGACTTGAAGCCGTATTGGAAGAACTGTAGGAGATGAGTGGGTAAGAAAGGAATTGGATTTTATGCGTATGCAAAGAGAATTAATTATAAATTTGTAAAGGGACGTTACACAGGAAAGAATTAGTTTCCATGGGTTTGTGTTTAATTGAGGGAACCTAATCTGTTTAGTAGAAGGGAGTAAGCGAACAAGAAAGAAATATAGGATGAAGGAGGAGAAAACCATGATCGAAGAGAGAGAGAGAGAGAGAGCGAGAGAGAGAGAGAGAGAGAGAGAGAGAGAGAGAGAGAGATGAAGTTGGTAAGATAGAAAGAAAGAAATAAAAGTGAGTTAATGAGGAGGAGAGAGATGATGAAAGCAACCGAAAGGATAAAATATAGGATTGCATAAAGATGAGAGGCAAATGAAAATAAATGGCTGAGGGTTGAATAGTTAAAGCAGTGGATTTGAAAGAGCCAAGAATATTTTCCACTGAAAATTTATTGCGTATTAAACTTTGTTTGCCCAAAAGAAGAGATAGAATACGTCTTGTCTTAAAGCCTTGTAAACATTTTATTATCAACTTTTGTTACTGACTACGGCGATGTCAGTGAGGAAAGTATGGTGGATGAGAGGAAACATAATTCGCTTTGCGTTGTTTTATTTTCTTCGTTCTTCGTATTTCCACGGACTTGGAATACAGGGAAACTGATAACGGACATGATGTGCCGTGTAATTTTTTTTTTTTTTAGTAAGAACCAGCTCTGCTCCTATCTTTGGGTAGTTCATTCATTCTCAATCCACGCTACAGCTTGTCTGGCTAGTGTAAGCAGTCGTAAAAAGAGAAGCCAAATCGAAACTCCCTGCTTCTTTTGTGCCATATTAGTGGCACTTAGAACTTAGTGATTGCATTCCTGCAATAGGGTAAGACCTCGACTCCCAAAGAGGTATCCTGGATACGACACTAAACGGCATCTGATGGTAAGTCTACTGTTCTGGAGGTCTGTCATTACTCACAGATTCACTCTGACTCGGAGTGGTAGTGTCTCTTATGGTCCCATGACTGAATCAAATGGATCTGTTTATTATTCGAATTCAATAGAACCATGAACAAAAAAACAAAAGAACAAAAAAAAAAAAAAACTATTAAGGAATAATGATAAAATGAACGCACAATGAACGCAATTCCCTTACATATAGGCGTAAAATAACGTTAGACGGGTTGACATTCGGTTAAAATCAATCAATCAATCAATCAGTCAATCGAATCAGCTTCTATTGGAGTATACAGAATACTGAGCCTTCACTGCCGCTTTGCGTAATACGCCCTGTCCCCTCAACCACTTAGGTGATTTCGGAAACTTTTTGTTTAATAGCTATTTTCGGTCCGGGGTGGTAGATAAAGTATATCTCACTCTACCGGACAAGATTTTAAACTTTATCAGCTAGTCTCTCTTTCGGATGATGACTTTTGAAATAATTTTTCTATTCATATTACGCGACCACTTGCTTACAATGTTAGAGTAATAAGAATCTAAAAAAATTATCATAATCATAACTGGATTTATTAATTTTCCTGATAAATGAAATTAATACACAATCTGTCATGTCATTGTCAATTGATAACGTTATGAAATTTTTATTTCCAATCTCTTAATATCTGAAAAGACCTTTCTCTCTATAACACACACAAACACACACATATATATAAAAGCATGAATGTCGATTCCCACTTTTTCGGTCGGTGGGTGAGGATCAAAAGCGTATATTAAAAATATTTACTGACTTCACATTTGTGGACAAGGTACTAGAATTGATACCATTTTTAGCGAAGCGAATGTAACAAGAAGACCTGATCCATGAACCAAAAGACCTGATCCATGAACCAAAAGATTCTATCTACGAACCAAAAGATTTGGCCAATGAGTGTACAAACGATATGTTGAGCCGGTAATGGTACATAAAGGAGATGAAACATTTTTTCGGGTCCTTTAAAGCATCATTGTTTGCAGGATTAAAAATCCTTAAAATTGTAAAACTTCTTTTGTCCAACATGGATTTCCCTGACTCGCTCTCTCGTCATTTGTCCCTATCATTTTACCATCTCGTCATTTGTCCCTATCATTTTACCATCTCGTCATTTGTCCCTATCATATTACCATCAAAGTAACTTTTGAAAAAGTTATCTTTATTTATGCTCATACGCATAAAAGAATTTGACAAAATTTGTTATAAAAAAGGCATTGAAATATGATTAGCTTAATTTTAAATAATTCAGATGTAAATTTAAATCTTTGAAAAATTCACCATATTTGAACCTTCATGTACGTAAAGATTTGACAGAATCTATAAAATAACATAAATCCCAATTTATTCTTATTTTGCACTTTTTTATTCACATTGTCTTATTAAGAAAAAACATAGATATTTGTTATTCAAAATATTTTTGTTTGCATCTAAGGTTATTTGGTGACAGACCAACTCTCTCTCTCTCTCTCTCTCTCACTCTGTCTCTCTCTCTCGTAGACGCGCACAACGCTATCCATATTGTAGTGCATGTATTAGAGTAAGTTAGAAAACAAATAAGTATCTTTGTTGCGTATCATAAAGGTTGAATATAGCATTAAACAATAAAATCATTTCGGTGTGATGAGATTTTCTTTTGTCTCGGCTTGTGTTGTCTTGTAAAGGTTACGGAGAATAATAACGACGTTGATCTTTTGGGAGACCTTTAAAGAAATGTTGGGTAGAGTGAAGCTCAAGAAAAAAAAAAAGAAAAGACAGATGAGAGAGAGAGAGTAAAACGAGAGAAATGGAAGGTGGAAGATATAAGAAAAATGGAGGAAAGAAAAAGAAAGAACTTGAAGAGAATTAAGGAAAAATAGAAGAATTAAAGTTGGAATTTGAAGAAAAGAGAGCATGGATGAAGAAAAAAGAAAGAAAGAAAGAAAATTTACGAGGGAGAAGATCCACGGATAACTGGAAAGGAATGTGAGTTGAAGAAAGAAACAGCAACAGCAACAACAAAAAAGAAATAGGATAAAGGAAGAAAGGGAAGTGAGAGAGAAGAAGATTGTAAAAGAATAATTTTGGGGTTTAAGAAGGTCAGAAAAAAAAGAAGAAATTGAAATAAAAAGATAAAAGTAAGAAGAAAAAACTAAAAAGAAAACAGTATAAAAAAGATTATGATATAAATAAATGAAATGCATTTCTGGTACACAGCAACTCAGATTCTTAAAACGAATGAAGAGGTACGAGATTAATTGACTGACTGAATGTGTAAAGTGAAATACGAATTTGGAAATATATATATATATTATCATCATTATCAAGTTGCGCTGCTAACACGGATTTCCCTGACTCTCTCTCGTCATTCGTCCCTATCATCCATCGCTTCCGGTAGGTCTTTTAGACTACATTCTGTGTCCGTACAGAGCTGTACTGTGTAAGTTCTTGTTGGTCGGCCAACACTGGCGCGATCGTCACTTATGAGTTCGTCCTTGCTTCTCCAGCAGTGTCCCGCATGCTTTGTTTGTCTTATTTGGATGGTTTTAGAGATGGGAGGTAGGTGGCTGCACAGCGGCTGTTTTGTAGGATGTTGCTTACAGGGTTTGGTCAATATAGCATTCTTGTGCAGTTCCCATCTAACTTTTCCTCAATACGTCCATGTCGTGGATCCATATTGTAGAATTGACTAGTTGTCAAGTTCACTTACCTTGGTAGCAGCCTCTTATCTACTGAAAGTGACATCAATATGCATCTAGTGAAAGCATGGGCTGCTATCGATAAATTATCGATCATATGGAAGTTTGACCTCTCCGATGAAATTTAACGGAATTTCTTCCAAGCAGCAGTTGAGCCGATTCTGCTATATGGATGCACCACATAGACGCTGACAAAGCCTTTAGGGTAAAAGCTAAACGAGAACTACACAAGAATATATATATATATATATATATATATATATATATATATATATATATATGTGTGTGTGTGTGTGTGTCCACTTGTTAAATATAATCATAAGAAAAGTGCTTATATAATTTCTTGCCCAGTCAGCTGGGGCTGTAGAATACACCGACTGTATTTCTGCAGAGGGGTACCCCCCACCAACGATTGTCCTGAAAAGCAATCTGATGGTGAGGTTCCAGTCATGCTAGAGCTTTGGGGAATGCGGAGTACCCATCATTGCCATCACTCCCAGGTCCACTGAGGCCCGGAGTGGTAGCACCAGTTAGAGTCCTGTCTATGGGTCAAATAGAACTAAACTGTACTTATGAGATTTAATTGTGTAAACAAAAACTGTATTTATACTAAACTGAATTGGTTGAATTTGAACTGTTTGACTAAACTTAATAGCTTGAAATAGAAATGTTTTTGACAAACTGTGTATTCATGATAAACTGAATTATTTGAAATAGAACTGATTATTTGAATAAAAATGGATTTGACATAATATAATCAACAAAGGTTGATATGCCATGAAATCCAAACAACCAACCAACTTATATAATTTCAACGTTTGGTATGTATGTATGTATGTATGTATCTATCTATCTATCTATCTATCCTTGAAACAGGAAATACAATTTTTAAATACTAATTTTTACGAAAGATAGTTGCGAAGGTGAGAAGGTAAAGATAAATACATAAATAGAAGAAGAAGAAGAAGAAGAAGAAGAAGAAGAAGAAGAAGAAGAAGAAGAAGAAACAAAAATTAACAATAGGAATAACTAAAAAGTATTTCAATTACACCCAGATTTAATATTTGATTGATATATCGTGTGATAAGATACGAGATTGATTGACTGATTAAGAATGAAGATTAATTCGTATTATCTACAGTTAATGGTCTGTGTGTCTACGAATCAATGCAAAGTAAAATAGAGATACACACACACATAGGATGTATATACTTGGTAAATATAATCACATATAAATTGCTTATATAATATAGGCCTCCTTTGTATCTATCTATCTATCTAGCTAGCTAGCCAGCTACCTATGAGTCTGTATCTGTATTTAAAATTATGCAAATATTCCCAGTGTGATTAGATATAAGTTTTTATTTATCTAATTTTCTAAATTTGAATTATTGTTTCAATCATTCGTAGTAGCAACCTCAGTGTCCCATCATTCAGTCTAAGGACATACAAATAATTTCAGTAATTATTTCATTTTATTTTTTTAGCTTTGCAGATCATAAAATTATTTCCTGAACTTTTAAATATTTCAATGCTTTTTTAATGCTAGTATTGTCATTTATGTAGCATTCAACATTTCTGTTGATTGCTCAACTTGGCCAACTGAAATGTTACAAAAATAAAGATGATGATACCATTGTTATCATTAAATACTATAAATGTCTTAAGCTAAAATTTTAGATAAGAAACCCAAGATCAATATTCGATTTCAGTCGGGCAAATGTTCGGTTCATCTTATCCAAGACTATGTCCTACATTTGGAAATACTTCTCGATCGAAGAGTAACAACGAGTGGCTGTCTTTCTTAAGTTATGTGCCCTTGATTTACGGATGAAAGAAAAAAATAGAAGTGAGTCAATTAACTCTGAAAACCGTCAATTAAGTAGATTCATGCAGTTTATCAAGACAGATTTCCAGAAGATACCATG
Organism: Sepioteuthis lessoniana; assembly: GCA_963585895.1. Lineage (NCBI taxonomy): Eukaryota > Metazoa > Mollusca > Cephalopoda > Myopsida > Loliginidae > Sepioteuthis > Sepioteuthis lessoniana. The sequence continues at coordinate 35,711,147 of OY757927.1, forward strand.
GAAAAGAGGCAGATGTATCTACATAGACGAAAGAAAACAACAGAGAGAGAGAGAGAGAGAGAGAGAGAGAGAGAGAGAGAGAGAGTATAAAACAAAACAAAACAAAACAAAGAACAAAACAAAAATAAAAAGTGTTTCTCGCTTATAAACTTTAAAATAAGATTTTGTAACATAATAACATAATATATCTTGAATTTGGAGTTAAATTTTTCTCAGTTTTAAAATTTTTGAATAAACAAATCAAAAAATATTTAAAAGACGTTGTGTATTAAAGAATATTTACATATTCGTATATAGTTACATACATACATATATACATACCTGATGGTTGCCACTTTGAATTCGAATATCGACATCGTTTGATAATTTTGTTAAAATTTCATGAGTCACTTTCATTAATAACAAAACTTCAGTATCCAAAAATAAGAGGAAGCCTGCATCATTGGATATTGTTAAAAGTCGTAGATCTTATGTTATAGTGTCACTTCTTCAAAACGAATGCTCTAACAAAAGGCATGAGTCCTTTTTTCCAACATTTATTTTAGAGTATCTTTCTTCTAGAAGAATGGTTCTTGGTATCCTCCACGATATGCGTGACACTGGATGGTCGCGGACTCTACGATTTGTCTGCTTAGTGACAGCTCTTATTTTTCATTTGCTTGGTGTCTAGTCTCTATAGGTAAAACTCTTCAGGAAATCGATTTCATTTGCAGATCACGAGACCTGGTAGTGATGGGTTAAATCGTCATTAGATAACCCTCTATGATTGATATACCATTAAACAAAGAAATCAAAAACGTTGTTTTTTACAATATCAAATCTTATGTGACGAATTTTCATTTTAGAAAACCAGAAAAAGTCGCACACAGTTGAAAGTTTGGTGTATTTCGCCAAAAACTCCCGGGCAAAAATAATTGACCTTGCTGTTCTAAAAATATGGGGAGTTGGTGTGGACTGCTCTACATAATGTCTAGACTCTTATGCCACAGTTTTAGCAAATCATAAAGGTTGTTCGGCAGTGAACATTTCATTTAAATTTTAAAACGAAAAAAAAAAAAAATTAAGGTTGAGTCTTGATACTTTTTGATCACAGCTTATATATATATATAAAACCAAGAAGAGCTCTAAGGAAAATTGCAAACCAAAAATTCTGCTTAAAAAGATTCACAGCCATGTATGAATAGGAAAGTAATCACATAAATTCCAGATAGAAGAAATAATCCTAAAGTAGATGACAAGGATTAGGGCGTTTCTTATCCAAAAAGACGCCATCTCCCAATGAGCAATTGTGGGAGAGCAACTACATGTTTTTACAATGCAGAAAAGCCTAATAGGACAACTTACAAAAAAAATTATTACTCCCTACAAAGCTGAGGACTTTTACTAAGGTGCAGAGCGTTGATAGACTATATCAAAAGAAGAAGAAGAAGAAGAAGAAGAAGAAGAAGAAGATTTAGTTTAGATTGTTGACTCTCTTATCAAGGGATTCGGCGTCTTCACGAGTTAAAACAATTAAAGATTCGTTGTTAATCATAAGTTACAATTGAAAGGACAAGAGGTGAAATGTGTGATTTGAAAGAATTTTCAGAAGCCAAATGGGATGGAAAATCAACTGCCTGAACAATTTCAATTGTCAAAAAAATGATAATGTGATTGTTGTACTTTACTAAGTTTTTTTGCGTAGATGTGGCTCAAGGTCGCATGAATGGGCGCTGAATGAGACCTGAACTCACTCATGAAGGTTTACTAGTCTAGCTTGAAAACGATTACACTATCCAAGGCGACCTGCGGATATGATTCTTATACAAACAACTCAATTCCAAATTCTAACAGCCAAGAGCAATTCAGTAGCAATAAACTATTGGATACAGAAAAATAGTAAATTTACTCATGTAGAAACACCAAATTTTGAACACCTAGCCGAAAATGGTTTGTATCCTATGCGTGAGTAATTATTTGGTAAAGTTGAAATTTGAACATAATTTAAAAGAGAACTTTTCTTCCATCTTTTCTTTTCCCATAGTCTATCAATGTATTGCTCCTTAATTGTCAGTCAATGGCTTCGCAGGGATTAATAAATTCATTCGGAATGTTCTCTTATTAGGATGTTCTATATCATAAAAAAAGATTTAGTCAATCATGTACACCGTACAAGTTCATCTGGTTGACTCTTGATTTAGGGTCAGGAATTCATTAATTTATTGCATTAATTCTTGAAGCCAATAATCTAAATTTCTTTTCTGTTATGATGATATATATTTTATATTAAGAATTACCATTTCTAATTGTTGTCTGTAAACTTTTATTTAACAACAAAAGATGTATGATAAAATTGCCAGTTGCAAATCTAAATTTTTACCTGGCGTAGACGGCTACTTCAGACAGACACACAGAGAGACACACAGACAGAAACAAAAAAATGAATAAAGAATTTTCATCAGAAGTAATTGGATAAATTGAAAATTTTAAATTAATTTTTCCTTTTAATTTCTTCTTTCACGTTTTTCTGGAATGTTTTAAATGCAGATTTTAAAAACTTCAATAATCACGAAGTTGTTTCGCTTTTAAATTCAACGTTTCATGCCTAAATTAACGCTGGATATATTTTTCATTTCTTAAGCTTTATTTTTTTTCTTCTTACATTCTTTTTTCAACTTACCTTCTTCTTAGACACGATCTATCGATTAGAATCATGTATATTATTCTCTTCATCCATATGACATCCACGCGATATAATACTCACAGTATTTTGTGTGATGCGCCAGAAAAAATCGCCTTTCTTCCAGACATACTTCATAGATACGTTATAGATATTCGTATGTAAGTATAGGGCAACGTTTCACTCATGGTTACAAAATCATTAATATATAGAATTAACTTTTCAAATCAAAGGTTAACTTTAGTTTTCGTATTTGAATTTCAACTTTACAAGATTATTATGCAGAGGTTGATGGCAACTTTGGGCTTAAAATTTGGCCTTTACAATTCGACCTACGCAAGAGTATACATGGTATGTATTTCTTTTATGATGAATTGAAACGACTTGTATATTTGGCTTCGGAATAGAAACTCATATCCTTTTATCTAAAAAATGCCCTTTCCAAGGAAGTAAAAATGTATTTACAAAACTTTGTATTCACACATTTGTCCACATTCACACATTTGTCACACATTTGACATTTTAAACAATATTTTTGTTTTGGTATCAGTGATTCTATTTACATTGTTAAACTAATCTTCATATACCAATCATATATATTCACTGAATTCGAAAAATAATCAACGAAGAAACTGATGCTAATGTCAACATATTGCATTTGACATTGAAGAAATATTGATTTTTGACGCAATAGATTTTAGTCTGTCAAGATCATTTATTGAAAAGTTCTTCCTGATTAAATTAGGAGTTAAGCTCCAGTTTTTCACTTTCATCTCGTTGTTCAGTGCTTTGAGGAGGAGGAATCTTGTCTAAATCCTCTTAGATGCCACAACCTTATTATCGGTGTCCCTAGGAATCATAGTTTTAAAGTTGTTTGGGAAACAAAAGAAACAGTCAGAATTATCATTATGAATGTAGTTTAATTTAAAAATAAAGTACTTTTGTTTTAATGCAAAACTCATAAATTTCTCTTGGCAGTTCATTCAATAGTTTTCATTGTTCGTATTCCGGATCATTACAAAATTGCATTTCCCCTGAATTGGCGTCCGGCGTCAAATAGCGTCTCTCTTTGTTTAAGTTAGTGAAAATAAAATAAAATCAGTTTCAAACCCCCGAAGAATTTTGTACGCTCACAATCAAATCCCCCTGTATCTTTATATCTAAATTCATTCATCTTCATCTCTTATATTTTAGAGATTTCCTTTTAAAAAGTTGCATCATCTCGGATTCAGTCTGTCTATCTCAACTTCAAAATCTATTATTCACAGACAACACATACATATACAATTACACAGTAAACTTAACACACATCTGTCGATTCTGCTATTCAATATTTTATTTATGTAACTTTAAATATTTTTTGTATGATATAAATAGATCCGAAAATACCGATCATAATCATTATCTCATTAATGATTTATTGAAATCTCTTTTCACCCAGTAATGATTATCAACATTTTTGACAGCGCATGAGTATTTATAGTTGCAAAAAGCAACACGTAAAAACTTTGTATCATTAATTGTATTCTTTTGTTTATATAAGAATTGGAGAGCACAAAATAGTGTCAGATGAGAGAAAAAAGATGCGTGCGTTACGCTAACCTTCGAGTTGGTGAACACCTGCTCAGGAACATTATCGACATTCCTAGTTTTTACATTGACACAATCCGCTACGAAATACATAACAATTTCGCTCACCAAATAATTTACATATTTACATCAATTAATATAATATAATATAATATAATATAATATAATATTTGTTGTATCTTTACATCAGAAATATGTGCTATGAACATCAAATTTCCATTATTCATCTTAAAAAGCATATTGACCTCAACAATACTGTGGTCTAAAATCTCTATTTTTCTTTAGATCTCTATTCTAATTTCCTCATAAAGATCGTTGGAATCGATCCCAGGACTTCAATGATTAAGTTACAATTGTCACTATCATATTCGATCATTTTGGAAGTTCTCGAGAAAGCTTATGTTATTTGCTAAGTATCGCAAACAGGTCATTTCTTATCCTACCTGTTGTTCCTAAGTGGTTACTCATTTAATTACTAAGCCGACTCATTGTTGCTTAACTACCGTGATAGAGTGGAAACCGGTATTTTAAGCGTGATTTGACTATAAGTCATATGATATTCGTTTTCTTTGCTTTTCTCAGATTTAATTTTCATCTGTTGTAAACGCTACATTATTTGAAAGATTTTTCTCGATTTTCTACCCTTGTTTTGGGTGATCCTTAATGTATTTCCAAGTCATAAAATAATGGTATTCACTAATCACCTCTTTGTACACATCTATGCCATTTCATGTTTTCGTGGATCTTTTACATTTTCATTTAAAGTGATTTCTTTTAATGAATTGATTTGAGGCTGTTTTTATCAGAGAATATGTGGTTATTATACCGCTTTGCACAGTTTTATCCTGGTTATTTAATCCTCTACTTATTTTGTTTGTCTTCTAATTTATTCATGGACTGTTTTTTCTTCGTTACTTTGTATTCTCCCTTTATTAGCTAACCATACATTTATTGATCTTTCGAAGCTGTTTTGCAGTTTATGGTAAATTATTATTATTATTATTATTATTATTATTATTATTATTATTATTATTATTATTATTACCCGAAAAGAAGACGAGTTTGAGATTTTTTCTCTTCTCTCTGTATACTCTCTTTTACTCTCTTTTTCCTGACCTTTTACGTATGCACGTGCATACTCTCATCAATAATAATTCCTTTTTCTCATCACACACACACACACACACACACACACACACACACACACACACACACACACACACACACACACGTATGTGTATGCGCCTATACACACTGAGGCACATCCCTTTCCATTTCCGATGTATGCTTCCCTTTCTCCAATTCCGCCATATTTCCTTTGTCTCAGGTGCATTTCTCATGAATATCTGACCCTTGCAACTGGAGGAAAGAAACGAATAGTGCAGAAGCAGTGGTAGCAGCAACAAGATGATTATTATTTTACAGCTTTCTTCGATTTTTATCGGCCATGCTCATAAGTGGCCATCTGTAACGTCCGGACATTACACTTAAATACAATCCCGCTGTGCATTACTCATTTTCTCTCGGTTCATGCAAATATTGCACTTCTAGTTGCAACACTTACACAACAGAGGACGTCAGAAGGGAGGGAAAAAGATGAAGTGAAAATGAAAAGAGCAGACGACAATCTTTACTCACTGCTGTTGAAGTAGAAGCTAACATGGTCTCGCACTTAGGTGTTCTCCCATTTGCCATTCACCAACGTCATTATTGTTGCTATCCAACCAACGCCAACTATCACGTGATGTTTTCAGGTTTTGTGGTGGCGAAGGAGATGTAGCGCTATATAAACTCTTAGAGATCACACACACACACACACACACACACACACACACACACACACACACACACACACACATATATATAAATATATATATATATATATATATATATATATATATATATATATCCTGGACAAAAATACAAGACCACCCTCAAAAATGAAGAAAAAGATATTGTTTACAATTTATAAATCATGAAAATCAGATATATAAAAGATTAGGCATAAAGACAATTAAATTTAGAACATGAAGAAATTTCAATTCATTTTTTTGTATATATTTATGTATAATTTCAAAATTTTGTTTTGAATATTGAATATAAAGACAATTTTTTTATTTAATATTTTGTAGATCCGCCGTTAGCTTTGATAACCTAAAAATTTCGGCTAGTCTTACTATCAACTAGTTTCTGAAGTTGAACCAAAGGTAATTTTTTCCATGCGTCTAAGATTGCGTTTTTGAGTTCAGAAATTGCTAAGTACTGTCGACCTCCTTCATGAAGTTTTGCAACTTCAATCCCCACAATTTTTCTATAGTATTGAGGTCAGGAGAACATGCTGGGCGGTCAAGAAGTTTTATTTTTTGTTCAAGCGAGTACTTCTTTGTTACTGATGCATTTTAGATAGCAGTATTATCTTGCTGAAAAATCCATTCTTCTCGACATAGACGACGCCCATCTTGTACTAAAGATAAATCATTTAGCATCTTCACAAAATATCTTGCTTTTTGTCGACCACTGACAAATTGTAGTTTAAGTTTTCCAGAAGATGAGAAGGCCCTCCAGATTATAAGAGATTCTCCTCCACTATGCCTTGTTGAGTAATTCTATTCTGGAAAATATTTTGCAAGCCAGTACTTCTGAAAGCCTTCTGGACCGTCTGAATTGAATTTCTTTTCGGCTGAGAAATTATGATATTTTGTTCCTATCGTTAATCTTGAATGATGAATTCTTTTCTTATGCTTTATGTTTTCATTGTTTAAATGTCTTCTAATTGTTCTAGTACTGCAAGGAGCATTCACTAGAGATTTCAATATTTTTGATGTTCACGAGGTTTTCTTTTTTACTTCACGAACAATTCTTCTCCTGAATTGTGGTGATAATTTTTCTGGCTTGCCAGTAGGTTTTCTTGTTCCATACTTATTTGGACTTTTTAAGTAATTGCAGATAATGGTTTTACTGCATCCTAAAACCTTCAAAATTTCTCTCTGAGCTGTAATCTTGCCTTTCTCAAATTCAGATAATTTAGCTCCTTTAGCCATTTACGTTTTTAGTATTTTAAGTATTACAGTTTTAATAGCTTTTATATTACATAGGCTGTATATAATAAATTTTTCTATTAAATTGAGTCATTTTTTATTTAGTTTGTATTTGTGGTTTTATATTTATGTCAAAAATAAATGTTAAAATTTAGCATAAATGCTAATATAAAAATGAATTGAAATTTCTTATTTTAAATTTAGATGTCTTTTAACCTTATCTGATTTTCATAATTTCAAAATTGTAAACAATACCTTTGTCTTCATTTTTTAGGGTAGTCTTATATTTTTGTCCAGGGGTGTATGTATAGCTCGTAGTTCTTTGGCCCTGTTTCTTCATTTGTTCCTAACATTCATCGCTCCATGCAGGTCTGCTAGATTGCACACAGTGTCCACACAAAGCTGATGAATGTAAGTTTTTGCTGGTTGGCCAGCACTGGTGTATCCGTGTGTAGGCGATCAGTTTTTCATATGACCGACAACCTGTCAATCGTAGTCCACGTCTTCTCTATGCGTACGTTGACATCGCTTTCAGTAGATGAGATATTACTGCCGCGGTATATGAAATGTTCTTATTAATTAAATGTACAAATGACTACTTTTTGTTTCAAATATATGTTTTATCTGCGCTAATTTAGAGACCTGTGCCTCTTGCTGCTTGCTCCAAACTATGCAACCGGGATTCGACCGGGGTTGGTGCATTTGTGAAAAGCGCTAGATCATCTGTGTAGCCTGCGTCTGTTATTATTTCTGCAGGATATCGTCTGCTTCTTGTCTTTTTAAATGTGAAACCATTTTCTTTTATTAACGATCTTAGTACGTAACCAAGGCTGATTATAAATATATATAGTGCTAATGCAATATTGTCAAATAATTCGCTGTCATCATTGGGCGAGCGAACCATTGCTCTTATATTTTTGTAAAGTATCATAATAACGTTAACAGTTTCTTTGATGGAACATATGCTTGTAGTGTTTGTTCTGTCTTTCCTATTTATCGAAACAAAAGTCTAGTAGAAAACTACGAACAGTTGTTTTGCCTCGCGATTTTTTGCTTATCGGATACAATTGAGAAGCAAGACATTATAAACCTTAGCAGCTATGACAGTAAGAATTATACCTCAGTAATTCATAGTGATTCCGAGGTCACCTTTCTTAGGGAAGGGGGGATGCAACCTTTTATTTCTCTTTTGTGTTTTGTTTTTACACGGCGTTGCACGATGGAAAAAGTATGTAAATTTCCTTGTTTTCCATATTTCAGGAGCTATTTTGAGGAGGTCTGTAGCTTTTCTAATTTTTTCAGTACTGCTTTAAGTTCTATCTTCCAAAACTGTCCAATGATGTCTAGTTGATAATTAATAATTTTTTCAATAGGTTTATCTATGATTTTAAGATGTTTTTCTAGCAGATTTTTGAAATGTTCTCTCCACTTCTGAATTTATGACTGAAATACGTCTGCCTTTAAAAAAACGAAATTGTTAACATAGCATAAAGAAATAAATGCTCGAATAACGCCTGCACATCTTAAAATGTTTTCTCTGAATACAGTGTTTATAAGTAGCAAATAATAATGCTACTGGCCCATAAATTCTACCCCCCACCCTCAACCTCAAACACACACAAGCATTGAAATATCAAGCCTCCTATAAACCAGTAAAATGAAGAATATCACACGCACTGAAGATGATAAATGATCAAAATTAATGAAATAAAAGGGAGTTAGTTTTGTGAGTTTTTAGAGTCCTATCATTTGTTTTCAGTGTTTACTGCAATAATTTAGCTTTTCGTCTAAGGAAGCTATTAGTCGAAGGAAGCCACGCTTTATCGCGTTACTACCTTAACTAATATTAATTAAGTGATAGAAAAATAATTTTATTTACTTAGTTTAATGGTTTGACTCTCATATGACCCAATTTAACCAGATTGTGATAATATTTATCTAGAAGCCACTGGATGTAATTTTCAGACATACTCTAATTAGCTTAGTATACAAATCTTTTTTTAAAACCCTGTTGAAAGTCATCATCATCATCAAGTCAACCTGCAAGGCAGAGTTGCCTGGCTCTGTCTCGCTATCCACCTCTATCATCTATCGCCCCTGACAGGTCTTCTAGACAGCATCCTGGATCCGCACAGAGCTAATGTTAATCTTTGCAGGTCGGCCAAAGACTGGCAAATCTATGTGCTGGAGTCCATAAGAGAATATCGATTTTGAGTTCTTACTTGATTTTCCAGCAGTGCTCTGCATATCTTACATGAATGGTCGGTGAGACGGAAGGTAAGTGTCCGGACAACTATTGTTTTGCTTCCGGGATTTGTTTAAGACGGTGTGCAGCTTTTTCTCCATGCATTTTGTTAGCGTTCATGTGGTGCCTCTAAATAGTAATTAAATCTCGGAAGAAATCCCGTTTTATTTTATCGGATAGATCACTAAGAGTATGTTGACATCACTTTCAATAGATGAGATGTTGCTGCCGAGGAATGTGAACTGTTCCACTAATTTTAGACACTTGCCATTTAGAGTGGAGATGGCTCATTTTTGTTTTAAAGTCATGAATTCTATTTTATTTGCTTTCATGTAAAGGCCAATGCCTTCCTCTGTTTGTTCTCGGCTATGCAATAGGGATTCTGATTCGGTTGTTGAATTTGCGATAAGTGCTTGGTCGTTTGTGTAGTCTGCATCTATCATAATTTCTGCGGGATATCGTCTGCTTTTTGCCTTTTTTTAAAAAATGTGAAACCGTTTTTTTTTTTAAATAGATCTATTGACGTTTAAAGTCCGTAGTGTAGGCAAAGCATAAACAAATATGTTTCTAATGTATCTCCAAGCAAGAATCTTGCGATTATGTCGACGAAGTCGGTGTCTCCCAAAGATGTTCTGGCTATTGCTTTCGTGGTTTTGTAAAGCGTCATTAAAGCGGTAACAGGTTTTTGGGAAGACCATATGCGAGCAATATTTGCCCCATATTTCCTCAGTGTCTGGGATCGAATACTTTGGAGAAATCTACTAACAGTAGTGTTGCCTCGAGATTCGTTGCTTGTACTTCTTCAATTATTCGACGGATTGTCAGGATCTGTGAAATTGTGGAGCGGATTTCTTTGAAAGCTGTTTTGTTTTTTCTAAGAACTTTCCGTTGGATACAATTGAGAAGCAGGGGATTATATCCTTAGTAGCTATAGCCGTAAGAGTTATATATCTAGTTCTTAGTGATTCTTAGGTATTCTTTCTTGTAGCTTCATCATTTTTTAGTGAAATCCCAAGTAAGCGTTGAAGTTCATAGTGACTTAAAATTATGTGACTGGGTTCAAACCCCTATCAGAGTTATTTAGTTGATGCTATTTTCGCAAAAAGTACCGATCAAAAAAAGCCTGCAATTATTCAACATATAATATATGTTCTCTTCAGTTAATATCACCCCCCGCCCACGTGTCGTCACTTCTTGAAAATAACTTTTCAATACAACAAGTTTGATATAAACAATTCAAACAGTTCTCAAGTTGAGTTTGTGTATAAACTCGGGGAGTTAATGGTGATTCTGAGGGACAGTAGGATACTGTGGGGAATGTACGGGAAACAAAGGGATTGAAGCCTTAGAGAGACCTTGTAAAGTGCCTGGAAGAAGCTGTTCCGGAGACAGGTAGTCACGTGAACACAAGAGTATGATGAGCTGCAGGTCAGGACATATTGAATAGATGAATCCGGAAGAGTTGGGATGAAAGCGAGGCGCCTTTGGCATTTTTACGATGGAAAAGTTAGCGATTGATTAGTAACAGATAGATAGATAGACAGATACGCTTCACGTTATCTAATTTTTTTTTCTTTGAGCTGATTTTGCCAAAATAATCGAGACTTATTTTTATCGTCGTTGTTTGAACAAATCCTGACGAGAACAAAAAAGATGAAAGAAAAAGAGTTATAATGGAATAACGTAGTAGTAGTAGTAGTAGTAGTAGAAGAAGAAGAAGAAGAAGAAGAAGAAGAAGAAGAAGAAGAAGAAGAAAATTATGTGGATGATGATAATAGATAATGATGAGAAAAAGAATCGTCATCTCTAACTAAAATTGTCATGATGATGTTTCTCTATATGTAATTGTAACCCATAACTTTGAAGTAACTGCGTTTGCGCTGAACTTCATTTTTTAAAAAAATCATAACAATGAAATATTTATTAGAATTCTTCACTCCCTCCTCAATAGAATCATGAATATCTTCAAATACTTTTTTGTGGACCCAATGAGTTCATAAATCGTCTAGATTATTATGACAGGAAAAATGACGCGATTTTTCTCAGTGCAATTGATTAAGGTGATCACTCTGACCCAGACTAATTGTACCTATTAGGAGTCATAATAGATCCATTTTAGAATTATTTGTATTCGATAGGATCACGTGCAAAAAAGCCTTCTTAAGAAACAACAACGCAAAAATATAAATACAAACGTACAATGAATGCGATTCTTTAACCTCTAGATAACAACCCTTAATAACCTTAAAAGAGTTGACATGACGTTAAAATCAATCAATCAATCATTTACTAATGCATGAACGTCTAAGTAGTTGACATCATTCACTGAATTTGATCTCGTTTTGATGGACTTGTAATTATTCCAAAAGCAGTAACAACAATGACAACAACTCTAAAAGTTGAAATAACAATAATGTGAAAATTAACCCTTTGAAATGATATTTCTGAAAATGAAAAACTTCTTCTTCTTCTTCTTCTTCTTCTTCTTCTTCTTCTTCTTCTTCTGCTTTTCCACCTATTTCAATTCTGAAAGATTTATTAATAGCCTTGAATACTGAAATTATGCCATTATTCCACTCTCTTTTATTAATAGGTTCCACCGAAAAAGTTTGATTCCTATTTCAAAAGTTGGCATCACATTCTAAAAGAATACCACTCTTTACAAGAAATAGTTCAAGTTTACCCATTGCTGATTTCAATCTCTTTCTTTTTCTCATTCTCACAAATAACTAATCGAATTTCTTCGTAATCCCAAATATCAGCGGCTTCGTTGCCAGTTAAAGACATAATTATTTTTCTACCCCAGAAAAAGTATCGTACGATCATTGCTTTACTTGATTTACTGGTTATCTCCCTTGCTTTATCCGAAAATGAATAACCTTATTTCATATCTAACAGCTTTTTTTTTCTCTAACTTATCCAATGATCGGTCGAAACTTCAACACGTTTTTTAAAAAATTATTTGTGTTACTAGAAGCACGTTTTACATGATACAGATACACAACTGTTTACACTGAAAGGTTTTCCCATTATCTTTTGATAATGTATTCTGTACATAAGTAGACATAAAAGCAATAAAAATAAAACAACAAAAACACCCAACAAAAAAAAATCAACAAAAATAAACCCTTATTAACACAGCAATCAAAATGCTCTCATTCTCTCTCTTTCTCTCTCTCTCTCTCTCTCTCTCTCTCTCACACACACACACATACACACACTAGCGCACGCGCGTGTGTGTCCGGCAACAGGGTTTATAATTTGGTCTGTAGTTATCACACGAACAACAAAATACATTCACTCTCACACATGTACACGTTTTGTTGTATGACATGTTCGTTTCTGTAAATATATTGAATCAGAAGATTCCATTAACAAGATTTTGTAGCGACTACCGTGTAATCTGACCATAGGATTCTGTAGGAATTGCTATGTAAAATGACAGTTGGAATTCTTTTGGGTGTGCAGTGTAATCTGATGGTAAGATTTTATCGGTACTGCTGTGTCGTCTGACGGTAAGATTTGGTAAGGACTGCTTTGTAAGACGACGGTAACATTTGGTATAGACTGCTGTGTAACCTAAGTGAATAATTTGGTTGGGAGTGCCATGTAAACTGATCATAAAAATTTGGAAGGGACTGCTGTGTAATCTGACAGTAAGTTTTAATAAAGAGTGCTGTGAAATCTAACTGAAAGATTTCGTTGGTACTGTTTGGGAAATCTGAGTGCAAGATGTTGTAGGGACTGCCATGTAAATTGACCATAAAATTTGGAAAGAACTACTTTGTAAGCTGACAGTAAGATTTGGTAAGTACTGCGGTGTAATCTGATGGTAAGATTTAGAAGGGATTGCTGTGTAATCTAACCATAAGATTTGGTAGAGACTGTTGCGTAATCTGACTGTAGGATTTTGTAGTTACTGCAATGTAATCTGACTAATATTTTGTAGGGACTGTTGTGTAATCTGAATGTAAGATTTGGTAGAGATTGCTTTGTAATCTGACGGTAATATTTGAAGATTGTGGTGTAACCTGAGTTTAAGATATGGTAAAGACTGTCATTAATATGACGGTGAGATTTGGTAGGGACGGTTGTGTAACTAGAGTGTTAGATTTGTTTGGACTGCAGTGTAAATTGAATGTAAGATCTGGTAGGAACTGTCGTGTAACCAGAGTCTAAGATCTGGTTGGGACTACTGTTTAAACTGGCGACAAGATATGCTAGGGACTGTTGCGTAATCTAAGTGTAAGATTTGTTAGGAGCTGCTGAGTACACTGACTGTAAGTTTGAGTAGGTAATGCATTGTGAACTTACCGTAAGATTTGGGTCTGCTGTGTAATCTAATAGCCAAATTTCGGTGGAACTATCATGTAATCTGACAGTAATATTTAGCAGGGATTGCTATGAGAATTGACAGTTAGAATTTTTTAGTATGTGCTGTGTATTCTGACAATAAGATTTGCTAAGTACAGTTTTGTAAGATGACCGTAACAGCTGCGTAACTGGGTGTATAATTTGGTAAAGACTTAAGCATAATCTGTGTGTAAGATTTGGTAGGGACTGCTATGTAAGCTAACGGTAAAATTTGGTAGGGACTGTTGAATAACTTGAGTGTATGATTTAGTAGGGACTGCCTTATAATGAGACTGTAAGATTTGATAAGGACTGTTGTGTAATACGAGTGTAAGATCTGGTGTGTAATCTGACAATGATATATGGTAGGGACTGTTGTATAATATAAGTTTAAGATTTAGTAGGGGCTGCCTTGTAATCTGACGGTAAGATTTTGTAGGGACTGTGGTGTAACCTTACCGTAATATTTGCTCGAGACCGTTGTGTAATTTGACGGTGATATCTGGGAAGGATTGCAGTTTAATCTAGCCATTACCTGACGAAAAAATTTCGTGGGAACATTGTGTAACCTGAAGATGAGATTTGGTAGGGATAGCCTTGAAATCTGATTGCAAGATTTGGTAGGGACTGCTGTTTAATCTGGCTTTAAGATTTGGTAGAGTTTGCAGTGTAATCTGACAGTAAATTTTATAGTCCCTATCAAATTTACTGTTTGCAGTGTAATCTGACAGTAAATTTTATAGTCCCTATCAAATTTACTGTGTAATCTGACTAAAGGATTTGGTAGGAACTGCCGTTTAACAGGTAACAGGTAAAGACCGTTGTAAATCTGAGTGTAATATCTGGTAAGGACTGCTGTGTAATCTGAATGTTATTTGATTTTGTCGGGACTGTAGCTCAATGTAAATGTTATCTGAGCGTAAAATTTAGTGAGAAATGCTGAGTAATCTGACGGTAAGATTAGGTAGGGAATACTGAGTAATCTAATGGTAACATTTAGTTAGGTCTGCTGTGTCATCTGACGGTAAGATTTGGTACAAGTGCTTTGTAATCTGATGGTAAGATTTCACTGGAAGCGCTGTGTAATCTGGCTGTAAGATTTGGTAGGTACTGTTGTGTAATCTTATGGTAAGTGTTCATGGGAACTGCTGTGCAATCTGACAGTAAAATTTGGTAGACAGTGCTGTGTAATTTGACGACAATTTTGTAATTGGACCGTAAGATTTGGTAGGAACTGATATGTCAATTCATAGTAAGAATTTTTTTGAGTTTGGTGTAATTTGACGGTAAGATTTGGTAGAGACTGCTATGTAATCCAACCAGAAAATTTGGTCGGGACAACTGCGTAACCTGAATGTAACATTTGGTAGGGATTGTTGTGAAATTTGAATATAAGATTTGGTAAGGACTGATGTGTAATCTGAGTATAAGATTAGGTAGGATTTGCTGAGTAATTTGACGGTTAAATTTTGTAGGGACACGTGTGTAATCTGACAGTAAGATTTGGCAGTGACTGTCGTGTAATATAGCCATAAGATTTTGTAGAGACAGCTGTGTAACCTGAGTGTAAGATTTGGTAAAGACCGTTGTGTAATTTGTGTGTACGATTTGGTAGGGACTGCTGAGAGACTGCCTTGTAAACTGACGTTAAGTTTTAGTAGGGACTGACTTGTAATCTAAGTGTAAGATTTAGTAGGGACTGTTGTGTCATCTGTCTGTAATATTCGGTAGGGACTGTTTCGTAATATAACAGTAAGATTTGGTAGGGATTTCGGTGTAATCTGACAGTAAGATTTGATAGCAAATGCTGAATAATCTGACGGTAGGATTTTGAAGGCACTGCCGTATATTCTAAGTGTAAGTCTTATCAGGAATTGTTGTGTCATCTGATGGAAAGATTTGGTAGGCTCTGCTGTCTAATCTGAGAATAAGATTTGGTAGAGACTGTTGAGTAATCTGACCTTACGGTCAGATTTTGTAGGAACTGCTGTTCAGTCAAAGAGTAACATTTAATAGGGGCATTTGAGTAATTTGATTGTAAGATTTGATAGGGACTACTCTGCAATGTGAATGTAAGAGTTGGTAGGGAGTGCCAAGTAATCTGATTGTAAGATTTGCCAAGGACTGCTCAGTAATATAATTATAAGATTTAATTGTGTCTGCTGTAAAATCCGAAATAAAGATTTTGTAGGGAGTGCTGTTTAATCTGAGTGTTAGATTTGATACGGACTGCTGTGTAATCTTAGTATAAGATTCACTTGGGTCTGTTGTGTCGTCTGACTGCAAGATTTGGTCCCGACTGCTGTTTAATGTGAAAGAAAGGTTTGGTAGAGTCTGCTGTGTATTCTGACGCTAACCTATAGTTGGGAATGCTGTTTAATCTGACGGTAAGATTTGACACAAGACCAGAACGATAGATCTCTTAATGAGGATAGAATTCACTAATCACTATTAATTGATATGCAAGTCTATTGATCATGATGAAATACTCCATAAACTCAATTGGGTATCCTAAAAGGTCGTATATGAATTAAAGATAATTTTGACTCTAACTGATAATTGCCATTTGTTTCACTATCTTCATTTTCAGATAATTCCATAATTCCATTTTCCTGAATTTTTTTTTATCTTTCTAAGTAAAGAAGTACTCAAGATATTCAGTGCCGTATTTTGAGAAATATTTTTCATGGAGGAAATTATGCAGAGAATGAAATAAAAGGTATAATACCTGCTGAATGTTGTGGATAGTGAAAAATTTCCTGTAACGATGTAACAATATTTAACGACAAAAGAAAAATTAGGTTTAAAGTTATTTAGAAAGGATAATATGTACTTTTTACAAATTATCAACGTTTTTCATGGATTATTATCTTCCGTTAGTCATATTGTGGACCTGCTTATTCGAATTAATCGTCTGATTATATCGAAAGGAATTCTTTTGATGCATCCATGAACAGAGTATCAACTTTTGGATGAAAGCGAATCCTTGCTACATAGAGATAGTTGCTTTATGGTCTCTTGCATGCTTCGCAGTGGTAAAGTATCCACTTTACATCGATCGTCATATTTTATCTCAAAAATGGAATTTTTCCCCTGTATTTCATATGGAAGCAACACATTAAAGAAACTAACATAAACAAGTTGTTATAAAATATTTTCAGCTCTTGATTTCGATATTTTGAGAATATTGGTTTTCTCTTGCATCCTATGATATTGATTTTTATCAAGTAATATCTCAATTTGTTCGTTATCCATCTTAACCGATCGACACTACTCTAGGGGAAAATGTTCAATAATATCGTTTGTACATTTACAATAAATTCTCCATAAATTGTGCAAAGCTCTTTTTAGCTGAACTTTACCATTATCAAATTAAAAAAAAAGTATGAGAAAAAAGAAAGAACACACACACACACACGTGGATATAGGGAAGTAGATTGATTTGTGAAGTAGTAGATATATAAGAAAGATATTTCCCATGAAAGATGTCTTTATTATAAGATTCTTTTCTTAATCCATCACGTCATGTTGTTGGGTGGGACAAAATGGGTAGCTCTTTGTGTGTCGATCAACTCTCTTTATAAATTCTATGGTTTCGTTTAGCTCAATTGTCTACGAAATCGAGATACACACA
>OY757927.1:35731165-35763665 GCA_963585895.1 Sepioteuthis lessoniana
GCTAAGCTCTTATTATGCCACCCAAAGAGTCGACCCAGATTTACAAGTAATAAAAGTAGAGAGTTAAAATTCACAATTGAAGTAAAATTATATGTTTGGACATTGTCGTCTGCACAAATATCGCGGAAGCATCGAAGTGAAATTTGACTCACCGTCCGTCCGTCCGTCCGTCCGTCTTCATATCTGTATGTATACTTATTATTCATAACTGTTTTAAAAAAGGAGCGAGGGACCTCCACCTTGCGATATTAGTTGATGAAGTGGAGAAAACTTGAAAGATGAGGAGAAGCGTCTTTCAAAGGTTGAAATATTTTTTGCACTGTTACATTGTGATTTGTGGCTCTGCGCAGATAAAGGGATTGCCAATGTCAGATTAGCATTACTGATTGAACGATAATTTTCAAGAATTAAGGAACGTTTGTGATGTTTAAAAAATTCCATCGATTTCAAGTGTTTGCATGCATGTGTATGAATGTGTGGTAATTATTCAAGGTTTGTAGAATGTGTAGTAAACTAATTAAACTCAAAAATATAAATTCGTAATGATTGTTATCTATATCATACTTATCTTATATTTACATGTATATTATTGTATCACAGCAAAAACGGTGCATGATTGAAGTTGGAGAATAAAGCAAATTTCAGTCTATTTTGTAACTAAATAATAATGTGGGTCCTTAATAATGTATACTTAGATGTATGACCAAGGGAGGTAACTCCAATTATCGATTCATTCTAATAGTATCATTATTTGATGTGTACAATATCTTTCTTTTTTGTTAGCTTTTCTATCATTTTTTGAACTTTGAACAAGAATAATACGATAAAATGTTAGGATACAAAAAATACTTTTCGGCACACACCATTTACTTACCTTCAAGATAATTTTCAAAATTGAACTAGCAAAACAGTAAAATTCCAAATCAAACCGAAATCTTTGAAGAGAGTTTTTAAAATATTTCATTTTCAGTAGATGATTTTGAGCAACTTTTGAAAAATTGTCCATTTTCCATCACGAATTCAATCAAATTATATTTTTGAAAGATAAACATGAAATAAATTCTGTAAAAAGACGTGACCTAACATCAAACCTAAAGGCCACCTTTCGTATTTTTTGAGTGACTATCACTACTACTACTATTAGCAGTTGTTGTATTTGCAGCAGTAATAATAATCGTTAATATTATTACTGATACTAGTGGAAAAAATTATTAGATAAGAATGATATATTGAAATAGATAAAAAATGAACAGTGTTTGGAATAACTACTTGAAAATAGTATCAGTGAATGAATCCATTTGGCGTCACTTTTTGTACAATTTGGCTCGGGAATGTCATAAAAACAATTCTTATAGTGTCATCTATTTATAATTATTATTATAGTGTCTGTTATTCCCGTTGATCATTCTCTTATTATGTCATAATCACTGATGTCCTTTGGAAAATCATAGATCTATTCCAATGAAATGAGTAAAATAGTAAGATAAAATGGCATTGGTTAGCAATCAATTTAGGAAACGGGTATCTGTAAATCTGAAACTAAGAATTCGATTTCCTAAGACAGTCTGACATTGTCTTCAATCTCGTTCCGGCAATTCCAAAGAGGACACTGGCCTTTCACTAGCGGTCTTCTACAGTAACTTGCTGAGGTTTTCACTCAGATCCCGGGGCAAATCTACGTAAATTGACACATGCCCACTTCTTATACATTTACAGTACGCATGACCCTTTCTACTGCTCCTATATTCTAGATTGGCAATCAGGAGAAAAATAATTAGTGAAACTGCAGCTCTGTCACTTTCCAAGAGGCAATGGGTACACCAATCGTACCAAATTTCTACAATTCTATCATAAGTATGCAAACCAGATCAAAGTAACCATTAATATTAAGAAAGTAGACATACCCAATTCTAGAAGAAATATTCTTAATCAGCAAAATAATCACAATAAGCAAAAACGTCATAATATGCAAAATACTCGTAATCACTAAAATATCGATTTTTCCACAACTCCATAAAAAAGCAACATTTCTTGTGAAAAATTTTCGTTTTCTTCTGGTTGCTGTTTTTTCTTCTCAACTTTATAACTTACTCTTGTACAGTTGGCAGATCTATGAAATAAAGAAATAGCAAAATGAAGAAATTCACACGAAATAATCAACCTGTTACACTAACTAGGATGTCTTTCAGAATTATCAAATAGACAAGAGGACAAGAAAACATTGGTTTACGATCTCCAAATAATCCTAAATATAATGACCAAATGTTGATTTGTCTTAGACATTAACTTAAAACTTTAAAAAAAGATTAATTGTAAAATCTACTTTCTACGTAACTAGTCAATTATCATTCAACAAGAGAAGACAAAACATCAAAGGGATTGATTGATATGAAACTTTGTACATTTACAGCGAGAGTTGACAATTATCTCTTGCAAAACTTATAAATTTAGGAGATGCCCGTGGTATAATGATTATCGTCGCAGGAATTGGACACGGCGACACGAGTTCAAATCCTGGACTGATTGCATTTCACATAGCACTAATACCCTTGGGAAAGGTATGAATCCAATTATTCTCCCCCCAGCTATGGGTAAATAGTAGGGCAGATTGATTTCTTCAGCCTTGGTGAGGCAACTAGTCTAAGAGAAGGAAAACTCTGAATTCAAACCTGTTAAACCCCGCTTAAAAACATTGACCTTGTGTCATATCCTACCCGAGCGGAGGGGTTGGGTAAATATGATAAATTTTGGATGGTATAACGGTTTCGAATTTTGGCCGTTCATTTTGCATTAACGATGATTGGGAAAGTTAGGAATGCATCTTTCGTTCCTCCAAGCAAAATAATAAGGAAAACTAGGTTCTCCCTTTTTTTGCTCGGACAATTAGTCTGGAAGAAAGTCAACTCAATCCCCTTTCAAATAAACTTTCGTTTAGTGTGGTAGGATAAAATCCATTGTATTTCAGCGGTCTGAAGAAAAGACGGGTGACGATGACAAATTATAAATTAAACCATTTTCATCGATTTACGAATCAGATGCAGAATCTTTCCACCTATTTTTCCAAATACGTCATCTCTGCTGTTACAATTCACTTTACTCTTTAACGATCTATTATTGATTCGTATATTTAGTAGACGTGTAACGATTGTAGTGTTTTCTTTTTCTGAGAATTTTTCATCAAAACTATTAAGGGACGCAGACATCGCTATTTTATTCAGTTCTTTGTTAGGAAAATGACAATCGATGTTATTAGATGAGTAAGGACATTAGGACGAACTTTTGACCAAGTTAGAAAATATTTTCGATAACTAGAATCGCGTCACCAAAATCCCGAGAATTTTGGAGAAGATCAACCGAAACTCAAGGTGCGGTTTCATCGGCTGTCCTTCCAGAGTGAGGTCAAAGTCAATCTCAGATAACTTGAGCGTTCCAATAGAGACATAACGACAGAAATAGATAATTTCTGAAACTATTTACAAGTACACTCGTAGGGTACCCTAATAAACTACCTCCGTTGGATGAGGGTGAATAAATACAACCCATCTAAGAAACAAACTTCTTTGGTCATTGAGTAAACGAGAGCTGATGTCCTGTTACAGGGAACCTTCTCTCAAAGTTGTATTTCTCTGTGTACTTAATATGGTAGGGTCAAGCTCGATCTCTGATTCTTCAGGTTTTACGAAAAGAATATGCAGCTAGAATGGGACAATATTTGGAACTAGTCACATATTTTCCTCCCCCACCCAAATGTTAAGTTCTTGAAAATTAAGGATAATAGTATTTAGTTGTATAAACACTTGTAAACGACACGCGTGTTCCTGATGAGCAAAATCCTGGACGGGCAAATGTTTGACGTGATTTATTGCTCATTATCGGGTGGTAAGCAGCAAACTGAGGAGATGAAAATGTAGAGAAAAAAAAAAAAAAAAAAAAAAGAAAAAAAAAGAAAAAGAATAACGGACTGAATGATCTAATGCTTGTTGATAAAATCATACAGAAAGAAGTAGGAGCAAGAAGAAAATAAACTTAGAGACGACAAGAATATATAGCTTTTGATTTCCTAATCATGGATTTGTAAGCGCTAAAAGAAGGTGATTAATGCAAAACAACTCAATGCCAGATGATTGTCGAAAATAAATTCTTAGCAGAAGTTAAAACACCAAAAGTGTGGATATGGGGGGTAACTTTCAGGTTGTCATGCCATTTAAGTTTTTTTCTCATAACCATAATCTTATCCACAAAAGTCAGAAACGAATTTTAGTATATTGCCACAGAATAGAACAGCTGAATAAATTTGTAAACCAGACAGGGCAATAATAATAACAATAATACGGAAGAAATAACCCGGTCATGGCTGTGCAGGGAACAGCTGAAAAGAGAAACAGAATCACTAGAAATAGCAATCCAAAATAAGAGCATTATGAGCTAATTATGTCAAGTTGAAAATCAAGACCTAACAAAATAGAAAATGACGCCTCTGGAGACAAAGAGATGCGGCGGCCACTCATATGATTAGTAAATAAAACAAATTGACCTTAAAAGAATACAAAAAACAGTTACAAGTGGGCGAACGATCTTCATTGGATCATGCAAACAAATGTTTCGAGCTTAAATTTAAGATTTTTAAAAAGACAGTTAAAAGTAAGATTCCGACGAATGACTGCTGAGACTAAATAGTGGGAGTGTCCGTTTAAGTTATTCTAAAGGAAAATGAGAAGCTAGATAAATAACAAGACCTTGCCTGAGATCCACGAAAAATCCTGCAACATCAAAATGAAGACCTCATTCATAACCACTGGAGTAAACAGAAAGGCTTTAAAGACTTTTTATAAGGATTCTGTACAATGTAGTAGATAATAGGAAAAATAGAGATGAAATATCATTTAAGTAAGTAAAGTTGGCGACCATAGTCGAGGACGACCAAAAGGCTCCCTTTTCAATAGCTACTACACCGAGGTATAGGGGAGGGCGATACTACTTTCCCTAGATTGCTCCACTTTATTCTTGATACGTACCTTATATTCCTGAGTGTTGATCAAGGAGGCATCAAGTACCATTTTTAAAGTCTTTGGTACGACGCGACCTGAAATTGAACCCATGTCTCCCGGACCATTGTCGAACACTCTACCCACAAGGCCAATGAGCCGGTCAATCCCTATTAATGATTGCCAAAATATATTGAGCAATAATGATAATAATAATTATCATTATAATGCATTCCTTTATAGAGCAACAACAATAGGAAAGAAGACTAGAGTGAAAAATCGCAAATTAATATAGAGTAGTACAGAAGGGAGCTTGAAAACAGAGAGAGAATTCCGGTTTTATATTTGGTCGCTAAAAGTTTAGAAGAAACTAAGATATCGCCTGTTTCTGAGAGAGGACCGAAAAAAAAAAAGAAACGGTAATTGACCGAGAAAGATTATAGAGATAGACATAAGTGGAATATTTCTCCTCTTGGAATTATGTAAGCGATTGGATTTCAGTGTTAATAAGCACATACATAAGCCAGAAGTTGTCTTTAAGAAGGCTATAAGATAAATTCTGCATAAGTTTGTATTGCAAATGGATAATTCAATCCAGCAGAGGAAATCAGTTTTTATTCATCGAGCACAAAGATTTTGAAAACCTGAAAAAATATCAAGACTTTGTTTGAGAACTGAGAAGATCACAGAACATTAGAATGACACTTGTACACATTATCATTGATGTAGCTGAAAGAGTCAAGAAAAACTTAGTGAATATAACAGAAGGATTGGAATTTCGAGGAAAAATCGAAATCCTTCGGTCGTCAAAATTACAACAATTAGCCGAGGAGAATAGGGGAATATTGAGGATACTTGAATTTAGTATCAAGTGAATGACACTTAAACATTATACTGATGGAAAAATTGAACGAATGAAATATTGTATTTGTTGGACATGTCTAACTTTATTACATGGACTTATTTATCTAACATTCGGTGAAGAATAAATTTAATTACATATAGGACTAAATTGTATTACAAAAAGTGTTTCAAAGATACGGCTGTTGAGAAGGTTGATTCATGAAAAAATACATTGTTATTATTTCTTGTTGCCTTCGTGTCTGATTCAGGACGATGCTCATACCAGTTCTTAGCATATGGAGCATTTTAGTGTTTGCTGATAGTCCAGTATAGGCTTTATTCAATTATTTTGTATTTCAGTTTGTATTCATTTGCTTCTTGTATATGATCGATTTTTTCAGTTTTATCGTCAGGTAGTCAAAATCTATTTTTAAGTATGTTCGCCTGAGAATTTATTTTTGTAAATAAACCCAAGTCTTGAGTAAACATAATGAAACTTTTTGTTTTGGCTTTTACCCTCGAGATTTTTTTGGTTTTCATCAATTGCCCTTTGGCAAACTGGGTATTAGTTATACAGAGCTTTCTTTTACTATTGCTTAAATAAGTTTTTCATCCTTTTCTTATTGGCTTTGTTCTTTATTCTCTTGGTTGCTTTAGTTGTTTAGTCAGCCTCCATATCGTTTTCATTTTAGTGATTTAATTATCTCTTGTATTTGCTTATTTGATAATTGGCTATAGATTTTCACTTTTTTCATGTTCTTTCATTAATTTTATTTCTTAGTCTTGTTAATTTGGATGTACGTCTGGTGTTCTATGATAGTTATTTGGTAGAATAGTTTGAATAAAGGCCTTTCATCCACTCCTTGCATTGCTACTTCTAAGTGCATATTGGTCATGTAGGAGTTTTTGTTCGCATGCATTCTAAAAAATTGTTTCTTTTTCTTCTTCTTCTTCTTAGGGAGTACCTGGGGCATAGTAGTAATTAGTAATTTACCAAGCTTTTTGCTTCGAGGTAGCACAAGACCAAATGAATGGGACACTCACTCGTGAAGTTTTACTAGTTTAGCTTGTTAACCACTCGAGGTGCGTTTACCTGTGGCATAGTAGCTAACGCACTGGAGTGCAAAATTGTAAGCGAGTTCGAACTCTAGTCACACACTTACGTACACTTTCGAACTAATACCCTTGGGAAAGATACGAGCCCTCTTATTTACCAAATATAAATTAAATATTACCACTACTATAAATATTACCACTACAATACTTCTACAGGGATAGTTTTGGGATTGAATAACCCGTGAAAACTGATTTTCCTCTAATCAAAAAAAAAAAAAAAATAAAAACAAAAACAAAAAAAAAAAGCAAAAACAACCCGAAACAAAAACCCCACTCCCAATGAAACTTCTTCTTCTTCTTCTTCTTCTTCTTCTTCTTCTTCTTCTTCTTCTTCTTCTTCTTCTTCTTCTTCTTCTTCTTCTATATAAAATTGAGTCAAAAATCGATAAAACTAAGTCCCAATTCTGCTTCAATCAAATGACAAATGACAAGCCATGAAAATGTTTTCTTTAAAACCTGGTTTCCTTGACAGTAACGTTAAAATCTGATAAGTGACAATTAGTCTTGTCAACGCCTTCTATCATTATTAGTCAAACTTTAAGTAAAAATTATATTTTTCTTTTTATTGCTGCCTAATGACGCACGCGTATCTCATTACATTTTTGTCATTTTTGGCTGATGACGTGGTCTTGTTATTTCTTTATAAGTCTTGATTAAAGTTTCCATATTTTATATTAAAGTCATCTTGTTTTTGTTTATATTCTTTGGTTGTTCTTGTTTACTTGCTGTTGTGACTTTTGGTTTTTGTGACTTTACTAATAGACAAATATAATTACAGTAAATTGGCGTACAAGGCGGAGAAAAATTTTCTGCTGCAAAAGGCAAAAGTTAAAAGACAGAAACGGGAGGCTTGATAGTGAATTATACACACACACACACACACACACACACACACACACACACACACACACACACACACACACTCTCTCTCTCTCTCTCTCTCTCTCTCTCTCTCTCATACACACACACACACACACATTTATATATATGTATATGATAATGATACAATCATTACTATGTTTAAAAGTTGAAATATTGACTTCAAGAAAGTGATCGATATCTAAGATACAATATATATAGCCAGTATAAAAAGAGAAATTAAAATTGAACTCATAGTTTCACGCTTTCACAATCATCAAGTACAAGGGAGTTTTAAAAGGAAAAACACAAAATATAAAACAGAATCGGATGTCAATATAACAAAACACTCGTCAAAGATATTTTTTTGAATATTTCAATGTGAGTTATTAAATACTAAAAGCTTAGATTGCTTTCAATTTATATTAGTATTTTCTATTTATAATTATTTCGATTTCGAAACAAACTTAATAGAAATATATTTTCATTTGTTACTGATTCGTTTTGTTAATTTTATTTTCATATACACCATCGTAATTTTGGTGGCACTGGAAAATTTACAAGCTAAATTTTCAAAATTTGAATTACTAAAGTTTGAATAGATTTATATATTTTTGATTAATGCTCACTAATTTTTCTAACCATTCGAGTCATGGTAGAGTGTTCTACATTCTGACAATAAAGAGTCACACACACACACACACACACACACACACACACACACACACACACACACACACACACACACACACACACACACACATATATATATATATATAATAAACGAACACTTTCTCAATCATAGCCCCCTATCAAAAATCGTCAACAGAAACAATATAAAGGTCAGCTACCGTAATATGTCTCAAATAATAAAAAGCCACAACAAAAAGATCGAAACCATCCACAGCACCACACACTCCAACAATCAATGCAATTGTAGAGATATAGAAACATGCCCCCTACTAGGAAACTGTCTACAGAAAAAAGGAGAGTACAGATCAACTGTAAAAACCATCTGCTCAGTCAAGCAATACATAGGTGCAACGGAGGGTACGATAAAACAAACAATATGTAACCACAAATTTTCCTTCACCAACAGAAATAACTCATCTAACACTTCTTTATCCACATGCATATTGTGCCTAAAAGACATGAACATCTCATCCACCATCACCTGGTAAATACTAAAACTAGCACTCACCTACAACAAGACATCAAGATAATGCCTTCTCTACCTCCACGAAAAACTGACTATTATCACCTACCCATTACAAAACACTCTGCTAAACAAAAAATCAGAAATTCTATCCAAATGCAGACATCAGAGCAAACATCTCTCACGTTTCGACCCATACACATAACCCGTCCATCTTACCTATACCACCTCTACTTCTATAAATACCCTCTAAAATGACCCCACATCACACCCGACACACCGTAAGTACCACTTTCCTTCATCAATGAACACATCAAACATACCGTAAGTACCCCCTTCCTCCATTAAATCCTCATATCCATCTTCATCCACTTCCACAACCTGTTGATATTATGTTAGCCATGTTTTCATGAATGTTAGTAATAGGCCTCCACACAGAATATTTAACATATCCCCTACATACACACCATCATATATTACAATAACGTATATGTAATATAACATTAACACAATACAGATAGCAAATAAAAACTATTGTAACCCATCACAACTCCCCACCAATTACTCTTATGTCCCAAACCTATCATGCTTACACGTCAAATTATATATTCATTTCCTTTATTATGCAATGATGATAATTTGCTCATTAGTTAAAATCATCACCATACACACTCACACACATAAAAAATGACATAGCTAATACAAACAATTATTGCAACGTCTTAACATTATATTCCCTATATTCCTTACGTACATACAATCATGAATTACTATGATGTATCCGCAATCATTAACAAATTATAACTAATACAAATTATTATTATAATCTAGCACAAATCATATTCCAGCATAATATATCAATGTTGCATAATATTCCATAGTATATTACAATAAAACATATCTCTCCACCATGATATTTTGCGATTCTGGCCTACCATACTACATTCGCCTATTATGCTTAGAAATCAAAACTTTATTTTCTTCGAAATGCAATGATGATATTTTATTCCTTAGTTAAAATCACCACCAAAAAACATACATACAAATAATAAAGAAGCAAATAATTTTTTTTTCTCGGTCATTCTTTTGCAAATTCGGCTACATATAGCGTCTCATACATCCGGGAGACAAACTCAAATTTATCGCGCTGAGTATGTATCTTCATACACACACATATACTTATCACTTATACGTCCATACACGATAATACGCAAATATAACCCACATAAACACACGCATAGATAAAGATTTGTACGCAATTCTAGCTATTTTTGACTGCATTTTTCGATTCTTTCGATTTCTTCATGATCTTTTGTTATCTGCCTGATGATCGTCGTTTATAAAACGTTATGAAACCTAAGGTCGCAGTCAAGATTCCATGCTATTCAATATATATAAAATTTAATATATATTTACTTATTATCATTATATAATTGCTCTATCACAGATATTGAGCATTCTCCAAATTATATCGCATTTGGTTCATCACAAACCCACAAAGTGAAATAGTGACAACCAACACTGTTACAATATATATATATATATATATATATATATATATATATATATATATATATATATATATATACTAGCTATGTCCAAGTAAAAACAAAAGCATGATATTTGCACGAAATACATAATATATATAGGCAAATGATTTTTGGTGTAAAATTTGAAAAAGAACATATTCTCCATGTTTTGCCTCTGTGTGTGTGTGTGTGTGTGTGTGTGTGTGTGTGTGTGTGTGTGTGTGAGAGAGAGAGAGAGAGAGAGAGAGAGAGATGAAAAAAAAGTAAAGGAATAAGTACTATATATTTGTACCGATGTAATTACTGAAATCCTCTGCCACAAGCAGGTGCAAGGTCATTAGATCAAATTTTAAGTGGATCTGGTTGTAATTTCAACTTTTTCTCGAACAGTTTCTCTATCAAGGATAAAAAATCCATATTACCCTTTTATTTACTCATGCCTGGGGACAGAAAAAAAATGGATTCATATCTTTTCCGTGGGTATCAGCGCGAATTGAAACAGAAACAGCTCTTTCGGATATTCGAACTGATCGAATGAATTCTCTCTTACAATAACTGTTACACAATGCGCGCACCTCGTATACATATTCGTTTGTTGAGAGAAAGAATCAGTTGTGTCTGGTTCATATGAAAATGAAATCTATTACTACCCCTGTCCTATAATATTTGTAACATTAGGATGAAAATTTCGTACACTAAATGTAACAACTATTATGGGACAGAAGTAGAACATTTTATCGATTGTAATTTTCCCTTGCAGGATTATCATTGAGTCCAGTTATTAATATTGCTGAGTCAGTTCATTTACAACTTAAAAGTGTTATCGAATACCAACACAAATTTGAAGAGAGGAAAATGTTTAAACACAGCCCAAATCTTTTTCCCTTGGCTCTAGACAACAGATTTTCCCCTCAGTCCGTCTGGATCGAAAAATTCCGCGTATTAAAAATAAACTTCAGTGTATTTAATCTGAGCAAATACCGTCGGCGCTGATCTCATAAACTGCCAGAAAAGTGATTTAGAAGCGGCTGGACAAGTTTAAGCCAACTTAATTTGCTTTTGACAGCTCATCGATATCTGATTGCATCTGAGAAGAAAACAGAAAAATTTTCTAGGAGTCTCAAAAAGAAAATGATATTCTTACTGCTTTGATACTCAACATCTATAGTATTTTAATAGATATGAGACTTAAACCAATGTGTCCTGAAGGAGACCTATCTAAAAGATTAATGAGAGAAAATTACTCGCTACAAAACTTTCGATGGCACATTTTTAATTTATGGATTCAGGAAGGAGGCTCCAGTGCAAAATCTTAAAAGCAAAAGTATTTGCTTTTTTGAATTTTTATATTTTATCTTATTTTTACTCTTAATGTTTCGTATTTCATTCGCTTGAATTTTAAAAGTAAATTGACTAGTTTTATACTACGTCCATCAGAATTGAAGATAAATTCTTAACTCTTTGATTACGTATAACAATAGTCTTTTAAAATGAACTTGTATATTGAACGGAGTAATAATATCAATGTTGGTAAGACATGTTTGATTCAGATTCTCAGTCAAATCAGATTATGTCAACGAACTTTTTCATTTATTATTTAATGCCATATAGACTCGTTGGTTTCTCGTTGTAACAGCAGTTTGTGATGATACTGACGCTTCTTTTTAGGTTCTAATTTGCAATACATAATTATTTCCTTTATATCGAGGAATAGGATGAGTCAAAAAAGATGTTCAACGCCAAAGCAGACACTACAAAATTATAAATTATTTACAAATTGGAGAGGAAAAAACTTTATTTCCTTAGTTACAGCATTTTAACTATATTAGTCCAATAAGAATCTGGCCATGATGTGTCGATTTTACTGGTTACGGTCGTGTATTTATATATAGTAAAATTGGCCTAATGAGTAGAGTGTTAATCAATGGTCCGGAAGACCGGGGTTCAATATCAGGTCAAGTCATACCAAAGACTCAAAGAAAAATGGCCTTTGATGCTGCCTTACTTAACACTCAGTATTATAAGGTAAGGATCAAGGGTAAATTGGAGCAATCCAGGGAATGGAGTAGTGCCCTCCCCTACGCCTAGGTGTAGTAGCTATTGAAAAGGAGGTCTTCAGGTCACCCTCGACTAAGGTCGCCAACTTTACTTATTTTATTTATATATAAACATAATAATAATTTTAGTAATATACAAAACGATTAATATTTACAGAAAAAAAAGAAAAAGAAAAAGAAAGACAAGAAAAAATTATTAAAAGCATTTACTTGATGGAGACAGGTTGCCAATTTAAAAAGCATTTTATAAGTCCTCTTATAAAAGCCGGGTTGATCTGGATCAAATATACTTTTAGAGTAACGTTGTCTATTAAGGGATGAAAATATCTAAAAGTCTGGAATATTTGGAATAGAACTTGTAGCTGACTGGAAGAATAAGATCAAACAATTTTGGCAGTAATGCAGTATCGTCAGCAAGCATTACCAAGAATTTGGGTGGACATTGGCTATTTTTCTCTTTTATCTTTTTTCCATATTTACGTCTTTGTAAGAAAACGGGCGGATCGAGAAAAGAAATGATGAATTGAGTCGAGCTAAATATTTCACTTGATATCGTCAAGAATAGAAAAAACTGTTTAAAATATTTGCTCCATGTTTAATGGGGATGCACTGAATACTTTTCCCAAATTTTGATTCACAAGTCAGTAGGGTTTTACCTCTTGAGTAAAATTAATTTTGATAAAAAAAAAGATGTGTAGAGGAGAGGTAGTGTGAAGGGGATTTGTTGTTTAAGATTGGAATTCGTCTAATAAAAAGATATAAACTATCAACGGTTTGCATTACATATTTATATCAGTTTAGTATCTACTGTACTTTGAAAGTTTGTCTGATATCTAAAAAATAATGAATTCGGTTATTGGATGTGTATCAAGTGGCCTTGGGTCCAAAGTCTTTTTTTCCCAACAAATTGATGGAGAGATTGATATAGAAACGGAGTGACAAATCATGTAAGACAGATACAAGGGTAAGTGAAAAGTTTTGCGATATTTTGGCACAATTCTGCCTCAAGCAGGTGCAAGGTCATTAGATCAAATTTGAAATTTGCCGAGGTCGTGAAGGTGACGAACTTCTCTGGACAATGAGATGCCGATCTCACCTGATACTCTCCCAGTACTACTCATCGGATTTGCCTCAATGGATTGGAGCACGGCATCGGAATCCACGGTTTTAGGCCGACCTGACTTTGAAACCTGTGCAAAATTCCTTCAACTATCAGATCAACTGCGCCTTCACCTTCTGCACAAAAATGTTTTTGGTATCTTCTGTTGTGTTATGGCCCAGTTGGAGTGAGGCTTCTGAAATAATTTGACTTTGAATATCAATCGATTTGTTTCCTCATATTTATGAACATTGTTTCAAATAGACATCATTTTGAGTTTAACGGAGAAAAAAAGAGAAAGAATAAAAAAAAGCGCCAAAGAAGATGAGTGAGAGTTAGAAATAATATGAGAGTCAATCTTGATAATTGATGAAATATACAAAGACAAACGCACCCATATCTGATATGAGAAATGAATTTTTGTCTGTCTGCGACCAAAATCTAACAACTATAAATTAAATACTCAGTTTCCCAACATTTTTACGTTAAAACGCAAAGTATTCATATGATGGATTTTGATCGAATACTTTATAGTAGTTGAATTAGCCGTTTACGTTGGGTAAAAATTCAAGTCTTGGATCGCAAAGTTTAATTTTTTAATATCCAGACAATTATTCCTCCTCCAAATTATTTTACATCTATATACCAAACTAAGTATGAATCTAATTTTGAAAACTTAAATGAAATATAAAAAAGCATTTTAGTAAGTTTTTTTTTCTTTTGGAGTTTGGAAATTATTATTATTTTTATAATTATTATTCTCAACAGGATAACTGATTTTCCATATTCATCTCAAATTCGATTGCCCGACGTTGCAGAGCTGTTCGGAGGACTTCTTATTTGTTATTGAGGAAGATTTCAAAGTTGTGTGTTTTACAATGGAATAATAGAGACAAACATGTTGACTTTTAAAGTGAACACTTTGTTCATTATTTACATTTGAAGGTTTTTTGACTGTCATCCGGTTAAAATCTGATAACTTCTTACACAACATTGTTCGAGGAAATATTTGGAGCGGGTCAGTATTGAATCTACACCAAGAGTCAAAGTAACTCCCAGAAACTATCTCTTTCTAATCCTGTGACAACCCAGTAACCACCAATCACATTATTCCTTTGATGGCGAGGAGAATCCCGTGTCTTTATTCCATCACGTGATACCCATCAATCAATGAACATACAATCGACTAACTTAAAAAAAGATTGCTCTCAGCTTGATCTAATCCCATGAACTGGTTTAACCCAATGATTTTCATTCTGTCAATCAAAAGCCACTGTTGTCTTTCATAGCTCTGTGCCGTTGTGATTCGCACTCAGCGACATCCACCAAGCCATGACATAGCACAACATCAAATCGTTTATTGAGTGAAGAAAAACAAGCTCTTTCAAATTATTGAATATCTTAAATCCTGGCTGAAAAATTAACCCATTTTTACATTCCACCTGAAACAAAAGGCGACTCATTTTAATATTCCAAGTCTCCTAATGTTGTTTGACAATCTTTGCCATATCAAATTTTATCGTTTTAGAAACCCCTGTAACAGGATTAGGAAGAGACGTTTCTTTATGATTAACTTTAGAAAATTTGTATCAAATGTTTAAAAACTTATTTTTATACGGGAAAGTTTAAGAATTTAAATCAATTTTCTTTAACAGAGTTTCAATAACATTGGAATTGTTTCTACAAACTATTCTAAACTTCTTTCTTCCCTAATTCTCTTGCAACGACAATAGGAACATTAAAATTCTTACAATGCTTAAATTGTTGTTTATCTTTTCTTTCAATATTTTCAGTTACACCCTCCCTACACCCTCCCTACACCCTGTTGTTCTTTCTTTTGTGTTTTGCTGTGAAAGATGAAATTTGCTCTCGTTCTTTGAGTTATAGTCATTTGTCTTACTTCTTTTTTCTAAACTTCCTTTATATATTTTTTAATATTTTTAGTTATTCACCCTCTTCATTTGTTTGTTCCTTTTTCTCGTCTTTTTTATCTCTACTTTTAACTTTCCATTAAAGTCTTCCATTAACCTTCCTTTCATCATATTCATCTAGTTCATTTCTTGATTTTTTTCTCTTGTTCAGTTTGTGATGGATTTTCTCTTTTCTTTTTTTGTTCCCTTTTCATTCGTTTTTTGTTCAAATTAAACTCTTTTACTTCTACTCAAGATCTCTTTAGTGGATACTCGTGTTTATCTTTGACATAACAAGTTTATAATTTAAACAATTAAAAAACTAAAAAACAAACTGTCAATAATTATTTTTCATTATGTCCTTATTTTATAGAAATATTTATTGCATGGCATCTAATTAATCGAAGAATTTCACTTTTTCTTAAGATTAGAGCAGCACCTCATATTTCGTTATTTCTATGTTTAATTATTGATGAAGAATATTCCAAAATTTGGTTTCGTTCTTGCATTTAAAGAATTAAAAATGTTTTATCTAAAACTTTAAGATGAACAAACTAAAACCGCTGCGCTGTTTTCAAAAATTTAAAAATTAATATGAGTATCATCATTTATGTAGTTCTTCGAATATTTCCTACGCAATTTTTCATTAGATACATTCTTCTGCTTTGTCGATCTTTACGCTACATCCATTTTAATCTTTTTTTCTTTTTTAAGTCAAAGTCTGTAGCATATATATATATATATATATATATATATATATATATATATATATATATATATATATATATATATATACTAGGGTTGGCTGAAAAGTTTATAAGCTGACTAAGATACTCTCATGGAATGTGATGGAATGAGGTATATTTTTCAACATTGTCTGCCTCGGAGTTCACACATTTCTTCCATCGGTATTGTAGTGCTTTGAAGTCATTGAAAATTTCAGCCCACTCTCGTACATACATACATACATATGTAGATTGGACAAATTTTCATTCTTCTCCGGCGCTAAATAAAGGTAATGGCTAAAACCAACAGCAAAAACTATAACACACACGCACACACACACACACACACACACACACACACACACACACACACACACACAATTCACTACATATATATGTCTTAAGATTATCAAAATTATTTTTCTACGTTTTAGAAAAATAGAATGATAACTTAAATTAACTGTTATTGTAATTCTTTACTAAGTTTAGATTAGTTTGCCTCAAGATCAGAAGTAAAGAGAATCCATCGAGAATAGAACTTACTAACATTGGTCTGCTAACCTAAATCACTTATCATTACATCACGTAAAGTACAGTCCCGAAATTAATCATAGCTTAGATTTAGCACAAGGACGCAAGTATGTGGTACTTAGTGAGGATCGAACTCATTACTTAGTACTTATTTATCTGAATAACTACCTCGCTAACTATTACATCATGACACGATGAGAAAGTTTAAAAGTTATGGTTGAATGGAAATTTACAAACTTGTTTAACAGTTTTTCATATAAGCTGTAGTTATGGCTGAGAAAAATTGAAGATGGCTTCAATAAAGATTCCATTATGTACAAATGTTCTTTCGCAAAGAACCAATCATATTTACTAAAACACAAAGGATTCGAAAAACGTATCATTGGATCTTCTGAATTCCTTTCGAAATTCCTCTATTTTTCATGGTATTTACCTGTAATGCATGAAAGAATAGAAAATAAATAAAATGAGATGAAAATTTGCTCGTGTCCACCCTGATGATAAATGCTTATAGTAAATAATGTAGAGACCTTCTTTTAGGGGTGTATATATACGGAAAAGAGTGTGTTTACCAAACACTGAAACTCCCTTTTAACACCTTTTTAACACATTTCTGACACCATTTTAAAAAATTAAATTTAGTAGATTTTGCATTAAATTCTAAATTATTTGACTTTGCGTGAAAGAATGGTCTTATTCGGTGGTACTGCGCAATGGTATAAATTTGAATCTATTCGTACCTTTGTATTTTTACTTAATAATTTATATAAGTGGATTAATAATCTGGTCATCCTGGTGCTTCTCAAGATACTCAAAGATCATGCACCCGGAGAAAATAATTTATTTATTATCCGAGAATAGATAGGGATGTGCCATATCTTAATTCTTCTTTGAGTACAGGGAAAAAATGGTGGTGTTTGGCACCGAGTCTTCGATATGTACCTTGTGTGAGTATCAGATATAACTTTCTTGTGAATAATCTTCATACAACCGGCTTCTTTATAATTTGACTCTTCATTTCAGTCAGAGTGTTTAATTTTTCAAACCTGTATAACACAACCACCTTTCTCGCACTAATTTCTTCTCTTTCTCTACTCCTTTCTCCTTATTTATATCTACTTCTCCTCTTCGCTACTTCAGTTATCTTGTTATTTTATGATAACGCGACACTACTTTCCGGTAATCTTCTGGAAAAAAATTGTAATAACTGATTTTTGAACAAAATTTTACTTAACACCATAAGCACTGTTGTATATATTTTTTGATATAATAAGATGGCTTACGGTCAATCCCACTGAAAGCACTGCTTTGCGCCAGATTGCTGAAGTTAAGCAGCGATGAGTTTTTTCAATACTTAGACGAGTGACCTCTTAATAACAGTAACTACTGTAAGCCAACTGTTTTCCAATCTAAGAAAAGTTTAGTAAATAATAACTTGTGAATTTTGAAGTTAAAAAGTTATGGGGCAGATCAATTTTTAGACGGGTTAACACTTCAAAACTGCAGGTACTCTGCGTGTGTGCGTATGAGAGAGAGAGAGAGAGAGAGAGAGAGAGAGAGAGAGAGAGAGAGAGAGAGAATTATCTTAGCATTGATCAAAAAATCTCGCTGCCAACTGTGACAAATCCCATCGAAGGCACTGATTTATTCATGTGATTTTAGCCGATTCAAATAGTCGCCTTTGTTAAAAAGCCTGGTTCAAATAGTCGCCTCTGTTAAAAAGCATGGTTCAAATAGTCGCCTCTGTTAAAAAGCAGGGTTCAAATAGCCGCTTCGGTTAAAAAGCAGGGTTCAAATAGTCAGATCGATTAAAGAGTGGGGTTCAAATAGTCACCTCTGTTAAAAAGCATGATTCAAATAGTCACCTTTGTTAAAAAGCGTGATTTAAATAGTCGCCCCTATTAAAAAACGTATTATGATATAAGAATTACAGTTACACGGCAAACACAGAAAAAAGAAAGCCTGTTGTTGCCGTTTCATTGCGAGCATACAAATAAGAATGAATCACATGCGCTATGTATTTGAAAAGAGACGATTTAAAAAGCATGATTTTTCCCTTAAAGTGATCATCGAAACTTCCTCGAACCTGATTAAACCTAATTATACGACGTAGTTGTCAACTTTATGATAAGATGAAAAGGAAAATGAGTGGGTAGAAAAACAAAGGAAAAAAAGAATGGAATTTTTTTACAAGAAATTTAAAATAAAGCTGCAAAACAAAATGAGACTATAAAGTGAAGACGAAGAACATAAAAAACGAATTAAAAAAATTAAAACGAACTACTACTACTACTACTACTACTACTACTACTACTATTTCCTTTGCATAGGTAAAGTTTTATGCTTCCAGAGAAGCCTTTTCATAGGATGGAATTTCACGCACAAAATCCTTTTGTTTTCTATTAATTTAAAATTATCATTTCTGATATCTATCATATTATTATTAAGTGTTTGTAAGAGTCAACACGTTAGCTATCCTCACATAATAATTTGATTATCTTTTCATTCATCTTGGCTTCCTTTTCTCTGAAATCGGAACAGTAACAGTAAAATTTACTCATTATTTATCTTCGGCTATTTCACGCATCATAATATTTCTTTCTCATTTTAACTTTTATAGCCTTTCCTTCTTTTCTTTATCTCATTTTATTTATTCTTATATTCCCTATTCTTTTTTCATTCATTTTAAGAAAATTTTCTTTCTTTCTTTCTTTCTTTCTTTCTTTCTTTCTTTCTTTCTTTCTTTCTTTCTTTCATTTTTCATTATATTAAAAATACTGAGTGAAAGAGGTAAGCAGAAGCTGAAAATCTTTCTTTTCTCTTTGGTGGATATGACTGGAAATATCCCAAACTGGAAAAAATTTTCCAGCCTCTAAAATGTTTTTCTCTTTTCGTAGGACCCTATGTTATCCTTGCAACAAGAGCACAGATAATAATCCTCGGGGTTTGGTAGAGCCACATTTTCGTACCCATGAAAATGTTTGATATTCAAATAAATGCAGGACTTAAATGAAAGATTTGAGCGTCATGATCGGTAGATGCTCCCGTGATATGTGGCAACTCAATCGTTATGCTGCGTATGTTGGTTGTCCTAATTTCAGGTACACAGACAAGAAACATAACTACAATATATCAGATTTAAAGTCTAATGATACACCAGGAGGACTGGAAAAGGAAAAGAGAAAAGAAAAAACCAGTAATCCACAGTTATTTTAAAAACAACTCCACACAAAGAGGTTATAGACTTCGAATGATCAAAAATTTGTTTGATACAACTTGCAGATCAAGCAAGAATAATTCTTAAGAACCATGCAGACAAGTAAATCGCGAAGAAAATGCTGAACAACAAGAGTTCGCCAAAGAAGTTAAAACATAAATTCTTGAAAACCAAAACTTATCAGAATCCAATATCATCACTGCAAATAAGAATTTTAGCCCAAGAGGAAAGAAACACTGGAGATGAGAAAGGAAATTATAACCGAAGAGAAGGAAGTATTACAAATGCTAAAGAAGTAAGATTGGAAAAAAGTAAAGTTAGAAATAGAAAAGATGAATGAATTATTAAAAATGTTCCAACAGATAAAATAGCTGAACTGAACGATCTGATTCATGCAGGAGCAGAAGTATTCAGTGAAAAACTTGGTATCTTACAAAAAAGAAAAAGTGAAAGAAAATTTACTAAGGAAAGGAAAACATGCAAAGACACAATGGAATGAAACAACTGAGAAAAGACAGCAGCAGAAGCAGCAGCAGCAACCGAGAAGACAAATAACACAACAGGAAGAAATAAGCCCCAACCAAAAAAAAAAAAGAAAAAAAAAAATGGCTCAAGAAAGGAAACTCAGAAGATACCGGAACAGGATCCAACAATGCAATCAAAACAGAACATTCCAAAATAACGAAAATAAAGTTTATCAAGTCAATAGAGAAAGCCTAAAGAAAACTGAGCAACCGGATGCACATGAAACAGAACATTTCTGGCGCAAACTATGGTAATAGAAACAACAAAATAAAGGTTGAACGGTTAAACGATATGAAAAATAAATCACAAGGAACTGATGAGGGCTTTACAGGCTGAAATGAATTTTGATTAACTTAAAGTAACACTCAAGAAAGTAGCAAATCTGAAGGCACTAGACGACGATAGGATACATAGATTCAAGTTTTTAAAATTCTCATTTATCCACAATAGATTAGTTAAGCAAATATATAGATACATACAAGAATTACCGGACTAATGACAAAAGGAAAAACAACTCTGATGCAGAGAAACTCCTGAAAAGGAACAATCCCAAGCAACTAGAGAACAATAACATGTTTGCCAATTACGTGGAAGATCCTAACTTCAAAAATAAGAGAAAAATATCTGCTATTGGCTTGAAGAACAAAAAAGATGTGGCAAAGGAAGTAGAGGCATAAATGACCAATTATATATAGACCAAATCATTTTAAATGAGGTAAAGACAAGTTGGAAAAATCTAGGGATGGATGGGTTACAAAAAAGCACATAACATAATCTCACAAACATGAATTATAGAATGTCTGAAAATGTTTTAAATTTCAGAGAAAGTAAATTTCATCACGAGAGTTATGGAAAACTGGAGAGTAGAACTAACAGCTGAAGAATAAATATGAGCTGAAGTAAAAATCCAAAGAAGCGTCTTCCAGGTAGTCACTCATTATCACTACTCATTATAGCAATAATGCCACTGAATTAAATACTAAGAAAATGTAAAGGAAGCTGCTATAAACAATTATAATGTACAGTCCAGAAATAGAAATGAAATTTATCGAGAAACAACTGAAGAAATAGAACTGCTCAAAGAAATAGAACACTTGGAAACAAAGAAAACAATAAATACCTGGTATTGCATCAAACAATAAATACCTGGTATTGCATCAAACAAACGAATATGAATGAACAAGTAAGAAAAGATTAGCACCGAAGAAAAACAAAACTTCTTTAAATCAAACTCTGAGGCAAATTCTAAGTAGGCTACCTTGTAAGAGACTCTGGACACTTCTTTAACTGGTCAAGAGAGGAACATAGAAATATTGACAAGAAAAACAAGAACATTGATGAAAATCCATCAGACCTAGAGAGATGATATGAGAGAAGATTATATGAGACTAGAAAAGGAGGAGGAAGAGTACTCGCCGGTACTGTAGATTACGTAGATGCCACAATTCAGGTATTCGAAGACTGTAGTCGAAGGCGACCCGAAGGCACCCTTTTCAATTGCTACTACATCGAAGTGTACGGGAGGGAACCAATCCTTTCCTTGGATTATTCCACTTTACCCTTGATCCTCACCTTATAATGCTGAGCATTAAGCAAGGTGACATCAAGTACCATTTATTAAGTCTTTGGTATGCCTCGACCTGGGATTGAACTCCGGTCTCCCGGACCATTGGCAAACACTCTACTCATTAGTCACTGGCTCGGTAAGAATATATAAAAAGAGGGGTTAATCAAAACAGCCTGTAACAGTAGTAACAACAGAAACAACTTGAACACAAAGAGTAAAACAACGATAAAAAACAACTGAAAAACGAAAATGCGAAGAAAGACAACAGTATGGAAACTTTAAGTGATAAACTAAGAAAATTGCAGATGAGATGATTTCAACAAGATGGTGAAACGTAAAAAGAGAAACTGAATTTCTGTTCATAGCAGCACAAAATAATATCGTTATGGCTAATCACGTTAAAGTAAAAACTAAAAATGCTCAGAAGAATATCAAATGTAAGCTTAGTGATAATAGATATGAAAGATTTAATCACATAATGATCGAATGCAGCAAACTGGTACAAAAAGAAATATAAGAGTAGGCGTGATTGGGTGAAGAAGACGCTTCACTTGGAATTATGCAAAAATCTGAAATTTGACCATTCTGAAAAATGGTATGTGCACATACCTGAATCTGTCTTAGAAAATGAAACGCATAAAATTCTTAGAGACTTCAAAATTCCATAGAATTTTAAACAACGAATCCAGATCAAAAAATCAGACCAAGAGGTTGTTTATGAGAAGAAAAGAACTTTTCAACTTGTGTATTTTGTCATTCCAGCAAACAACAGAGTGTAAAAGAAAGCAAAAAAAAGAAAAAAAAAAGAAAAAAAAAGATAACCCCAAAACTCGACGAATACCTGGACCTTAAAAAAGTCCTGGAAATCGAACGAAACTTTCACACAGATGTAAATTTAAAAATCACCACTTTGAGTTGGCGGGAAAGGTTCACAATAAATTAATGATAAATGGAAGTTTCTCAGAATTTAAAATAGCGGTCTTAATTGCTCTTTATTGTGCTATTTTTAGTTTTTAGTTTGATATATCATTTCTAAAATGTCTTCGTATCGCAGATTGAGATAGTTACTGTGAAATGATAGTAACAATGATGGTAATGTATGAAAAACTGGTAACAAGTAGAGTAACACTAATAATGATGTGAAAGACAGAAAGAAAGAAAGAAAGAAAGAATAATAATAATAATAATAATAATAATAATAAGAAGAAGAAGAAGAAGAAGAAGAAGAAGGGAGTAAATAGAATAAATATAAGAGGTGAGATAATAATTTAGCCGTGATGACAATATGAAAGTCAATTTTTTGTAATCAAATCAAGATTCATCCCCTTTCATCCCTCATAATCTTAACGGGTTGAACGAAAGACAAGGTGACTGATTTTATTATTTAAACCCTGATCGTCTCAATTGAATTGAGACTGGAACGGTGGTATGGCGACAATAGCAATGTTTACCATTTCGACTTTGTCTCAAGGACCAGTCTATCTCTCGCCCATGGGAGATTTAATGTCTAATATATATATATATATATATATATATATATGAAGGTTATCTGACAGCAATAAACAAAACAAGAAATAGAAAAAGGATGCACACACACACACACACACACATAAAAAGTAAAAAACCCAAAACATGTTATTTTTTCGATAGAGTTAAAAAAAACTCAAGAAAGAATGTGCTATAAGTGCTAAACTTGAAGATGGATATAAGGAAAAAGCATATACATTTTTGTTGCGACGAAAACCTATCAAAATCACTTCGTATCTATAATCATGCATGGACATAAATAAATAGTTCTCTATGAAATCTTTGTTGGGCGTTACAGAAACATAGAAGACTCCGTTTGTTTAAAACTTAAGGTGGACTTAGTAGTTGTTATAATTGTTTTAAATTCGAGTGCGATCAGGTGATTCATTTTTTACATATTGCTTTTAGGTTTCTTACTACCCCATCAAAGCAAGCAGCGTAAGTCTAATGTAAAGTTGGGCGGGTTTCGATTCCAGCTTCAAGCGTCGTACGTGTCTAGCCACACTGAAGAGTTGTGATACAACGAAACAGTCTGTCTGTGAATGACAATATATATATATATATATATATATATGTGTGTGTGTGTGTGTGTGTGTGTGTGAACCTCTTGCTATAAGCACAATTATATATACATATATATAATGATTATTGGGTTTCAAACCTAGCTGAAAGCGGAACCAAGAAGAATCGTACTGCAAAATGGAATGTTGTAGATGACTAGTGTATTTGGTGGTGTGGCGTTGTGGAGATATGGTGTCATCCGTTAGTCTTGTCAGACCATAGATTTGTTCTTAGAGTGGAAAAGTTCGCATAAAAGACTGGAGTTTCTTCGCAGGAGTCGTCTAGGGGAGGTTAAAGGTAACGCTTAATAACTTTAGAAATTCTAGTTTCCAGTTTTTAATTCAGAGTTGTCCTTCTTCTTGACTGGTTGCCTACCAAAGCTAGAGGGCCAGTCTGCCATATTAATTTCATTCATAGCTGGGTAAAAGAAAGCTAGAGATTCATTCTTTCCCCGAGACCATCATAGCAAAGTGAACACAACCCTCTGGCGGGAATTGAACACGGCTAGCTGATTTCATTTTCCGCGTTACTAACCGTTATTCTATTTGCATCTACATCGGCATCTAAATCAATGAAAATGTATCAGTGGCTACTATAAAAATAACATGGCTAACCGATGATAAGCATTTCGATTTGAATAAATATTTTGTTCACGTTTAAATTGTATTTTTGTGTATGTAAATATAAAAATTTGTATGTATTTTGATATTCATATTATTGAATGCGCATATTTTGACCAGTTTTAATATACAATCCCAAATTGAAAATAGTTTTCTTTTTTTACTCACCTATTTATGTTTTCGTTGTATGAATTGGATGGAAAAAATGAAAAAGAATTTATCTGTAAGAAATGTTATTATATTCGCTACTTCCATATCAATATTGTTTCTTTTTTCAATTAAAGTATGCTTTATAAGACTTTTCAGTATTGTTATTACATTAAATATTCCTCGAAGAAGAATCATGGATATTACATGGTGTGTTTTTTGCACATTAAGAAAGAAGCAGTAGGTAATTCCGACATCAAAATGATTCGATTTTTGTATGAAAACCTAACAAGGCAAAACTGCTTATTGTTAGCATAATGACGTTCATATACTTTAGTTTGAAAAAAAGAAACAATTTCAAATTTAATTTGCAACTTACTATTATAATGTTGAGTCTTTGTTCGCACTTACCCAATTCATTATAATTTTCCAATAAAGAGAGTTATTCAATGTTAATTATAGAACAATTCTGAAGAGTTATTTATTCGCAGTTAATAGGTTGGGGCTTCACATTAAGCTTAATGTCTTCTGAAAGTGACCCTTGAGCGGGTGACGATAATACGGAAAAAAAATCATTTTCAATTTTAAATTGTTGTCATTCATTTACAAATCTGCCTGTGTTTAGTGGAACAGTTGCACTATGTTCAATAAAAGAAGGTATTCTTATTTACCGAACTTTTTTTAGTCTGGCATGCGAGTTTCTTACACTACCTACTGTTACAAAATAGTAATCTACTTAAGTGCTGGATAGGATCATCGTTGCTTTTGTCATGTATGCTAGAGGGAACCAGTGCTTTCAGAGTGACCAAATCTTAAATTAATAAAAGATGATATTCTTTGTTAATTCCTTTATTTACTTATAATATTTCGTGATGCGCTGGTGGTGTGGACTTTGTTACTCTTCGAAACTTTCGTATTACATTAAACGTCATTCAGCCATATTGTCAGTGAACGGTATGAATAGAATTAAAAAGATATGCTAATTGTATCATTAATACCTGGTCGGAAAAGAAAGGTCATTTTTGACGGTAGTCATTATATTTTTGCGAGTATATAATGATACACATATACTTTCATTTTTGTCTGGGAAAAAGTGGAAGTACAAAAAATATTACATACACTGTATCTACAGAGTGAACTACAAAGCATTATTGTAAGGCAGCAGTTGTACATACATCTATTATCTCTTTATTAAAAAGTTGGCGATCTTAGTCGAGAGTGATCCCAATGCTCCTTTTTCAATAACTATCATACCAAGGTGTAGCGGAGGGTGCTACTCCATTCCCTGAATTGCTCCACTTTACCCTTATTCATTACCTTATAATGCTGAATGTTAAGCTAGGAGGCATCAAGTACCATTTTTGAGTCTTTGGTATGACTCGACCTGGGATTGCACCCCGAACCATTGGCAAACACTCTACTCATTAGGC
The DNA here is from genome assembly GCA_963585895.1 of Sepioteuthis lessoniana. Classification (NCBI taxonomy): domain Eukaryota; kingdom Metazoa; phylum Mollusca; class Cephalopoda; order Myopsida; family Loliginidae; genus Sepioteuthis; species Sepioteuthis lessoniana. The sequence goes on from OY757927.1 coordinate 35,757,569, forward strand.
CAATGGCCCTTATTACACTACCGATATTGTCCATGGAAAGGGCAAGGACAAAACTTAACCTTACCCAGGCCAAAATCCAGATGCAGATACATCGTCTAACTGATGCAATCAACAAACCATCAAGGTTGCCCAGTCGGTTGGGGCTGTAGAATATACCGACTGCTTCTCTGTCAAGGGGTAAGAACCCACTCTAACGAGTGTCCTGGATATGACACTAAACAATCTGATGGTGAGGTTCCAGTGATGCTAGAGCTTTGGGGAATGCGGAGCACCCCTTCATTGCCATCGTTCCGAGTTCCACTCTGGCCCGGAGTAGTAGTACCTGATACGGGTCAAATAGAACTAAGATGCGTACTTATGCTAAGCTGAATTACTAGAAATGGAACTGTTTTGATATTTAAACTGAAGTGTTTGAAATAGAACCAATTATTTGTATAAAATGAATTTTGCATTAAATAAATTACAAAGGTTGATATGCCATAAAAACCAACCAACCAACCAACCAATCAACAGAACCATTAAGAGATTTAAGAATAGTAAAATAACTTAAGTCGGTTGATTCTCCGTAAAATCGGTTAAGCACAGCGTAAAAAGTTGTTAGAATCAGTACACAGATGATTGCTTGTATACGTATAGGCTGTACACATATACACATATCTTGCACACACACACGCGCGCGCAAACACACATACTCTCAGAGGAGGTGCAATAGGCGTAATGGTTATCGTCATCTGAAGTAGACACGGTGGCTCGAGTTCAAATCCGGGACGAAACTGTTTACGTTTCATTTCGCGTTAATATCATTAGGAAAGGCATGAAACTATTCCCCCATCCCAGCTGCCATGAGCAAATAGTAGGATAGACTGATTTTTTAATGGTATGGCAACATGTCCAGTAGAAGGAAAATTGTGAATTCAAACCAGTTTAAAAACTGACCTTGTGTTGCATTCTATCCGTTGCCGAGAAGTTGGGTAAACACATTCACTTAGACGCAACAACATTTTGATTGTCGCAACAACATTTTGATTGTCGCGGGAATTGTCGCCAAAGATGAGGACAATAGTCCTAAAAATGTCAATAATGTACATAATACCTTATCTCAGAAATATAGACAGATATTTCGATTCTTGTATATAACGGCATTCTTTAGCTCTCTTTTATTGAAGTTGGTGACCTAAAGATTTCGAATTGAACCCTTTTCTTAATCTACACGAGTAAATATTTCTCATCTTAATTTTATTCTCAGTGGGATATCAATCAATTCTTCATCGTTATTTCGTTATCATGATGGCGTTTATTTGTTTCATTGAATCAGAGTAAATGACATTCCTTTTGGCATTTTCTAAAAGAGTTTGATACAGAAGTCCTGGAAGCATACCTATTATGACAGATACCTGAAAAAGAGTGAAACGTGTAAGGACTGAAACTTTGTAACAATAATAAAAACCAAAATGAAACCACAAGTGTGGTTTCGAGTCGATTATAATGTTAAACCCTTATTCAAGAAATTCAAACAAAAACCAATTATATTACATCAATCGAATACTGAACTTGGTATAGGCTTCCTCAGATAAACTATTGGGGTTATATTTGTTACAAAAAAATTATACGTACTTTTGGGAAATGTACATAAAATGTTAAACAAATGAAAATAAATATTATTAAAAAAGAAAAGAAAAAAGAAGAGACATATACATCGCGTGAAAATTCGATTTTGTTTGGTTTTGAAAAGTTGCTCTGGGCTTTTCATATGATTCATTTGGCAACAGAAAAAGAATTCCGTTTTTATTTATGGTCATTTGACGTATATTTTTGTTTAATCAACTGTTCTATTTTTCTAATCAATATTCTATTGGTTCGTCGATTATTCAGTCGTGGCGAGTATCATCGAAAAAGTTAGATATTTTAGTTTCCAGTGATAATCCAGTTATGTGTTTGTCAAAAGATTTGGGTGGTAATCCAACTGTGTGCTATTCAAAATATTTGGGTAATAGTCTAGCTATGTGCTATTCAAAATATTTGGGTGGTAATCCAACTATGTGTTATTCAAAAGATTTGGGTGGTAGTCCAGCTATGTGCTATTTAAAATATTTGGATGGTAATCTAACAATGTGTTATTTCAAAGATTTGGATGGTTGTCTAGCTGTATGCTATTCAAAAGATTGCAGTATTTAGATTTGAAATGGGATTATTGAATTACTAACCAATTAAAAGTTGCTTAGCATATGTAAAATGACAACCCCCCCTCCCCTAAAAATAAAACAAAACAAAACAAAAACAACGACATAAGAAAAATTAAATTTCCTCAGCAGTAAAATACAAAGAAAAGATGGCTATGTGCATGGCGTTAAGATCAACGGTGGTAAGGAAAATGGAAGTGATGAACCGAATTAGAATTCTGCGTTCACTTCGCATTAACGTCCCTGAGAAAAAGGCATTAATCCATTTTTCCTGCCTGTTATAGATAAATAATAAAGCAGTTGAAGCAAACTTAAAAAATCATCTTTATTCGAAACTTACCTCTAATCACGAACATCTTGTAATTTTCACACTTTATGCACATTTAAAAATCTACGATTACCAAAAATCATTGTTGTGCACCTTCGTCAGACAATGCGTTTCTAAAATTCTTTCGTGGAAAAAAGAACAAAACAAGATGAAGGCACTTGTACCGGAATACTTATGGTCGTTGGAAATGGAATTGGCAGCTCGACTTCAAACCCTGGACGAAGCTATTTGCATATCACTTAGTGCTAATACTCTTTGGTAAACACTAGGGCAAGACTGGGCTCTTTAACCTTGGTACAGCAACCGGTCTAGAAGAAAGAAAACTGAATTCAAACATGTTGTAATCCGCTTAAAATTTCATCTTGTGTCGCCTCCTTCTCGTGGTAAATGGGTTGGCTAAATATAACAATATTAGATGAACTTCCAAGATACATAAAGAATATATGAGGATAAGTTGCTAGACTAGTGAAGAGACGAATCAAATTCAGACAAAAATAAAAGTTTTCGAGATGCGTGTGAAGAAATATGGAGGAAATCGTCAGCAGTGACAATTTTTATATCATTGCTTTTGTATAATTTTTAATTAAACTTTAAGTGTTATTGAAATAGCACCAAGCAATAATTGAAAAAACAAACAAACAAACAAACAAACAAACAAACAACAACAAACAAATAGAAACAAAAACAAAAAGCAAACCAAAACAATACAAAAGAAAAAAAAAACGGTTCGACTTACGTCTCTCCCCTTTCTTCGCATATCCCAACATGTCGAAAAGCAAAGTAGAGACATTTGATAAATTCGCTAACAGCTAAACAGGAAGAAAATATGCTTTTTATGACCCCATTACAGCTACTTTTTACGTATTTACTTGTTATTTTTATTTCAGGAATCTTTCACTTCAACACTAACACAGTGAGAAAATGTAAGATATTAGAATAAATTACAATTTAAAGACCAGATTTTTTTCATATTATTTGGTCGGAATGCGCTCATAAAAAGCACGAATTTCATAACGCCATCCTGTACAAATACACGCAAGCATTTCCCCAAAAGACACTTATATCAAATCGCCAGTAATATCGCATCTATTTTTGTCTGGAGGTTAAAATTCTAAAAAGACAAAGTCAATAAAAATCACTTTTAAATTTGAAAGAAGACGAAAATGAAATGTTTGATTTGTTTATCTCTGTCACGCAAAAATAAGTGTTAGTCTATGATCATAATGAGCAATGCTTTTTATTAAAACACTGAATAAAAGAAAATGCGTGTATAAGCAGAAAGGAATATGTATGATCACGAAAGTCATTTTTTATTTGAGTCAATTTGGGTCTACTTGCAGCGGAGCAATTTCAGTCCAGTTTTCTAAAAGCTGATTGTTAAAGAAAACGACGCAGCTTTTATCCATTATTCTCCGAGAACTGACGATCAATTCGAGCCACTTTTAGTCGTGTATTTTGGCAAGAAAGCGAATGGACAGAGTGGGAGGAAAAACGGGTTTTCAGTGGACGAATAGATATTAGTGTTAAGTGCAAGTAAAAGCGATCATTCTTATCTAATTTCTCTAACGTTATATCTCTTCTCCATAATATCAATGTCGAAGAATTACACCGGAAAGTAACATTTTATGCTTAAATATTACAAGAAGAAGACAAGAGTACTGACTTTTTAGGGGTTAGTGTGTGGTTAGTATGGAGAAAATGTATACGAAAATCTTACAGAAATAATGTGGTGGTTGGACATGAAAAAGGAGAAAATTGAAGAGTCACTAAGTTTGGAATTTAGCTGAAAGCCATCCCCTCTTGAGAGGAATAAATCACAGTAAGTAGGTATGCAATAACGTTAAATACTAGCTAATTTAGGAAAAAATATGAATGAATACACAAAAACCAGACGAATTGCTTCTCGGTTCGGCAGAAAATTATGAAATGCCTCAGAAGAAGAATATTTAGAAGTTTGAAAATACGAAATTTGTTCCAATAAAAATTTGAAAAAGAGAATCTTATTCTATATTGGGTTATTATGATGCATTTAGTCGACAAGAAGAAAAAGCGTAATTACTCGCTCATTGGTGTGTGTGTTCCGTAATGGTTATCGCCGTAGGATATGGAATCATCGGGCTGAGTTCAAATCCTGGACGAAGTTGGTTGCATTTCTTTCTGTGCTAATGCATCAGGGAAAGGCATGAATCTATCTCTTCTCTCCACTTCAAGTTCAAATGCTGAACGAGATTATTGGCCTTTTACATAGTGCTAACAACCTTGGGAAAGGCATGAATCCCCCTATTTGCCTCTAACTTTGGAAAAATAGTAAGACAGTGTTCTTTAACCTTGGTACAACAACCGGTCTAGGAGAAAGAAAACTCTGAATTCAAACCAGTTAAACTCCACTTAAAAATTGACCTTGTGTCACATCCTGCCCATGGTAGATAGGTTGGGTAAATACATACTTAAACTCTTCATTTTCTCTCTCTCTCTCTCTCTCTCTCTCTCTCTCTCTCTCTCTCTCACACACACACGTCTAGTGACATAGGGGCTAATTTAACCGACAGAAAGATAAATGACATTAAGAAAGTTCTCTCTCTCTCTCTCTCTCTCTCTCTCTCTTTTGCATTTTGCCTATTGAAACTTAAGTCGTTTTATTTACTCATATTAATATCTAAATACCGCTGGTTCATAATTATCTTTGCCAAACTTAAGTTGTAATAACACACTAAAAGAGTGCGCAGGATCGCCTCGTCAGTGATGTTCTTGCGGTACTTACAAGTTTCGAGTCTTCCAACATCATTCTTCCAAACGACCCAACTGAAACTATTATTCCAGCAGGCGATCCTGCGGTCAAAAGTTTGCCAAGTACGCAATACCGCACAGCGCACACCTGAAAAAGTCAAAATGTTACTGCTATTGAGCTTTAAACTGAAGGTGGCCAATGAGAAACGACATACGTCACTTCTCTCCCAGTCACGAATAGTTATAAAAGGTAAACAATTACTTGTTCGATTTTTCCTCTTGGATCTTGTAAGAGTATTCTCACACGCTCTGAGCAAGGTTCGATCCAAGATACTATAGCTCTACACCAGAATATCGGCACAGGCTTGTGTGACAAGGCTATATGAAAGACCAACAGTTGCCTATGCAGCAGATGTCGCTGCATGAGTTTGTACCGGAGAGAACAATTTATTGAATTACTAGCACGAACTGAAAAGAAAATTGGTTCGTCCAGGATTTAAACTCGACATTTTATATGATGATAATTAGTTTGTCATGCTTGCTTCTCACAGCTGTTGGGTAGGTACGTGAATTTAACCACGGCTGGAATAATTTGGGAGATTGTATTTTGTAAATGTCTTAAGCGGCCGTTTTGAGTTGTTTATCTGAACAATTAGTAATGAAAAAGTTGTTTTTCTTTAATTAAATCTTGTTACATGAAAGGACGTAGATGTTCTGATCACTAATAAAACTAAAATAGATCGAGGAATAGGTGGATCAAAATTGATTAAGATAGATGAAAAAATTAATCAAGGTAGATATAAACAGATTGAAATTGTTGTTGATTAAGAGGAATGCAGACGGACTGTATATACAAGTATTG
>OY757927.1:35768665-35786303 GCA_963585895.1 Sepioteuthis lessoniana
AGCTGAGCTGCAAATGTCAGACATTTTTTGAGCCAATCATTAGAATCGCAGGATTTAACTAATGATACAGAATTAAGTTCCCAAATTAAAAAAAAATACTAGCCTAGTTCACTTTCTACAATAATAACAAGGACCAACGATGATATCAAAGGGGTATTTAATAATTTCATTTATCATTTCATTAAAAATTACCAATTAAGCTTATGAGCTGAATATATTTATTAGTTGAATATGTTACATAACAACATAGGATTAGTGTTTAGTTTGGACTAACAATCCGGAAAAATCATAACTTGAAAAATAAGATGTCCCCAAAAAACTTGTTACATAACAATATTAACTTCATAATATAAAATTGAATTTGATAAATCTCTTTTATGTTACGCTGAATTATCTTTTGCTGTCACAATTGCAGCTGGTAACTGGTGCATGTAATTTTTTGACTAAAAAGATTGTTCATTTGATATTGTTTAGAAAATGAAACAAGTAAAAGTTATTTTGAGGTTTGTTAATCTTACTGTGTTTGTGATCCTAATAGTGACTTCTTAACTTGCTTGTACAGATAGTTCAACCAATTCTTTTCTACATTTCAGGAAATGGAACTCAATTCGTGAAAATGCTGTTTCGGCTAATCCCGTCTTTTTCCAGAAAAAAATTTAAAATTATTTCTTTCTTTATAATCATCATTCATGTTTAGATAAACTTTCAGGTATTTATCGATTTTATGGCATTATTAGACATAAACTAGTGTGGCTAGACAATGAACAGTGAAAACAAGTCAAGTCAGAAAATGAATGTAGCGTAATGTACTTCAGAATCTATTTGTCATTACTAATGCCATTTTCTCGTGAGTGACTGTAGATGAAGTTATGAACCCAAACCTTTGTATGTTATATTGCATCCCCAGTCATATGAACATAACCTTGTCATATTAACATAGAAGATACTTATCGGCAATGCATTCTCTTGATTACTCACCGGGGTAATAAAGGCAAATGGCTGCTCCCTCCTGTCAATAGCGATGAGTGCAATATAATGTTTCACTTGAGCGATTGTAGCATACAAGATTTAGATACAACTCACGGACTATCGACTTCATGCGAAAGACTGAATTGTCCATTGTTGTTCGTGTATTCTGATGCTGAACACCCAATCAAGTACAGTGAGAAGCTTAAGTAGCTGTATTGTATAGATTTTCAGAAAACAAGGAAAGCCTATTAAAAAAAACAAAAAAAAAAAACGAAGACATTTAGATACTGTAAGTATTGGGGATTCTACGTCTACCATATAGACAATCTAGATAGAGTTCTTTCTGTTAGGAAGTTTCTTTTCTATCCTGAGTGTTTCATGTTTCGATTAAATGTTTTTCATTCATAAATCACAAGTAGGTTGTCCATATATCAAGAGCCACACTTATCTCCATAATATCAACAAGTTCTGAATTATGAGTTCTTTAAATTTCTGACTACCCAAGAAGGGAAAAGAAAAGAATATTGAATCATGAACGAGCCGAGCTATTATCAAAGCAATCAGTAATTTTATCAACTATAGTTGTGTTTTGAAGCATGACATATAACAATGAATATATATATATATATATATATATATATATATATATAAATATATATATATATATATATATATATATATATATATATATATATATATATATATAATATCCGGCTGATCAAGAGATAATAAGACTTAAAATTATGATTTGGTGAGATTTTCATTAAAAATATTTGAATATTGACTGGGCGACATTTTTGTATGGCGCACCATTCTATTTACTTTTGTTAGCACAACCATTTTTATATACAGACGTATGGTAACATAGAATCTTATGCTATTTTAAACTTGATAAATAAATGTTCCCAATTTTTCAATGGTGAATGTGAAATAGTATTTGTTAATGCGTGTGGATCTGAGGAGGAAAACAGACGTGTGTAAATGAGAATAGATGAAATTTCAGTTTATGCCAATGCCATTCAAAAAGATATACCCACCTCCAAGATATGGGGGAATAGTTGGGTAAATTTGGATTTTAGACGTTGTAAGTACAAATTATCTTGGAGAAGGAAAACTCTAAATCAAAACTCCTTAACAGCGAAGCAGAATAACTTGCTTTGTGGAATGGCAAGACCAGGAATCCTAAAAACAATCCGATGTCATTCCATCTGTGTGTGAAATCTCCTGCCGAGATACCAATGGCAATTTGTATAGTACTTTGTTATTCTCTGGTCAACATTGGTGTCGTGAAGAAAGGGAGAACTGCAGTATGGGCAACTGATGGTCTTCCATTCAACCGTGGCTAGGTCCGTGCCGAGAGACCTGACGCACATCTGTAATATAATTGCCCAGGGATTTCATTTTATATATCCTGCCTTTCGGTTTAGTTAGACTGAGAAACTTTCGCTTAGCGCATGGGTTAGTTAGGTGCAACATTAACGCAGGTGTTCACGCGCGCGGGGAGAGGATGTGTCATTCAGAGATGTCAAAATAAAAATCCCAGATAGGAATTGGACCAGGTATTTGGGTGACCTCACGCACCGGAAGCGTGGGCTGAGATTTGAGAAAAAGTAGTTAGTTGAGTTTTAGTGTCCGAAGAAGACGGTTGACTTTCGGGGGTCGCCGAGATCAGACCAGTAGTTTACGCCGGGGTGCCGCACGTGCTGGGGGGCAGATGGGAAAGTCAGCATAGAAAGATTGTGTATCACTCTCCTTATGTCGAATTACCTTTAACTCAAAGGTAATAAAAAGTTTCGTACCTGAACTAAGAAGTCGTGAGTGTTTTTCTGTGTTTTGTGATTCCTATGTTATCTATATATGAGTTATGAACATTCTATGTACATTTCCCATATTCATGTATGGCTATGTTACATATTCATATTTGGTGCTGGAGGCCAAGGCATGTAGTCCATGGCATGATTACGAACTGGGTCCACGTGAATCAGACAGACGATCATGAAACATAGGAATCTTTTTCGAACGGCTTGTTCAGGCGATGGAAAGCGAGAGAGAAAACACAAGGCCCCCAGAAAAAAGAAACAAGAAAAAGAAGCCAAAAACAAGAAAAACAAAATGCGGCGCCTCAAGCAGGAAAAGGCAGGAAAGAAAAAGAAGAAAGACAACTGTCGACACAAGGCCCCCAGAAAAAAGAAAAGAAAAAGAAGAAAGACAAATGAAAACACAAGGCCCCCAGAGAAAAAGGAAAGAAAAAGGAGAAAAACAGCTCAACTCCAAAGACAAGGCATGAAAAAAAAAAAAAAAAAAAAAAAAAAAGAAAGAGAAAAAGAAGGTATTTGCTCATTGTATAGGCGTTATCTTTTCTCTGTCTGTCATAGATTAATTTGTGAATAGAATTTAAACAATTGTAAAAGATAAAATTGGAAATAATTAAAAAAAAAACAACGTTTGAGCCCTTGATAGAAAATTATGATTACTGCTACACGTAATTTTGTGAGGGAGAAAGAAAGAAAGAGTAAGTGGAAATTATGCAAGCAGGTGGCACTGAAAAGAAGGGAAAGAAAGATGGCCCCTCTGTGGGACAGATATACGGAGTGGAAGTGATTGACATTTTATAGTAAACAAAATTTTTATAAAGGAATTTTATAGTAAACGGAGTTTTTATGATTGAAATTTTGTTGTGACTGTGGATGTTATCTCAGCAAATAGTAATTGGAGATTAGGATTTTGATCCGAGAGTTTGGAGAATACGCTCATCGATGGAATTATCCAAAGATTGTGCATATCTGTAGTTAAGATTTTGGGACTGGTTTCGATATTTGTGAAGTTGGGATAATCGATTTTCGGCGCTGGTGGAATCAGGCCGGATTTTTGTGGAAGTTTGTTGATACCGACTATTCGGGGGCGCAGATGACGCCTCGGGACCCTTCTGGCCCGTATCAACCGAAATTGTCTCGAATAATCTCGCCAATGGGGCAGAGCAACTAAGAGACAGATATTTTTTTGTGTCTGATGAGGCAGACGGATATTTTGTGAATTCTTCGCTGGAGTGGGGCTGTGAGGTTTTTTATTGAGGAAGATATTCGGAAACATGGGTTTGGAGATGATTAAAATATGCGCAGAATTTTGACGGAATCATGTGTAGCAGAAAATTCGCGGACTCGGATTTTGAATTGTTTTGAGGGGGGAATTTTGTTGGCTGAATGAACAAAGGTTTGGGTGGTTTAGGAAAGAACACCCGGGATATTCTAAAGCAAAAAAGAAAGAAGATAAGAAAGAAGGCTACTCGTAAGCTATTAAAAAGCGTAAAAGACAGATAATGAGCAACTGACCTGATAGCGAAAAAAACAAAACAAATTAAAGACTGAAAAAAAATATACATGCCGAACCAATGACTGTCGGAAAAAAATTGATAAAAAAAGAAAAAAAAAGAGAAAAGAAAAACCAGAAAATGTGGTTAAAAAAAAATGGGAAAAAAAGAAAAGAAAATGAAGGACAATACAAACACTTTTTATTTTTACTGACTTTCGAGTTTGGGACTGATACATGTTTTTTTTTTTTTGCTTCGTTTTTGTTAAAATTGTTTTACGGCAAATTTTGTTGATCAGTTTGACAGTTGATCAGTTGATCAGTACATTATTTTAAGAAGTCGTGAGTGTTTTTCTGTGTTTCGGGATTTCTATGTTATCTATATGTGCGTTATGAACATTCTATGTCTATTTCACATATCTGTATCATGGGTATGTTACACATCCAGTTTCGCGTGACTGATGGATACCGGATCTATCTATCTATCTATCTATCTATTTCTTTTTTATCTATCTATCTATCTATCTATCTATCTATCTATCTATCTATCTATCATTTGCCATTCATATAGACAGATAGGATTCATATTTTGGGACATTTTTTTAACTTGAAGTAAACATTTTATTCTAATTAAAAACATTTTTAGCCCGTTTATCGATTTATTTAAGAGACTATATTCAATTTTTCATAGATATCAATTTGCTTTAAGTGATATATACTAACAAAGAATAGTGAAAGGATCCTGGGAGAGAGAAAAAGAGAGTCAGGGAGATTTGTGGGATGCTGGGATTAAAAAGACCAGGGAAATTGAGGAACCGGTTGGGGAAGGTGAAATAATGACTGTACCTTTCATTGGAAATGTCAGTCGTCCATCTCCATAGTTGACACTTATTCCTAGAATAATTCATAGAATTGAAAAAAATTGGGAAATTAAAAAAAACAGAAAAATAATGGAAACAAAAAGAAACAAAAACAATAACAACAAACAAAAAAAATAACAACAAACAAAAAAAAAAAAAAAAAAAACGAAACACAAAAACAACACTATTAATGAAAATAGTAAAAAGAAAACATTAAAGGAAGGAAAATACTGTCAAAATAAAATAAACATTAAAATGTTTTATTTCTACAAGCAAAAATAACAAAAATAAAACATAATAAAAACAATAAAATAAAAAAATAACACATAAATAAAAACAAAGGTGAAATAATAGCTGAAACATGTATTAACTCTTTACACCTCAGAACATTAGAAGTAAGATGATGCTTTCAATTATAACTGCATTGGTGGTAGTTTTATTGACGACCTTTTTATCACACATATTTTACCAATACGTGAAAGCAAAAAATCTGTGTGAGATTTTAAATGCTACAAATCATAAGAAGTGCCCAATATTCAGAATTCTGTAAAATGAGTCTTCAAATTGCTTCGATAAAATCCAATATAACGGATGTAGTTGCACTCTCTTACCAGAAATAATATCAAATATTTATTTTATTCATTCTTTCTTTCTCAAAAGTTTTCTTTCAAATCAACACGTTGTTTCTTTTGCGCTCATTCCTTCTTATTTGACACACCTCTCCAGATATTCTTATTTTTCTTTCTTTCATTTTTGGAAAATACGCCAACACACACACACACACACACACACACACACACACACACACACACACACACACACACACACACACACACACACACACACACACACACACACACACACACTAAAGGAGATGAAATAAGTAAAATATTGACAATTTTTTGTCTAAATTTTATTTTCTTTAGTTTTAATAAAGGCAGAACAGTTTTCCTCTGCAATATTATTGACACATTGAGCATAAAATCGTGTCAAGTGTCGAGTTGTCAGTCTGAGTTGATGTAAACCTGCTTTATATTATTGACAGAAAAGTCGAACATTACCATTTCAAAGTTCCTAAAGACAGCTCAGTTGTTAGGAGGTGGGATAATAAGACATGGCGAAGCTATTGCTAAATCTTCTGGATAGGCAAGAGTTTAGAATAGCTTTTGAACATATTAAATAAATACTTTTGTTATAGAGGAAAAAAGATTCTAAAATAGCAAGTTTAAACTTTTGTTTAGCATCGATTTCTCCAGTATAGCTTAATCGTGATAGAACTAATTTGTCATGAATAAGTCTTTGTGACTTTAAAACTTTAATTACAAATTATGATCTGGTCAATATGAGACAAGTAAAAGTAATTGTTTTCGAAACCAGCTGCCTGTGTTATAACCTTATTGATATAGAAAAGAATTTTAATTAAAAAAAATCAAATTAAAATCTCTTTTTATATCTTAATTTAAAAAATGTAGATCAATGAATAATTTGTCATTTATTCAAGTTGGTAATAGAAACAAAGAGTGTATACCTGTGGCCCATTTAATCCAACAAATATCTTTCATTAAGTCTAATCCTTAAAAATGAAATTTTCAGTAGCAATTTCACATGTTTGATTTGTGTTGATTAATGATTGATAATTAGAAAGATCAAAGATATTTTTTGAATGCTTAATAACCTCTTCCGGTCGGAACTTATCGCACATAGCTTTCAATCGGACTTTGATCAATCGATCTTTTATCTTTAGAACATTTAACCTGCATGACAATGAAACAAAAGATTTGATTATGACAGATTTGGGTATTAGGAAACGGAACAAATATGCAAAGTTGTTGAACGAGTTTTCTATTCTGATTGACCAATGACTTGACCATTTCTGACCAATTACACGCGTTGAGTTTGCGTTACATGAAATCAAAAGAAAAGAAGACTTAAAAAAGGTGGAAACAGGAAGTTGTATTATATTCGCCAGCAATAAAAAAAAGGAAATAAGTTATACAATTTCATACTTAAGAATAAAGAAGCGGATTTCCTCCTCCTCCTCCTCCTCCTCCTCCTCTTCATCATCATCATCATCCTATAACTCCTCTGTGCACATCTTTTTTGGTTCAAGCTGGTTCGGTCAATAGCCAGTCAATTCCTCATTATTTGCTTAGAGGCTAAAGAAGATTGGAGGTTTCTGATTTGGGATATGAAGCCGGGGACAATTTGATCATAGAAATTACTTTCAGGAAACAGTTTCAGTACCTGAAAATAAATCGCGTGATTCTTCGGAATCGAAGGATTCCAAGTAAAATATTTTCGTGCAATGAGTCTTCTATTCTTAAAGAGTTTTAGCATCATACGATTTTACATTTTGCTCAAATTCAGATTGTGGTTATAGGAATATTTAGATGAGGGAATGAACTTGCTTTCAAGGCTTTCATATTCACAACAATGTCACATTTCAAATGCTGATTTTCATTCAATGAACGCTGGCATTGTATTATCATTTGGTAAACCACAGTATGAATAATTCATCTCTTTCCAATATCCCTTACTAATAGAAGTACCCGAGGAAGGGACGTAAGAGGTCAAGATTTGGATGGTAGCTGGTTATCTTTTAATCTTTATTGTCAAAGATTTACACTAAATAGACGCAAAGGGTAATTGTTGCTTTAAAAATAAACCCACATAATAGAAAATAGATTTACCAATTAGACTTTTATATTTTCTTAATGAAGTTGATATTCTGAATTTGTCGAGAAATATATTTTAAATTGAGCGACAATTAAAAAGTTTAAACATTTCTAAATTGTTAGTTCTTCTTCTTCTTCTTCTTCTTCTTCTTCTTCTTCTTCTTCTTCTTCTTCTTCTTCTTCTTCTTCTTCTTCTTCTTCTTCTTCTTCTTCTTCTTCTTCTTCTTCTTCTTCTTCTAATAATAATAATAATAATAATAATAATAATATTTTACAAATCCAACTTAAATAACTAGATATAAATTGAATTCGTAATTGTTTAATTATATGTGAATGATTTAGCTCCACAGATTATTTCTAATCATTAGAAATAACCGTCTTTTTGCACGAGGAATTATTTCTCCGATAAAATTTTTTCTTACGTCCCGTAAATATTCATAACAAATTTAGTAGTTCTATATCTATAGAGGAAAAGTCAATTTTTCTTATTTATTGGTTTAGTTTGGTTAATTTGTTTAAAGGCATATCAACTCTTTATGGGTAACTAGATGCTGAAATTTAATTTATTTGTAAATGTTTGATTGAAAGCATAGCTATATTTTCAATGTTCTATTTTATTTTAAAAATGCTCTTTTTAATTTGTATATAATCATTTGTTTGCACACAGTTATATGATAACGAGTATTCCCATCTAATACAAATAATTTGCACACAGTTTTAAGGTTTTATGTATTCTTATCTAATTCTTTATAATAAATACGCAATTGTATATGATTATCACATATATCTAATATGAATAATTTAAACACAATTATCTGGTTTCAAAACAGTCCATTAGCCTAGTTGTTAGAGTGTTCACCAGTGGCCCGGGAGACCGGGGTTCAATCCAAGGTCGAGTCATACCAAAAACTCAAAAAATGGTACTTGATGCCGCCTTGCTTAACACTCAGCATTATTTGTAATGGATCAAGTGAAGCAATCCAGGGAATGGAGTTGTGCCCTCCCCTACACCTCGGTGTAGTAGCTATTGAAAAGGGAGCCTTTGGGTCACCCTCAACTACGGTCGCCAACTTTATTTATATGGTTTCAAGTAATTAATAATAATCATAATAATAATTCTTAGTAAACAATTATCGTTATTCTTATTACAAATAATTTGCACTGTTTGATATAAGATCAAGTATTCTTATTTAATACAAATAAATTTTTTAATGATAATCATTTATTTGCAAATAGTAATATGGTTTCTCACATTTTTATCTAAAACTAATAATTTTAAAACAGAAAGTATATTTAGACTTTCATGGGATGACCGTCAGGAAACTTTGGGAAATAACTGTATGAATCAACAAAATCTCAGGAACAAAGTTTCAAAATTGATTGATTGTGATATTCACGATATATTTTAGACGTTGATTATTGATTATCGTCGAACCTTTCGAGATATTAAAAAAAATTATATCTTGGTGTATTGATGCATTCATCTCTTTCTAATGGAAACGACATCGCCAAACCAAACATTAAACATTGGTTGTAAAACTAAAAAGGAAAAAGAAAAAGGAAAGGAAAAAGAAAAAGACACTACACATTCATATTTCATAAAAAGATTGATGGAGAAATAGAGAAATCAGTTTTTTTTACAACGATGAACTTTGTATATATTATTCAATGTGTTTAACGTACTAGTTAAGAGTCTTAATTTTGTGAATATATGTCAATAAAGTTTTATTAGTAATGCAGTAATACTCTTTAAGAGTGGAAGAAGATACGACCTAAAATGCTATTTGTACATCTAGAACGACTTGTTACAAGAAAAACATAGATTTGCTGTCTCTCATGAAAAAGCCTCTGGGTGTTTAATGTAGAAAATTAATCCTTACCACAGAAAATAATGTATAGAAAATGCTGGATCGCCATTGCTTTTACTATTTTCTATGAGCTCACAGAGCCACCTAGCGGGCGCATATGAATCAGAGTTTGCCAAAGCAGCCACTCAGATCTAAAAGAGATTCTTTGATGGATCTAGAAATGAGAAGATATGCCTGATTTCAAAGTTGTTCTCTTTTCTGGTTTCTCTGAAAGACCCGAGTCTTTAAAAATGTTTTTTTTTATGTATCTCTATGTTATTTGCTGTATTTTAAAATGAGAGAAGGGACAGAATAATTTGCAAGAAGCCACGAAAAGAGTTAAAAAAAAGAAAGCAAAGGATAAATTTTCACCGATCCAACTTTTTTTCAGTTCCGAAGAAGTTTCATTTTTTTCTTTTTTTCTTTTGATGCCAATTAATGCATGAAGTTATTTGTGCTATTTTGTTCTTTGTGGATGGCGTAATGGCTATTGCTACGAAAAATGGAAACAGAGAGAAAAGTTCAAATTTTGGCCGAGATTGTTACGATGTCCATGGAAAAAATATGAAATAACATCTCTTCTAGTTAGAAGTAGAATAGAAATCAGATTGGATTCTAGTGTGTGTAACTAGTCTAGGAGAACGACAACTACGAATTCAAAAACAGGAGCGGAAGTCTGTAACACCTGCTTTGTGGAATAGTCGCGTAAGCCAGGATACGAAAAACAACTAAAACAAAAGCAGACTCCCCTCCAGTGACTGGAATTTAACTAGATGTTGCAACTTGTCTCGGGTTTTCCATGCCACTGGAGTTCAACGGAGAAATAAACACATTTTCATTGATATCGTTAGACTATCTTGACTAACTTGTTGGGAAATCAAGCGACTGTAAATCTTTTTCATTCTCCAAAACTCTTTTTGATATTCTGGCTGATTTTAAGAATGCTATTACTTGAATGGTTTCAATCTTTCCTTTGTATTCAATTATAATTATTTTTTCTTGCAAGAAACTTCGGGGCCATTTTCAGTACGTCAACTCTGATGGATATAATATCACTTTCATAATCAATTTTTAAAAAGGTTCCTTGGCAAAGTTTATATAATTCTATTACTCTCGTCTCTTTGTTGTCTACTGAGATGCAAGATTCGACAGACAATATTTCTCTTCTTTTAGGAAATTACAATTAGTATTTTTACAAAAGTGATAAAAATTTTTCCTCTATAATTCACCACTTTATATTTGCCTGAGTTTAAATTTGGTTTATTGCAGCCGAGAACCGTATATACGTTTCTATTTAATTCGAAAAATCGTAACAAAAACTTTAAACGAAAAATTTATTTAACTAAACAATTAGAAATATCAGCCAAAACTACTGACCAACGTTGATGATTTAAATGAATGTAAATGAATTTTAGAACTATACAGATAAATGTTGTGGTAGGTAATCTGAAATCTTGCAAGGTTGAATTCAATCATGAATATCACGCAGTGGTAATTTGAAATCGATTTCATCCTACCTCGTGGTAATCTGAATCATTTTATAAGTTACAGTAAAGTAAGAAAAATGTTAATCTGAAACTTACAAAAATACCGAATAAGTTCTGTAGAAGTCAGTAAGTAAGTAAATAAGCAAATGAGCCACTCCCTAAAATTGACCCGGAAAATATGGTGTGAGGATATATAAATGTTGGCTATTTTGACAAATGGTTTATGCTCAAAGCAGAATCTGTCATAGAAAATAAGACGGAAAAAATTCTTTCGGACATTAAGATATAAAGCGATCACTAAATCATGAGTAGTATATCACAGCAAAGTGTTGAAGTCAGCTAGAATACTTTTAAGAGTCATTGAAAAGAGATTGGAAGAACAGCAGATTGAAGAAGTCATTGAAAAGAGACTGGAAGAACGACAGATTGAAGGAAGAACCAAGATCATCCGAATCACAGTAGTGCTAAAGTCAGCTAGAATACTTTTAAGAGTCATTGAAAAGAGATTGAAAGAAGAGGAGATCGAAGGAAGAACCTGAATCATCCAGATCACAACACTTCTATAATCAGCTAGAATAACAGATAACCCGAATGGATTAATAACATGGAAAAAGAATTACAAGGAATCGAAGAAGAATCTAAAGTAGATATACTCTTGGAATCGCTCAGAGCAACACTCAAGAAAGTGCGGAATAGGAAAACCCCTGGCCATAATGACGTACGTGGATTTTGGTTTAAAAAATTCTCGTCCATTTTTGGCAGACGCGCTCTTCAACTGAGTAGATGCCTCGAAGAAGCATGGATGGATAAAAGGATTATCCTGGATGGATAAGAGGAAAACTATCCTGATTCTTACAGATCCCAAAGGGGAGTTCTCGTCGGTAACTATAGAACGGTAACGTGTGTATTTATGATGTGGAAAATCCTAACAGTACAAATTAGGGAAGAGATCTATTACATGCTTGGATGCCGCTTGTATGTTTCCAGAAGATTAGAAGGAATACCACCGAGGAACAAGAGGAACAGCTGATTTACTATTCATTAATGAGCACATCTTCAAGAAGAACAAAGCGAGATCGAAAAATGTAACCACAGCGTGAATCGACTACATAAAGGCCGATGATATAATCCTCAAAACCTGGATCATGGAATGTATGAAAATGTCCAAAATATCCGACAAAATTATAAACTTTGTCACAGAAGCCATGAAAAACTGAAACGTGGAATTAACAGTGGGAGGAAAAACTTTAGCAGAGGTAAAAATCCAAAGGGGCATCTTCCAGGGAGATGCGCTTTTGTTATTACTTTATGTAATCGCAATGATGTTATTCAATTACATAATTAAGAAATACGTTAGCGACGAAAATTTACAAAATCTCCTGAAAATATCAATCAATTTGTCTCTATGGATGACATCAAGTTGTCTGAAAAAGAGAAAAAAACCCCAAGAAACAAAAAATAAAAACAACCCCCCCCCAAAAGTTCCCAAAACTACAGAATCTGATACAAACAATAGAAATATACAGCCAAGATATAAGAATGGATTTTGACATAGAAGAAATGTGCTATGCTTATAATGAAAAGTGGAAAAAGATAAATAACGGAAGGAATCGAACTGCCAAATCAGGAAAGAATCAAAATTCTTGGAAAAAAACGAAAATTTAAAAATACTAAAATCAGACACCATCAAACAAGCGGAGATGTTAGAAATTTTTAGAAAATGTACAAAATATCATATGAATTCATACACTTTATCGAAAAAACCATGAAAACCTGGAGAGTGGAGCTGACAGGAGGAGGAAGAAGCTTAGCTGAAACAAAAATCCAAAGCGGTATTTTCCAAGGAGATGCACTATCACCGTTAATATTCATGACAGCCATCGTGCCACTTAACCACGTACTCAGAAAATGCACAGCCGGATACAAACTTAGCAGATCGCAAGAAAAGATCAATAACCTTATGTACATGACTGACATCAAATATTTGCAAAAAAATGAAAAAGAACTGGAAACTCTTATACACGCCGTTAGAATATACAGTCAGGACATAGGAATGGAATTTGGCATAGAAAAATGTGCCATGCTAGTAATGAAAAGTGGCAAACGACATCTGACTGACGGAATGGAACTACCAAATAAGGACAGAATTAGAACGCTCAGAGAAAAAGGAAACCTGAAAATACTTGGGTATCTTGGAGGCTGACACTATTAAACAAGTGGAAATAAAAGACAAAATTCAAAAAGAATATTTCAGGAGAAATAGAAAACTACTTGAGACAAAACTCAATAGCAGAAACCTTATCAAAGGAATAAATACTTGGGTAGTATCTCTCGTTATATATTCGGGACCCTTTCTGATGTGTACCAGAGATGAACTTAAATAAATGGACCAAATAACAAGAAAACTAATGACCATGCATAAGGCATTACATCCCAGAGACGACGGTAACAGACTATATGTATCAAGAAAAGAGGGAGGAAGAGGACTTGTCAGCATCGAAGAAAGCGTTGACGCATCGATACGACTCGAAGACTACATAGAAAAACACGAAGGAGGACTGATTACCACTCTCAGAAATGATACCGACAACATGATGGACAACAAAATGACAACTAGGAAACAAAAATGGGAAATAAAACAACTCTATGGGAGTTTTAAACGACTAATAAACAACATCTCACATGAGAAAACCTGGATGTGGCTAAGAAAAGGAAACTTTAAGAGAGAAACAGAATCTCTCCTAATAGCAGCGCAAAACAACACCGTAAGAACCAATCATATCAAAGCGAGAATAGATAAGACGCAACAAAATAGCAAATGTAGGCTATGCAGTGACATAGATGACACCATCAATCATAAGCAAATGCAGAAAATTAGCAGTATAAGAGTAGACACGACTGGGTCGGCAAGGTGATCCACTGGGAGATGTGCAAGAAATTTAAATTTGACCATACGAACAACCCAGCACCTGTCCTAGAAAATGACACACATAAACTCCTATGGGATTTTGACATACAGACGGATCACCTAATCTCGACCAGAAGACCAGATCTAATAATAATCAAAAAAAAAAAAAAAAAAAAAAAGAGAACTTGCAAAATTGTCGACTTTGCTGTCCCGGCTGACCACAGAAGAAGATTGAAAGAATGTGAAAAGAATAAGAAGCTCAATCTTGTTTGGGAATTGAGAAAACCATGGAATATGCAGGTGGAAATTATACCAATTGTGATTGGTGCTTTTGGTACATTAACTTAAGGAGTATTTAAGGGACTGGAGGACTTGGAAATTGGCGGCCGAGTGAAGACAATCCACACTTCAGCATTATTGAGAACGGCCAGAATTACAGAGAAGAGTCCAAGACTTGAGGAGACTTTCTGTCACTCAAACACAAGTGAAAGACCATCAGCTAACGCCGATGTGAAAAACTCTAAAGAGGTAAGTTTCTTTATCCACTGTGATTAGAAATCAACATGACATGAAGCCCAGGATGACCTCACCCAATGTAGAAAGATAATTTCCTTTTACCGTTACCTTGCATTGTCCTCCTTATGCTGATATTCTGCTCGATTTAACAAAATACATTCCAAACGCAATATTTTTATCAGCTATTTCTCCTATCATCTGATTAAATATATATATATATATATATATATATATATATATAGGTAAATTATATATATATATATATATATATATATATATATAATTTACCTGTCTCACTTGACCTTTTAACTAAGTTGAGATGTAAACAGTCACAAGCAACAAACAAATGTCATTTCGCTATATTTTAACTAAAAAAGTTGTTGTTTTGTTTAGAATCTACTTTAGTAATGATTAAATTGACTATTTTTTTATCGAATTCTATTTGCGTAAGCGCTGTTTTATTTTTTAAAGATTTTTTTTTATTTCAGAATTTAAACTTCTTCGTCTGCAGACATCAATAATGGCGTAATCGAAGTAATTTTTACCGAAGTGATATAACCTCTTCAGAGATAAGGAGGCAGAGACAGATAAATTTTGATAAACACAGTTTTACACACACACACACACACACACACACACACACACACACACACACACACACACACACACACACACACGGAGAAAGAGTGAGAGAGAGAGAGAGGGGGGATCTTATCATGATGATAACGACTGTGATGTGGAAGCTATTCATAATAAAGATTTATTTTGATTTACTTTCGTAATCACCAAATAATTTTTGAAAAATTTAGAAAATTCAGCTAATAGAAATTATTTACCCAAGAAAATCGTTACTGGAAGCACGTGACGGACATTTTTACGAAACTTTTTGAGTAATAGAAGCAAAGCAGGAAAAGAGTCTTTACAGTTTTCTTATCGAAAAAACGTTTTGTATTTTTTGTGCGGTATTGTCATTTGATTTGTTTTCAGAAAAATTACAGACGGTGTTTTTTTCTCAGAGGATTCAGCCTACTTACTATCTCCTGAATTTTTCCGCTAATCGTTTTTTCTATTTTCCTAACTTTCAATAACTGTATATATATCTGCTGACCTATCAAAATAAGTTCGTATAGATATGCCTCCTGATTAAAAAAAAGCAACAGCAAAAATTAGAGTTGTGAAATATAAAATCGCAAAAGAAAATTAGATGAAAAAAGAAGGAATCAAATACATCGTAATTGCTTGATGGCTGTCAGTTTTAAAATGTAACTTCTTCAAGGTTACATTTCTGAAGGCTCATTCAAAAGACAATCAGGCACATGTTCACAGGATTTTGTGATTTGTTGGTCTCTACGGGTGGAGATTAAATGCATATATATATATATATATATATATATATATAGAGAGAGAGAGAGAGAGAGAGAGAGAGGGAGGTTGGTTTGTTGGTTGTTTATATCTTTGTAGGTCATTTAACGCTAAATCCATTTTCATGAAAATTGTTCTATTTCAAACAATTCAGTTTAGGATAAGTACGCAGTTTAAATGCAAGTACAGTTTAATTGTGAAAAACATTTTCTATTCATTTTAGTCAAGCAGTTCTACTTCAGCTAATTCAGTTTAGTATAAGTACAGATTTTCTTTACGCACAATTGAATGTCAAAACAGTTCTATATTAAACAGATCAGTTTAGTGTAAGTACAGTATCAATGTCAAAAAACAATTCCATTTCAAATAATTCAGTTTAGCATAAGCACGCAGTTTAAAATGTACACGTTACTACGGTTTAATTTTCAAAAACCTATTTTAAACTATTCAGTTTAGTAAAGCAATTCAGTTTTGCATGAGTATGCCGTTAGTTCTATTGAACCCATAGATAAAGCCCTATCAAGTGCTACCACGCCGGGCCAGAGTGAACCTGGGAGCACCATCAGATTGTTTTGAGTCATAAACAGGACACTCATTGAGGGTAGAGAGAGAGAGAGAGAGAGAGAGAGAGAGAGACAGACAGACAGACAGACAGACAGACAGACAGAGAAATAGAGAGGAACCAAAATGACTTTCCGCGAAATTAAAATTAAGATTGATAAGCTGTATGTCTGTCCCTTCATTTTTCAATTCAACTTTTGTTGTATCAAACAAGAAAACTTAATTTATAAATAATAATTTGGGGTAAAACCGTCTTTTAAAACATGTCAAAAATTTGATTTAAAAATATATATACAATGAAAAATCGTCTCATTGTTGTAAACAAAATAATCAAACATAAACAGTGGTACTTTGCGCTTGTCCTCTCAGGAAAGGCATGAATCCATAATTACTTTCCTTTTAGCTAGGAGTAAATAGTAAAGCAGCAACTAGTCTTGCAGATGAAAAACTCTAAATCTCATATCAATACGCGATGGGCCAGTGTAGTAGAGTGAGGCTCATTACTTGTGGAAGGACTAAAAATGCAGATGAAATGAGTTGAGGATGTGTATATAATTACAAACATTTCAAACATTTTTGCCAAATACTTTTCTGGCCCAGTCGGCTGAGGCTGCAGAATAAATTGACTGCGTCTCTCTGTCCTGTTTATGACACTAAACAATTTGATGGTGAGGCTCCAGTAATGATGGAGCTTTGGGGAATGCGGAGTTCCCTCTTCATTGCCATCGCTCCCAGGTCCATTCTGGTTCGGAGTGGTAGCACCTGATAGGGCTCTATCTATGGGTCAAATAAAATTAAACTGTGTACTTATGCTAAACTGAATTCTTTGAAATAGAACTGTTTTTACATTTAAGTGTGAGTAAACAAAAAACTGTACTTATGCTAAATTGAATTGTTGGAAATAGAATTCTTTATATCAATAAAAATGAATTTGGTATTAAATAACCTACAATAGTTGATATGCCATAGAACTAAGACCAACCAACCAACCAACCAACCAACCAAATATTTTTTGCGCAAAATTTGATATTAAATTTGCTAAATAAATAATGTCAAAAATCTATTCTATAATGACTTCATATGGCACTGTTTCATTTAGCACTGAATTTTTAAGGACGCATCTAAATTGTTAATCGATATATTGCTG
>OY757927.1:35786503-35894003 GCA_963585895.1 Sepioteuthis lessoniana
ACGAGACGTAAGTAATCCGAGAATCTTTAACATTTCGAATTTTGTTCGGGCAACGAAACTCCGATTTCATGTTCTTAATGTTATTATCACGTTTCAAATCATCCTCTAGTCTCCGTCAGTCGTACAAAAATAGGAAAAACAACAACAACAACAAATGAACTTATTTCTTCAAAAAATGGCGACAGAAAAATGTCCTTCTATACACTATGGAATCATTCCATATCAGCAACCCTCGATATCCACACACAAAACCCATGTACCAAAGGGGATTCAAATCTATAAATGTGGAAAGTTTCCCAACACTTTTGCCAAAGATAACCCCAATGTTAAA
This sequence comes from Sepioteuthis lessoniana, assembly GCA_963585895.1. Lineage (NCBI taxonomy): Eukaryota > Metazoa > Mollusca > Cephalopoda > Myopsida > Loliginidae > Sepioteuthis > Sepioteuthis lessoniana. Next base: position 35,786,835 of record OY757927.1, read on the forward strand.
ATATATAATAGACTGACTGATGCACCTGGCCGATAAGCGGTTAAATCCCACCTCTTTCAACTTACTCAATCTGCAAAAGTGCTTTCTGTCAATTATCTTGATTCTCTTTCAGTAATGTGTGTTCTTCTCTTTTCAGATATCATCTACCATACTCCATTTTTCTACTTCTTTCTTCGTTATGACTTTCTTATTTTCCTCCAGTCTGACTTTAAGGGCACAAATGCTTTTACTCTTATAGACTATTCCACATTTACATGACATGTTATTAATATAATCCTTTGCCAAACTCCTTTTCCCGTAAGGGAACAACACTCGTAATTGAATATAAAATTGAGATTCACCTTAAGGTAAGGTTAAAAAAAAAGAAATAACTTTGGATTTATTCCACTGCACTTTATACACATGGGATGTTTCAAGCAGCTTCATGGTTGGGAATATTAGAGAACTTTTCTGTTTTAGAAGCCACCAGAGATGAGTTTGTTATCTAATTTGAAGATGCTACTAATGTCCCTAAATTCGTGAAATCCTTGTTGATGACAGATAATCTGTGAATGCTAGTAATGTCCCTTAATTCGTGGGATCCTTGTGGATGACAGGTTTGAAATCTATAATCAACATAAGGAATTGTTTGAATAAAAATTCAGGTATAACTCAACACATGTACGTATACATTAGCACTTCGCTCACTTATCATCCGGGTAATTAGAGGCAGTCAATAGACCTTTATTAATCGTCAGCAGAACCAATTATTCCTCCTAAAAAAGTAGAATATTCTGAAAATAAATTTATGTAATACTATAATGATAGGAGGGTGAAAATTTTCAGTCTAGGTTTTATACAAGAAAAATACATAAAGTTAGAACGTGTATTTTTCAAATATTTAACACGTCGCACATATTTCCTCCTTTACGTAGTAAATGGGAATCAATCGATTCGAAATTTCTTTCATTGTTCGTTATCAAATGAAATTGCATATCATCAAACGTTCACGAAATATCGTAACATGTATTATTTTGACTGAAAAGTATGAAATAATTATGCCGGTTTAAGATGAAAATATTAATTTGCTAATTTTTTCTTTGAATTTAGAGTATTAAGACAAGTTAATGATTTTAGTCAAAGTAGGCACAAGTTCATATTACCAACTTGGTCGTCACATTCATTATATGAAAAAGAAGACAGTTTCGAAAATCAGATTGACATGTTTCGCTAGTGATCTAACGTCACAGTCCACTAGAGTCAGACACCTCGTCAATCTAACTTAATCAACACGTCCACTTCAAAACAAGAAAAAAATCGCCTGAATTATGTGCTGCATCACTCGTAAGTCAAACCTATATATAGAAATAATTCAATGGCTTTCAGACGTGCTTGAAAGTAATTCACTTGAATATTGGCGTTCGTTTAATGTCTTAAAATGTTATTGTAATATTGCAAAATTTGCTCTGCATTTTAGGTGTATTTCAAACTTTCGTCTATTAAGCATTGTAATACTTCTACTGATTTTACTGCTTTTTTAGATTTTTCTTTCACGGTGAATTCATCAATTTTAATTAAGTGTGTGTGTGTGTGTGTGTATATGTGTGTATGCGCATGCGCACGCGCGTGTGTGTTTTCTTACCGAATCATCTTTTATTTTTACTTGACACTATATTTATTACTTTAACTTATCAGTCGAAATAAACTTCTGCTATTTCTAACTCATTCTATTTTATACTATTTCTGATTAAAATGATGATTGTACTTATAATTTGGGACTTGTTTTAATTTTAATTTTTTCCTCATTCTTGCTAATCCATTCACGAACTTTTTAAATTGGTTTATTTTTAATTTTTTTCCCCAAATGTATATCTTCTTCTTCTTCTTCTTCTTCTTCTTCTTCTTCTTCTTCTTCTTCTTCTTCTTCTTCTTCTTCTTCTTCTTCTTCTTCTTCTTCTTCTTTATTCCTGGTCCTTAGAGATTCTTTCTATTTTACCCTCCTCTCCACTGCTTATCTATTCCACGCGTCTGTGGCTTTCTTAAAACAGGCATTTACTGTTTACTCCCGTCAGCATATTGTTGATATACATGCACACCTGGCTCAAAGCCGGATTTACAAATCAGGTAAACATCTTCGTCGGTTTAACATCATTATTATGATCTTTGCTCCGGATTTCTCCGTCTCCAACAAAATTCCAGCAGAGATACGGGTGTATCATTCAGCTTATTAAAGTACTAACTTTCATCTCTTCTGGCCTCTGGCCAGTAAGTTTTCTCTCTCTCGCCTGGACCAGAAAATTAACTCCCGCTCTTTGCTGTTGCCAGTAATAACTTTCCCTATGAATGCATCCTTCTATCTTTTCAGCAGTTTATTGTAACAAGGCCAGAATTCTATAAACGTACAGCCTTAAATACCCGCATAATCGTCCCCTAAAAATGCACATATATCATAAGTAGATATATTATTTGGGCACGATGAATATTATTAAAGCATATCAATAGTTATATTGAAATACATATATTTGTTCATTGAAACGAGTTGTAAGAGTTTCATTTTTTATTAGGACTTCAAAGTTAAAAGTGGCTGCTCAACGGAATTGAGATTTTACATGATTATATACTTGATTTAACAACCATTTCTATTCACTGATCTAAATTTATAATTTTCTGAAGCTAAATTGGCATCAACAAAATTAAATGAAATAAACATTTCAAATACAGACATAAAACCCCAAACAATCTATCTATCTATCTATCTATCTATCTATCTATCTATCTATCTATCTATCTATCTATCTATCTATCTATCTATCTATCAAAGATGAGACGTGAACAGGCTTATAATAAATTCATATCACACTTATCTATCAAATAGTACATTTATATAAGAAAAAATCCCACGTTGTTGCGAGATTTTTGTTACTGCAATAGCGCTAAGATACAGCCAATCTAATTTGAGACTTCATTATGGGTTTTCGAGAATGCTCGCCTCTTTCATCCCAATTTCTTAAACAACAATTAGCTGCTGATTATCTCGTACTTTTTATTTATTTCTTTGTAATCAATCATAATACAAATTCTATAAATAGAATGTTACTTGATATCAAGTCACAACATATACATATAAAATAGTGGAAAAAGAAAAAGTTAACCCCAAAGTTAAAAAAAACAAACAAACTTCCCTTTGAAGGATATCCTTATAAATAAACGTTTTAGATAGAAACTGTGAGAAATTATGCGTAAAACTATTGTGCTTAGTACTTATAATATATCAGTTGCGATGACTGAGGTAAAGGCATATTTTCTATCACAAAAAGCCATGATTTTGAATGTTGATTTTTAAAGCAGATGAATTCTTTTCATTTGAGTGTTTGGTGGATCATACTCATTCTGTTTCTCGTTTCTTTCATTTGGCTTTGTGTATGAATAAGCTCAAACAAAATATTTTCTTAAAAAACATACTTTCATGAAATAAATGATCTAATAAAAATTGAAAGGAAAATAATAAAATGGCAAACAAAATAATAAAGAAGAAAAATAATTTAAGAAGAAAAACTTAATAAGGCGTCATGATTTCTTTATAAAAAGTTGCTGGTCATTTTATATGCCAGCCGATTGTTTTATTCCAGTTGTGGAGACTATCGAAAACGAATCTTCTCATATCGCTTTGATATTCAAGAAATGGCCAGATGCGCACAAAGATAACCTATTTATGTGCAGCCGAACAGCCGAACACTAAAACTTCTGGATAAGATTAAGCTGCTGTAAAAGTAGAACAGAGGCTGTGAAGTTTTCTGTTCAACAAAGATCCCAAGTCTTGAAATAGATACCGAATATAATGCGCTGTGTGTACCTAGTCTCAGTCATTTCATAATCTACTAAAAAAGTTCTCGGACCAAGAAGGGAATGACCAACAGCCGCAAAATGCTATTTTGCATCTTTGTCCAGCAATTCAATACACTTTGTATCGTTTCTTGAGTTTGTTTAATCTTTAAAAATAGATAAAACAAAATTAAAGAATCAGTCATTTTTTGGTTGCGCTGAGAGATTTTTAACACTCTATCATAGATTAAAATCCATGTTTCATACTCATCTATCAATCGACAATCTAACTCTGTTTATAAGTTTTCAGACTGATATCTATCTATCTATCTATCTCTCTATCTATCTATCTAACTATCTATCACTGATTACATATTTCTACCCTGACAAAAGACGTTGCTTAGTTTTTAATGATCGTATGTCAAAATCTATGGATAGTGAGTTCTATTTATAGATAGTACTCCATGAAATGAAATTTTCTGAAAGTTCAAGTTAATCTTATCGGATAGAGTGGTGTAAAAGTCATTTAACACTAAAAAACAAAAACAAAAAAAAAAACCCACTAAAAAACAAAAACAAAAAACAAAACAAGCAAAATACATATATTCATTTACTTATTTATTAATATATTCATTTATTTACTTATCTTATTTGAATGATGTTATATTTTACAATCAATTCAAATTCCCAATAGTCAAAATAAATATGTAAAGAAAAATTTTTTTTACTTCTTTTCTTTTTTATTCAAAATTCCTTCAAAATTTGTTCAATTATTTAAATAGCAATTTTTGCACCTCGATATATCACTTTGATTATTTATTCAGTTCTATTTATGTTCAGTGTAAAATAGTTCTGACCTTTTTCTTATTCTCAATCGAAGAGGCCATATTAAGTAGCCTTTAACCTTTGAAATTTGTTCTAAACTTTTTCTATATCTCTAGTTTACGGAATCAAACATTTTTATTCAAACCTTTAACTATTAAAATATCATTTCATATTGAATAGCCTGTTAATGTTCAAATATTTTTTGTTATATTTGTTATGCACACTTTTATAAAGGTTGTAATTAAATGCTACGGTCAATTTTTCCATTTGACTATTTATCAAAAATAAAACGGCGGAGGGGGGGGCAGCTGATATTTTCTGTTGCCTGTTCTTTGGAAATTCATTGATATATAGTTGCTACTTGAAAGCCTAGAGTTTTCTTTCTTTCTTTCTTTTCTTTTGAATAACCTCAAAAATTTCTTTTCTTTTTGAAATATCATCAATACTAAAAAACTTTTGCAAGGTCAACCTACCAAATAACAGGACATTTGAGGGAAGGAATTTTAACTCATTGCAGGTGATATAGTCAGCCTATTTTTAGACCCACCGATAGTGTGTAACAATTATTCATTTATATCTCTTCAACAATACAAGCTAAACATTAAGAAATATCATTAAAAATCTTGTTTTTAAATAAGCATTGATGAATTACAAGCATGTTTTGGGAAATTATTTGTAACATTATGTATATATAACCGGGCCAATGTTCTAATGAGTAGCGTGTTCGCCACTGTTCCGGGAGACAGGGGTTCAATCCCAGATCGAGTCATACCAAAGACACAAAAAAATGGTACTTGATGCCGCCTTGCTTGGCCCTCAGCATTATAAGGTTATAAGAGTAGCGCCCTTTCCTTTACCTCGGTGTGGTATCTATTGAAAAGGAACTTTCGTGTCACCCTCGACTAAGGTTGCCAATTTTACTTATATATATATATATATATATTATATATATATATATTTATATATATATATATATATATATATATATATATAATTTGCATGCTTCCTTTCTTGTTACCTATGAACTCCAAGGCCAATCGATGAAACTTTGCACATGAATTCTCTTGACCTCAAGGAACCTTTTAATGGCGTTGAGTGTGGTAAGGACGCTTATGTACCCAAGTTTTCCTGACACGTTTTGACTTAAAATTGACCAGAAAGGTCTAAATTTATCCATAAAGCAAATAAAATTTCTTTCCGTTAAGCACCAACTCTACCATGGCTGTTGGTAGTGTCTAGAAACATTTTGAGGTCAAACTAATCAGAAAGGGTCATTTGTATAGACACACGCACCCCCACGTATATATATATATATAAATTAAGTCTAAGAATAGACTTAAAAAGAACAATCCATACATTATATATATATATATATATATATATATATATATATATATATATATATATATATATATATATATATATCTTATTGATTTATAATTCATTAAATGTATAACTTAAGATATAATATATTTCCCAATATGTGGGTGAAAATTTATCAAAAATTGTTTAGCATCTGAAGAAACAGTCGGGAAAGACTGTTGAAATAGATTTGTAATGGATTACATTTGTTGAATTTTACTTGGTTATTAATTATATATATATATATATATATATATATATATATATATATATATATATTTATATATATACTTAAAATAGTCTCTTGAGATTTAAACACACTTATTCCTATCAATTTTTAATTGGTCAAAGTAAATTTAATTGGTCGGAAGCTCCTCTTTTGTTATGATGCGAAAGTGCGCGTTACATTTCTTTTAATGTCTTCTATGTCTTTAGATATTTAAATGTCGTCAAATCTTGTCTCTGAGATAAATTATCAGAAGCATGAAAACTTGTTAGGTGCTGGATATGGTGAAAGTATCGAGACTACGTTCATTTTTTGTTAAATGGACATTGACTCGTCTGGTTTTCGTTATAATGAGTGGATGAAAAACATCAGTAAAATACAAAGTAGTGAAAAATGGGAGAAAAGAAAAAAAAAAAAGAAAGGATAAAAGGAGAGAAAGAAATGGAGATTTGAAAAGAGAGAACAATAGAGAAAGAGAAAAAAATGGAAGGTAACAAAAAAACTTCAGCATGATAAAAAAGGAAGAGGAAAAAAAATGAAAAATGTTAAGAGAAAGAAAAGATGAGAGAAAAATTAAAGATGAAAGAAAAAACAGGGAAGGGAAACGATATCTTTGCCCATCGGTTACATTTTCTCGTAAGCATTTTATTCCAGACTCAGTGGCAACAAAATTCACTCATTGGTTTTCGACATTGCCATGACCTTTATAGTTTTTACTTTATTATTCTTCTTTACCCCTTTTCATCCACATTTCATCTTCTGCGTTATATTTCAACTTCCACTTCTTCGGTCAAAGATTTCCTCTGACATTGAATTCAACCAACCAAAACGCAGCATTCTGAGAGAGGAGCTCAAACTAAGAGGAATTTCATTGATGATAGCTTCACATTGATGATGAGCTGTTCGTTAGGATGTCTGTTAAAAGATAAACCGTTTATTAACAGAATGACGACCGTACTGTCATGCGATCGATTTTCTATAATGTTTATCGACTGCAAAGATGAAATTTTCAATATTTTCAATAGATTACTTTTTAAAGTTTCATATTTGTCTTATTCACAAACTTTGACGTATATAATAAAAACTGATATTGTACAGAAATTAATTGAATAAGTGGTATAAGTGGTATCTTACTTAGTAATCTAATGTCACATAAGTTAGACGCCAGCCACTTTTTATGGTTATTCTTTAAATATTCTTTAATATTATTCTTTAAAATCATCGATATACATTTATGTTTGGTTTGGTTTGGTTTTATGGCATATCAACCATTATAGGTTATTTAATGCCAAATCTGGTTTATACATGTATATTAGATTTATATAATTTACCCAAGTATTGCTCTGTATCAATAATAATTCGAATAAACATCAGCCATTTGCTTATAAACAGTTAGATAATCAAACAATTCAATTTCAAACAATTCAGCTTAGCATAAGTCATTTGTTTGCACAAACTTTAAATGTCGAACAGTTCTATTTGACCCATAGGCACTACCACTCCGGGTCAGAGTAGACCTGAGAGCAATGGCAATGAAGGGGTGTTCTGCATTCCCCAAATTCCACCATTACTGAAACTTCACCATCAGATTGTTTAGTGTCATATCCAGTACACTCTTTGGAGGAGTCTTACCTTTTTGCAGAAATGCAGTTAGTGAATTCAACAGCCCCATCAAACTGGGCTATAAGTTTATGTATGAAGACCTAATCTCTTATGGAAGGGATTTATCCACCTCTCTAAGAAGATGGAATGTGGTATTAGGTTGACTTTAGTGTGAAAACCCTCTCGGGTAGGAGTGAGTAAAGATATAAACTGTTCATTTCTATCGACATTTGGAATGTCTAAGGCATCAGAGATTGCATTCAATAGGCGTTAACTACTTGTGGAGCCGGCCAACTGAGACTCCACATTTTGATTGGCTGATCGACAAAAAAGATGAAATCCAGAGAAGCAATATTTCTCATCTAAAGAGAGAATGTGACGAAAAAGAAGGATATTTCGAGGAAAAACGAAATTCAACGAAAAGAATATACCGTCTTACATATGTTTTGTTATCCAAAACACTGTGGCCCAGTCAGATGGGCAACAGTCTTTTGGACAACAGTCAGATGGGGCTGTAGAATACACTGACTGCTTCTCTGCAGAAAGCTTAGACCCCCCGACGAGTGTCCTGATATGACACTAAACAACCTGATAGCGAGGCTCCAATAATACTGGAACTTTGGGAAATGCAGAGTACCTCTCCATTGCCATCGCTTCCAGGTCCATTCTGGCCCGGTGCGGTAGCACCTGATTGGGTCCTATCTATGGGTCAAATAGAACTAAACTGTGTAGTTATGCAAAACTGAATTGTTAAAAAATAGAACTGTTTTGACATTTAAACTCCGTACTTATGCTAAACTGAATTGTTTGAAATCGAACTGTTTATATGTATAAAATTGATTTGGTATTAAATAACCTAGAATGGTTGATATGCCATAAAATCAAAACCAAAAGTCTGTCAACTATAAAGTCTTTTGTCGTCTTTCGTGAGATGATTTATTTACACATTTATTTATTCCTTCTGTCCAATCCCGAACAACATAATTATAACAGCCAAGTTTCTTCGTATCTGATTCAATTCTCGTTTGGTTTACATCATGTCTGGTCATCTGATTCAGTTAAGATTTATCAAATTCGTTCATTTATCTATAAATCCATCTTTCTGAATTATTTCATTTCTATCAACATAATTTATTTAGGAACAACATTCTATCTCGTCTACATTTTATTATCTTCACGATTTAGGATCTATCTATCTCTCTATCTATCTATGATTTCTGTATCTTTGAAACTTAGTCGGCAATTATTGAGTAAATAGACAATATTGTCCATCATTAATTCAGCTGCCCATTGCGAAAGAGGCATATTTCTTTAACATCATCACCAGGTGATATATCATTGATCTTGAGATAGTAGACATTGAATGTTGCTGACTCTTAACTTCCAATCTTATGGAACATAAAAATAAAACCGTTATGAATTTTCAATTCTGTGTCATGATTTTAAGCATTAAACTGGATGTAAATAGAGTTGTAAACGGATAACTTGTATTCTAAGCATCGAATTCATCAATCACTATTCATCTCTTTCTCTTTTTCCCAATATATATATATATATATATATATATATATATATATATATATATATATATATATATATATATATATGTATGTATATATATATAAGATTATACAAAAGGAAAATAAAAATACGTATCTTTGTTTCATTCTATTCTTGCCCTCCATTTGTTATGCTCATCTATGTTATTTTTGTCTAATTAAGTGAGTAAAAACTTTTAGACAAACAATAATAAACTTCTGACAGTTAATCTAAACTTGTTTCAGATGTTGATGCGACAATCAATTTTTGACATTTCTTTCAAAAGTTATAGAACCCAAATCTGGAAATGGCTGCTAAAACTTAATAAATTTAATGGATTCGCTTAATTTAGTTGTTTCACTGTCTGAGATATAAATTTAACCTCTAGCATTCAAATCTCAAGTAACACTTCGTCATTAATGTCATTTAGTACACAAACATGTGTGAACGATAATCCTCGATTATATATATATATATATATATATATATATATATATATATATATATATATATATATATAGATGGTTGGTGGAAGCCTAATATAATTATGAAGTGAATTTTGATCTGATACTTTCGCGATATAATGTTTGGTGTATGTTATTAATATTTACTACGAAATTAAGTGCTTTTACGAGAAAGATATTATGTGGAAAAACGAATATTTGTTGCGTAAAAGAGGTGCTTCTAACAATAGTAGGCTGTAGGTTTGGTGATGTACGCATATATATATATATATATATATATATATATATGTGTGTGTGTGTGTGTGTGTGTGTGTGTTTACAACAGAACACGCAAGCACTTCCTATTTTCCCTTCGTCTTTTACTTATTCTTTTGAACCCCGAACCCCCCCCCCACAGAGAGCTTCCAGTATCTATTGACTATTTTTAGTGCCACTTAAATCAACTGATAACTCGCAATAATCTTGTCTGTCTGTATCTAATGGATTCATGTGGCATCTCATCCCCTCTAAAGTAGCTTTAAAAAAACGGCCCTGATTCCAAATGTACTTTTTCCTGCCATTACTCCGGTCAAGTCAAAATGGCCTTTCCGACAAGAATTTCAAAGATTTAAATTTCCCGACTAATCAGAATCACTTGTTCTGGTATTTTTTAACCGACTCGGCGCACGAAGAAGAACTGTTCAAACAATAATGCAACTGCCCAGAGTTTTGTTAATATATATATATATATAGAGAGAGAGAGAGAGAAAGAGAGAGAGAGAGAGAGAGAGAGAGAGGAGCATAGTTGAAGTCTAAACGCAGGAATATTTGTGAAACATTTTTTCAATAAATACAAAAATACTGATTATTAATGAGAGAGGGATTTTTTAAAGTTCTTTTTCAAATAATGAGAAACGCTAAAAGAACACAAAACAATAAAAATGTTGAAGATGTTGTATGTCTACGCATAATTATCTACTTATAGTTATGGAGACACAACGTTCTAATTCAATGAATGTTTCCACGAATATAGTTAAATGTTAGACAGATTAAATTTCTTGGAGCACCTTTGCAAGAAGTGAACATAGTAGAAATAATTTGTGAGAGGAAAAGACCAATCACTTCCCTGTAGAGAGAATTCTACTATATCAATAATATGATGTCTTTTTTGTCTTACTAAATGTTTAATTAAACATTTTATCAAATACTTTGATCAAACGTCAGTAAGCAGCGTCAATGTTTTTTTTGTGGAATGAAAAAATAAAGTTAGATCAAATTGTTGATTTGCAAGTGCGCAATTAATTTCAACATTTCTTTGAAACAGGGAATTATAATTATTTCTTATAAAATAAAGAAAGTTTTCGTAATAAATTCGTGTCTGTCCATTAATCGAATTAATCCTTTTTTTAAATTTTTCAAAATTTGAATAGAAATTAGATGTACCAGATTATAGACATTACGAAAGCAGTAGAGATCTGAGCAAGAGAACAAGTAAAAGAAAAAAACAGTGTCTTACTCGACTGCTGAGAAATCAGGAGTAATAATGTCTAAATCATGGCAACAATGCTCCTGAATGTGAGGATTCTGAGAAATGAAGATTTTACAAGCAGTTTGCCGTACAACCACAAGTCATAACCATCAAATTCTGTCATCATTTTATGCATAAAACACAAAGCAGAATCTGTTCAAGAAAATGAGATGCATAAAATTCTCTGAAACTTTGAGATACAAACGGACCACCAAATGTCGCTTTGAAGACCAGACTTTGTGTTGATTAACAAGAACAAAAGGACTAGCCATCGAGTGAATTTTGCCGTTCCTGCAAAGAAAGCGAAACACTGGACAATTATGTAGATCTTGCTAAAGAGTTAACAAAATTGTAGAACATGCAGGTAACTGTGATACCAGTCGTAGTAGGAACAACCCTCAAAAACCTAGAAAAAAGACTCGATAAACTGGAGATCAGAGGAAGACACGAGAATATTCCGACCACAGCACTGAAAATAAGCCAGAATATATAGAAGAGTTCGGGAGGTCTGAGAAGACTTGCTGTCAACTAGACTTCCGTGATAACCACCGGTTAGTTCTGGTTTAAAAAAACTCGCAAGGAACAATATAACATCTATATATTGGTAAAATTCTAATGGTGTATGTGTGTAAGCGTAACCCAGCAAAAACGGCACATTGTAGCGAGTTTCTTATTTATTAAAGCAATACATTTACAGTATTCGGACTATTGTCTTCATCTTTATTGTTATATACACAACGTTTCGTCCAATGCCTCCTCCGTCAGGTGTTTTTGTCGAACTTGGGAGTTTACATGGAACTTCGAATCGAACCCTTCATTTAATCCCCAGGAGTAGATTATTGTAATTCTGTTAACCATAACCGAGTACAAATGTTAAGCTATAATAATTATTCCTTGTTATTTTCACCTGTAGTCAGAACTGAACCTGCAACCTCCAGAGGATTTCACTAAGAAGTTCATTTACCAAATGCGTAAGCTACATGTTCAGAGTGAATTTTTGGGACTTATAAACGGAATGTTTTTATCAACTCAATGAATTACTACTTATTACTATTATTTACAATTTTTTAGCTTTGCTTACATTGCATTTTTATCCAGTCTTTTTTTAAAATTATTGGTGCCTATGTCGTATTCGTCTCTATACTTGGTCTTCTCGTTAGGCCAATATAGCCAAACATATGCACCGCTTCTTTAAGGCGTTTTATTATCCGATGTTCTTTCTTATCTATTATTTTGACTTCATCTCATAAGAGTAGATGCTTTCCCTCGTCTTTCCATATATGTTCAGCCATACCAAAATTTTTGATTGCATTCTGCACTACTGCTTTTCGATCTTCCTGTAGCCATACTCTGGTGGATGACATGTCTTACCTTTGTATACTTTACCATAACTGTATAGGAGGGAATAAATGCTATGTTCTATTCTGTTGCAGGGTTGACCAGGAAGAGATATTTTCGAAGAGTCGAGTCATTCCTGAATATTGTCCTGATATCATATAGACTACATAACTTTTGAATCTTTTCGGCTAGGCCTAGAATCTACATCATTAAAGCCATCATTGTGGCTTAGATACATTCATTATCTGTCCCCATCGGAAAGTCGTTCAAGCACTGTTGGATCCATCTATACAGTTCACTATGGAGAAAAACCAAGACAAATTATCCTTCTGAAATGTATTAATAACTTACACAGAGCATGGATTCAGGTCATCTGAATATCAAAAGCCAAACTTCACAGGACACTGACTTAACTTCAACTTCCACCATCTATATAATATAAAGGAAGGAATCGTTCGTTGCCTAAAACATCGACCAAAAGCCACCAGTATTGACGCCGATGAATATCAAGAGGAACTGAATTGCTTTAGAGACAACCTCCATCGCAACAATGACCCAGAGGGCATTACACCGGCACCAAGAAATCGGGGTTAAACGACGGAGAACTATACCCCAAAATTCACCACATCTTGTCTGTACTATGTTAAAGGCCTATCGAGTTTGACAAGAAATATCTGAAGAAGGTCGAAGGACTCGTCGACCGAAACATTGTGAATATAACAAAGATGAAGACAATAGTTCGAATACACTAAAAGATAAAATTGTCAAGCTTCATCAAAAAATTTAGACAAATACATTTACTTTTTAAAGAAGAAAGAATTTTCCAGTCCAATTTGCAACTGACTACTACTTTTATGAGGTACACATTCGTTCTGAATCTCATTTTTTAATCTCACAGATTCTTGATAACAATCAAATACTAATGAGAATCTTTTGTTCTTTCATAAATAGACGCATCATTATTATTATGGGTCAATATTAAGTGAGAATCTAATGGGTTTGCGGCTCGTCTAGAATGAAATAACAACATTTAAATATTACAGTTATTGACTTCATTTTCCCTCTGCATTAGGAATGAGATCAGTTATTTTTCTCAAAATACAGATAGAAAATTAATCAAAACAAAAAATTAAGTTTTATCATTTAGAGAATTCGGACTATTGTCTTCATCTTTATTGTTTTATTCACAATGTTTCGACTGATGCCTCCAGCAGGATACATGTCGTTTGGTTAGTGAACTTCTAAATGAAATCATTTGGAGGATGCAGGTTCAATCCTGACTACAAGCAAAAATAACACGGAATACTTACTAGAGTGAATAACACGGAATACTTACTATGTCTCTGTTTATGGTTAACGGAATTAGAACACTCTGCCCAGTGGATTAATGGATTAAATAAAGGGTTCGGTTCAAATTTACGCATAGACTCCCGAGTTGGACAAGAAATATCAGAAGAAGCCCTAAGAACGCATCGACTGAAACGTTGTGAATATAATGATAAAAAGGAAAACAATCGTCCGAATACTTTAAAGGATGAAAACTCTCAAGTTTCATCTCATAAATTTAGACAAAAATTAAATGACTAAAATATTTGTCAACTTTTCATTCGTGATAATAAATGAATATTTCTTTTTAGTTGTTTGGTTGGGATTTGTGGTAAATCAACAGTTGTTTATTTAATGAAAAATCTTGCAAATTTATATATATATTTATATATATAATTTGTAAACGAAATAGTTGATAACATTATTTTAAAACAATCCAGAACTCATTTGTTTGTAAACGGTGAAATAACTTGAAGTATAGTGATACTTCAAGTTATTTAACTACGTGCACAAATAATTCTATTCGATTTTTCATAGTTAAATGGCTTCAAGTATTGCTATCTAACACTAATAGCTATATTTGTCGCAATTAAATGGTTTCAAGCATTATTATGTAATACTAATAGTTCAATTTAACACTAATCCTTTGCTAGCACACAATTAAATGGTTTTAAGTATAGTAGATGGTTAAATAGTTCTATTTGATCCCTAGATAGAACCCTAACAGGTACAAATCAGAGTGGACCAGGGAGTAATAGCATTGAAGGAGTACTCCACGTTCCCAAATGGCTTCAGGAATGCAGCGTTAACATCAGAAGTTTTAGCATCATATCTAAGACACGCGTTGAGGGGAGTCTTAACGCCCTGCAGTGGTGCAATCGGTGTATTTAAAACCCCAGCCGAATGAACCTTTTAAGTTTGTTAGAGGTTGCTAATTCGATCTCCAAATCATGTCATCGACTCTACTTGGTTTGTAGCAAGGAGAGTGTAAGAAGTCTAGTTCAGTCTTCGAAAATATCCCTTTCGTTTAGTTCATTGGATTAAGACGAACCCGTTAAAGATTGCGTGCTAAACCAAGTTATTTCTCACTATGTGGCATCCGTGAATCTCACGAGATCATTGATCTGTCCTGGATCTGGTCGAAGGCCTGGGTAGGGTCGTATGAAAACCAACAGCAAGGGCCTTTCCCAAGGTCTAAGACATAGAGATTAACTGGCTTTACACTGCCATGCTTGTCCATAACAAATGAATTGAGAATTTAGATTCAGTGTTTTCCTTTTCCAAAACAGATTACTTTACCAAAGATACACCTTCATTTGCGCCACACGTCATGTAGGCACATTTATTTTCAATTATCTAATGGGCATAAAATTTAAAATTTTCAGGGTCGTATAAGATCAATTCAGATCGGCAATTACTTCAATTTGTGGGCTTATCTTGACCAGTGATATTTCTAGTATGATGCGCAGGGTGATTTTAAAATTAAAATGGCGTGGTAAATACCGTATATTCATATTCATACATGTACAACTCGACCATATATATATATATATATATATATATATATATATATATATATATATATATATATATTCGGGTTGCAAAATTAGGAATTTTATTGATAATAAAAATAACAATACCTACATCGAACATTGAGCTGGAGTTTACCATATCCCACGTCTAGATTGTAATAAAAAATATGTCGGAGAAATTTCTTGTAGTCTTAAAAATGAATTCATGAGCATATTAGGGATTTGAAAAAAAGAAACACAAATAAAGGCTTGATCAGACATAATTTAAAAAGTAATCACAACTTTAATTTCAAAGATTCCAAAATGTTAATTTATATACATAAAATAACGCGAGAAAATTGTTGAATTAGTATCATTTCAAACTCCAATATTATCAAAGAGACCGGGTTGTTTCAATTTTTTATCTTATTTTGTCAGATTGGTACTGAAAAGTTACAAAATCCTTTTTAAAGATAATTTGGCACCATCGCTTATATATACTTAGATAGAGTGTAGTTGAATCAGACAGAGAGAGAAAGAAAGAAGCAAACTGTCAATGATAGAGACGGATGGATGTATTATGGGATATTTAATATGAATATGAACATAGATGTGATATGATTTCTTTAAAGAAAATAGTTGACGTTTTTAAGATAAATTTTCCAACACGAATTACATAACATAAATTTGAAACAGAATGTCACCAACGGAAATAGAAGTTTAAGACTTTTCTCATTTTTTTTTCGTTTCATTTAGAAATTCATACGCCCTGATGAAGGTTTAAAAACCAAAACGTTAACGTTGGCAAATAATTCAAACTATTAAAAACTCACTTTTTGAAGACCTTTATATATATATATATATATATATATATATATATATATATATATATATATATAAAAGGAAACATTTGTGAAATGTTGGTCACCATCATAGGGAATGAACAGAGCAACCCGAGCTCAAATCCTCGACTAGGTTATTAGCATTTCACATAGCACTAATATCCTTGGGAAAGATATGAATCCAACTATGGTATTCCTCCAGCTCTGGGTAAGTAGTAGAGCAGACCAGACTCTCTAACTCTTAATTCAAACCCGTTAAACATCGCTTAACACTGATATTGTGTCACATCCTGCTCTGATGGTGGGATTGGGAATATATATATATATATATATATATATATATATATATATATATATATATATATATATATATATATATATATATACGTATTTATTTTTTTGAACAGTGCTATTAAAAGTGCGTGCAATTTAAAATAAATGAAATATTTTTACATCGATAAAAATATCTTAAGATTCTAAAAAAGGGACCCTTCATTTCGGTCGCGTCTCTTGAGAGAATTAAAAATCGTGAAAGATAACTTTATATATGAACAATTAAACTTAGGGTAGAGTCCGTTGAAAATGTATGTAGGAACGCATGCATAAATGTTCTCATATAAATATATATACAAGCAGAGTTATTATCTAAACTTGACTGTCAGCCTTACATGAATGTTTCATTTTGCACACACTTTTTTCATATTTTACTTCTGGTCCAATGGAACCGGTTTAAAAGAATAGGACAATACATCTGTCCTGATCCATTAAACTCAACTAATGGGACATGACCATATGACCATTACTTTTATTCAATAAGAATTCGCCGATCTCGATTCACAGAGCTAGTATGGCTGTTATTAATCAATTCATCTTCAAGGTATCGCTCACAAAAATCTCCTAGACAATCGACAATTGCTTCAAAAGAAGCGTAAAATGTGTGCCTGATGGTAATATTTTAAATTTGAGACAATAGCTCGTGCAGTTGACGCTAATGGAATTCTTACACGAAACCAACTTTACAAACATTTTTCTAATAAAACAATACGTTGGGAAAAGAAGAAAAAATAGAAATAAAAGAAAAGAAAAAAGTAGACTGTCGATCTAGTGAATGCCACAATACGTGTATGATAACAGCATTGGCATATCAAACAAACTCAATACTCATTCTTTCTGCTTTTTTCCCCATTACGTATATGAGGCTGGGATTGTTTGCGTCTTGTCTGTAAATATTGTAATGCCCGGTATAGGTATAATACTACCATGGTTCCATTCAAAATAACAGAGTTAAAAGGAATGGCTCAACACTTGTGCATAGGAACAGTGTATAGTATTTATGCGCTCTGTCTAAAATCAAAGGGCTACTTCCAACTGCACTTCTGTTTAAGGTGATAGTAGTTCTATCTTATTCAGTTTAATATGCGACTCTAGTATCTGTTCCTTCGCCTCAGGATATATATATATATATATATATACATACATTACAAAAATAAAATTACGAATTTAGAAAGTAGATTTACCAGAACGAATGAATGAAAAAGTTTACAAAATTACTTTAATATCCCTATACAGGTTCAAATTGACAAGATTCGGACAAGAGATTAATAATAATGATGATAATAATAATAATGCTTGGAGAAAAGGAAACTTACAAATGCTTGGGAATATTGTAAGCGGACACCATCAAACAAGCGGAGATGAAAGAAAAAAAATTAAAAAAGAATACTTCAGAAGAACGAGAAAACTACTTGAAACCAAAATATGTAGCAGAAATCTCCCCTCATGATTATTCGTATAGTAGACGATGGAAGAACTTCAACAAATGGACCAAAGAAAAAGAAAACTCTTAACGATGCATAGTACCTTAAATCCCAGGGAGAATACTTTTCTGCGACTTAATTTTCAGGAAAAACTTTACTTTTGGAAGACGAACTTCTAAATTTGCAAAAGAAAACTCCAAAATTCGCCCCCCCCCCCGAAAAAAACAAAACAAGAAAACCCCCCAAAACACCTCAAATGTAGTCTAACACATGCTAAGACGAAGCCATAAAAGAAAGATGGACTCCTCCTCCTCTCTCTCTCTCTTTCTCTCTCTCTCTTTCTCTCTCTGTCCACCCCCCTCGATGACCATGATATAGAAGTGGAATTTTAACATAAATGCTAGTAAAATTAGTAATAATTCAAGCGAGCATTTGATAAAATAGTATGCATACGTTGGAAGTGATTCTGTTTCCAGAAGTTTTTTCACAGAGGTCAGTAAATTTATTCTACTAAACTGTTCATTTAAAAATGCACATATTTGATTTAAAATAAATATGTCTTACGTCTCTACTATATTGTGTTCTTAAATGAGGAATATAGTGTATTTCATATATGTAGGCATATTTAGCAGTTTAAAAAAAAAAAAAAATTATAACGACCTTGGTCGAATGCTTTAGTATACAGGGCAAATAGGAATAGAACCTTTTCTAAAGCTTAGAAGTCTGATTGCACACCCTCATAGCAGTAAAAAAAAAAGCAAAAAAAAAAAAAGCAACCAAGTCAAAATCGAATTCTACCTATAAAATAAAAACCTGTTAGGGCCTGAATCGGATGATAGGATAAAATATACCCCAAAATTTCTATGAATTTAAATATACAGCAGTACTGTTAAGTTAAAACTTAAGGTAACATTTTTTTTTCCCCTGTACACATGGGAAGCAGCATGATGTACGTGTGAGTCTTGCGGCTTAACGCTCAGGATTGTCAGTTCGATCGGGGAACTACTGCTGCTCATCTATAAGAGTGGCTTCTATAGATGAGAATAAAAGCAGCCATCGAAAGATAACCATGACTCGTACTCAAAACACATACATAAACCGCATCGCTCTTCGCGCGGGTAAAAAAGGGGTGCGTCCTGCTGAGGTGGGAGCCCTGGCCTCAGTGTTCGAAAAATCAGCTACAGAGCTCAAACAAAATCTACTAAAATGCAAACAAACAATACAGATAGTGAAATTTAACGTTAGAACCCTAAATAGAATAGGTCAACTATCAGAGCTAACTGCATCAGCCGTAGAACATAAGATAGACGTAATTTGCATACAAGAGCACCGACACACGCACACCGAAGCAACAATTATCTCCTGCTACAGCCCTACCAACGTTAGCGAAGAAAACGAAATAGTCACCTTCTACGAAGAACTATCTTCCCTAGTACGTAGCATTCCGAAACACAACCTGCTAGTCATTGGTGGAGATATGAATGCACAAATCGGGAAAAACAGAAACAACAAATACAGCCTACACAACACGTCAAACAGGAATTGACAACATCTAATTGATTTTATGATAGAAAATAGATTAATATGCCTCAATACAAACTTTCAAAAAAGGGAGGGAAAATTATGCACCTACACATACGCGAATAATAGTAAAGCACAGATAGACTACGTCTTTATAAATAGGAAATGGAAAAATAGTGCGATGAATTGCGAGGCATACTCCTCTTTCGAGGGCGTGTCCTCCGATCATCGAATAGTTACGGCCAAAGTATGACTAAGCCTACGAAAAAACGCCACACGAAAAGCAACAACCAAGCACTATGACTGGGCCCTACTTAACAACAGAGATATTAGAGACAAATATGCATTAGAATTAAGAAACAGATTTGAAGCACTAAAAGAGAAGACAGAAAAAGGTACCCCAAATGACGAATATGAAAATTTTGTAGAAGCACACCTTGAGGCGGCATCAAAGTGTATTCCAACAAAACCTAGAACTAAATATAGAGTCCCTTGGGAAACGCTAGCGGTTAGAGAAAAGCGTGCACTCGTGAAAACTGCCTCCAAAAGCTATAGGAAGAACCCAACAAACATAAATGCCCGAAAACTAGAAAAGGCACAATATCAATTAGCAGGAATATATCTAAAAGAACAGGCTGAATACATACAAATTCAGATAGATAAGATTAGAGACTCGGTAGAAGATAGACAATCCAGGATAGCCTGGCAAACAATAAACGAAGTAAGTAGAAGGAAGAGCACAACCAAAGCAAAATTGAAAGCTGCAAGCTAACAAGAAAGAGTTAAACTGTGGGAACAGCATTTCAAAAATCTACTAGGAAACCCACCGAAAATAACGGATGAACCTATCACCAGAATTATCAGTAAGCAATTAGACATTAAACTAGGTCCTTTTACCAAAGAAGAACTCGACTCAGTTCTTAGAAGAATTAGAAATAGGAAAGCTGCAGAAGTGTGGAAGACTAGACAATTCGACGATATACTGCTCCGGCAATGCAACGCAGTCTATAGTCAAAATAGGATAGAAAGATGGACGAAGGGATGCATCCTTCCTTTCCCTAAAAAAGGCGACCTCGGACTAGCCAAGAACTACAGAGGGATAACACTTACATCCATAGCAGCTAAAATCTAGGCGCCTCTGGTGGTGTAATGGTTAGCAAGCTCGACTAGCAAACCTACACGAGTGAGTTCGAGTCTCATTGGGTGCCCCTTACATATGGCCTTGTGTCACATCTAAGCAAAAAGCTTAGTAAATTTCCATAGCAGCCAAAATCTACAATGCCCTACTACAAAACCGCATAGAACCCAAAATAGACAACATTCTTAGGAAAAACCAAAATGGCTTCCGGAGAAATAGATCCACAACCTCACAAATACTGACCATCCGTAGAATCCTTGAAGGCGTTCGGGTAAAAAACCTTCAGGCGACATTACTATTTGTCGACTTTACCAAGGCCTTCGATTCCATACACAGAGGGAAGATGGAGCAAATCCTACTAGCATACGGCCTACCAAAAGAAACTGGAGCAGCGATAATGATTCTCTACAGAAACACCAAAGTGAAAGTACGTTCACCAGATGGAGACACGGAATACTTCGACATTGTTGCAGGAGTACTACAAGGAGACAGTTTAGCCGCGTACCTCTTTATTATCTGTCTAGACTACGTGCTTAGAACTTCGATCGACAAAATCAGAGAAAATGACTTCGAGCTGACTAAGAGAAGAAGCAAAAGATACCCCGCAAAAACAATCACCGACGCCGACTACGCAGATGACTTGGCGTTACTGGCGAATACGCCTAATCAAGCAGAGACACTACTGCATAGTCTGGAACGAGCCGCAGCTGGCATTGGCCTCCATGTCAATGCAAACAAAACTGAATATATGTGTTACAACCAAACGGGCAACATTGCCACACTAGACGGAGCCTCTCTGAAACTACTAGACAAATTCACCTACCTAGGAAGTAGCGTCTCATCAACCGAAAAAGACATCGACACACGACTGACGAAGGCATGGACGGCTATCGATAGGCTCTCGATCATATGGAAATCAGACCTAACCGATAAAATGAAACGCAGTTTCTTCCAGGCAGCGGTTGTGTCGATACTGCTATATGGATGCACTACATGGACGCTAACTAAACGGCTGGAGAAGAAACTAGACGGAAACTACACAAGAATGTTGAGAGCAGTATTGAACAAGTCCTGGCGACAACACCCCACGAGACACCAACTATACGGACACTTGCCCCCCCCATCACGAAAACTATACAAGTTAGACGAACCAGACACGCGGGAGAAGCAAGGACGAGCTCATAAGTGATGTACTCCTATGGACCCCCACATATGGCCGTGCAAAAGCAGGACGACCAGCTCGAACTTATATACAGCAACTATGTGAGGATATGGGATGTAACCCTGAAGACCTGCCGGAGGCGATGAGTGATAGGGAGAAGTGGCGAGAGAGGGTCAGGGATATCCGTGCTGGCGGCACGACATGATGATGATGATGATGTATCAAAAAGAGATAGAGGAAGAGGACTCGCCAGCATTGAAGATAAAGTCAATACATCAATAAAACGACTCGAAGACTGCATAAAAAAGAGCAAAGAAAGACTGATTATGGTGATCACAAACAATACAAGGATCAACAGAACAACAATAACTAGATAACAAAAATGAGAAGAAAAATAATTGGAGGATATTTCAAGCGGCAAACGAGCGAAATCTGAGATGAGAAGACTCCGAAATGGCTAAGAAAGGGAAACTTTAAGAGAGAGACTGAATCTTTTCAAATAGCAGCACAAAACAACGCCATAAAGGTAAACTATTTTAAAGCAAAAATAGACAAGACACAAAATAGTAAATGTAGGCTTTGTGGTGATAGAGACGAGACGTTCAATCACATAATAAGTGAATACAATAAATTAGCACCAAAAGAAGACGAGACACAATTGGTTGGAGAAGAAAATCCACAGAGAGTTGTGCAAAGAATTAAATTTGACCAAACAAGTGGTAGATGCATCATCCAGAATCCGTCCAAGAAAATGAGACGCACAAAATTCTCTTAGATTTTGAGATACAAACAGATCACCAAATCTTGGTCAAACGATCATCTGATAGTCTAAAAAAATAAGAGAACCTTCCGAAAAGTGAAAATAAAAGAAATCAAAAAGAGAAATAAGTACCTAGACCATGCTAGAAGACTAAATAAAACACAAAATACAACAAAAAGCAAAACAACTATAGAACATTAGGGTGATGGTGATACCACTAGTAGTTGGTGCATTTGGATTGGTAAAGGGAGTGGAAGACTTGGGACTAAGAGGATAAATAGAGACCATCTAGACAACAGCATTATTAAGATCTGCCAGAATACTGAGAAGAGTTCTGGGGACTTGAGAAGACTTGCTGTCACTGAAATTTGAGTTAGAAACCACCAGCGTCAGCTGGTGTGAAAAACTCTCTAAGGAGTAAATAATAATCGAAACTAAGTTTTACAGCTGAAATATCATCAAAAATATAAACACCTGAACAATTTTCCTTGTGAGATAATCGGGACCATTCTTAAAATGGACAAAGGAAGAATTCAAGCAAATGGACCAGAAACAAGAAAATTGATGACTGTGCTCAGAGAGATGGCATTGACAGACTGTATGTATTAAGAAAAGAAAAAGGAAGAGGACTCGCTGGCATTGAGGATTGCATTGATGTATCAGTATAAGGAGTCAAGGACTAAGCAGAGTATTTACAGCATTTACAGATTTATTACAGTAACCAATTGCAACAGTGGAAACAAAATAAAAAACAAACAAACTAGGAAGCAAAAATTAGTAGAAAAACAACTGTATGGACATTTCAAGCGACAAAATGGCGAGATTGCTCACGAAAAGATGCGGAGATGGTTCCGCAAGGGAAATCTCACGGGAGAAACTGAATCTCTTCTCATAGTAGCACAAAATAATACGATAAGGACCAATTAGTCAGAAGACTAGACCTAAACAAAAAAAAAAAAAAACAAAAAAAAAAAAAAAAACAGAACTTGTCATCTCGTGGATTTTGCCGTTCCAGCAGACTATTGAATGAAAATAAAAGTAAGTGAAAAGAAAAACAAAAACTTGGACCTTGCCTGCGAGCTAAAAAAAACTGTGGAATACGCAGGATTGAAAAGAGGATTGGAGCAGTTGGAGATTGGAAGAAGAATCGAGACCATCCAGACTACAGAATTGTTGAGTTCGGATAGAATCCTCAGAAGAGCCAAACTGTCGAGAAAAAATCTCAAGGAAAAATAAAAGACAAGTATCTTTGTCAATTTTTTACTTATTACATTAATATCAAACTTTGGACAAAATCTGTCGTAGTTGTATCAACAACCTGATCTCATAACTGCGTCATGAGAAATTCCATTTTTAGGATACCACAAATCGTGTTTGCTGTCATTTACTAAGCTTAGTTCACTAGTCAAACGTCGTTTGTATTACAATCACATCGAAATTTTGAATCATTTTTAGACGAATTCAAATGAAACTAGTATTCTGAATTTAAAGTATTACTAAACCTTGGAAGGAAATAAAATAATACATTATTAGGCAAAGGGATTCATTTGACTTTTATCTGAAGTCACCTTGCAGATACCAAAAATATCTTATTTGTTCTTTTGCAAAGCCAACCAGAAAGTTCGAAATTTAAACTAAGAAATTATTTGCTGAATCGACCTCAGAAAATTTCCAGAAGAAAAAAGATTTAGAAAAAATCGATTTTCACTGACCAACAAATACTGATTGAGTAGTAAGAGTAAAGCTCTTTACTCTTATCTATTTCAAGTTTTATGATTTGTTTCCGTTTTGCAAAGAACATATTAGCAGAAACTGTTTGGTAACATTATCAGAAGTTATTTGAGGCTCTGTAATGGATATATCATTACAAGTTGTCTGTTCACACTAAGTTGAAAAGAATATCAAATAGTTTCTTACTCTGATCATCACTGTAATATCCTAAGTTAGACAGAAATATTTGCTTTCACCCTACAGGTCAGTTTTACATCTAAAATATTGAAGAAGAATTCTTTAATAATTTGTCAACGATATTTCCTTTTAATGAGGATGTATTTCGATATTTTCATTAAATAGATTCGATAAACATCCAAAATTATCATGAATTATTTAACATTAGACCTTCATGATGATAGGAAAGGATTCAGGAATAAGACTGCACAAAAATAGATTCATATATTCAGCATTCCTGAAAGATTAATTGATAAATTATACCAAATGATGCTCGCAACTTATAAAAAGCTAATGTATTCTGAGTTTTGAATAACAACATTTTTTATTTCTTGACATGTTAGAAAACACTTTAAAAAAAGAAGAAAGCAACAATAAAAAAAACAAAAAGACATATCAGCAAGAACCCAATCAAAAATGAGTGGTTGTAGCATATATATACGCGCATGTGTGTATGTGTTTTGTGTTTGCGCGTGAGTGTGTGTGTTATGTGTGTATGAGAGAGAGAGAGAGAGAGAGAGAGAGAGAGAGAGAGAGAGAGAGAGAGAGATGTAGAGATAAGTTAGATAAAATAAATGCACCAAAAGAGAATGTATACACTTCGTCATGTACATTTACGCCCATTTACTCACTATTAGAATTTGCTTTTCTTCTGTTTTTATGTTTTTCTCGCACATCGTAACATAAACTGTTACCGAATAAAAGGAAGATAATGGTTTGGTTTAATTTATTTGTTTAATGGCATATCAACCTTCAGAGGAAGGTATTGACATTTCTGACAGTAGTGCAAACGCAAAAATAACACATATGTATGCTAACTGGTGTACCTGTCGACGTAGGGTAAGAGGCCAAGACTTGGATAGTAAATACACCAAATCTAACAGACAAATGTCAAAAATCCTTGTACATATTTTTCTCACAGTGTCAATTTGTTGTCAGTTAAAAATTTACAACGGTAATTGTGACTACAACAATTGTACTTTTTTATATTATGAAATTGATATTGTTTTTGAACCATTTCTTATTGTTTTGTTGAAAAAT
Organism: Sepioteuthis lessoniana; assembly: GCA_963585895.1. NCBI lineage: Eukaryota > Metazoa > Mollusca > Cephalopoda > Myopsida > Loliginidae > Sepioteuthis > Sepioteuthis lessoniana. The sequence goes on from OY757927.1 coordinate 35,812,504, forward strand.
ATTATTCTATTTAAGGAAAAACAAAAATTGATTTTTTTAGGCCAGATTGTTAGTCTTTAAGTAATAATCCAGTCTGAAGAACTACTACTAAACCTAATCAGAAATGTTTAATTAATAATACTATTTTTAAGAAGACAAATAATTGGTGATTTTTTTCGGCTTAACTTAGACTCTGTATAATTAGTTTTAATTTAGAGCAACATGCCTCCATGATAAGTACTATTTATTGTTAAAGACTTCTTATCGATAAGGGTTATTACTTCTAACAGGTTCAACAGTTATGAAGAGCAAAGTTGGTAGTTGTGTATAAAAACGTCTTATCGTCTATAGAGGATAGATAGACACGTCTTTACAATTATATATATATATATATATATATATATATATATATATATATATATGGGGGGAGCTGTTTGTATATGAATATATATTTATAATTGCGTCTTTGTATGTGAGCAAATACGTAAATGTATTTTGTACATTCACTTGTCCATATAGTACGTATATATATATTTGTGCTTACGCATATGAAACATTTTCCATGTTTTAGTTGGTGTGTGTGTGTGTGTGTGTGTGTGTGTGTGTGTGTGTGTGTGTGTGTGTGAGAGAGAGAGAGAGAGAGAGAGAGAGAGAGAGAGAGTGTGTGTGTGTGTGTGTGCTCGCGTAAAGAACTGGATTGGATCTGTCACGCGCACTGAAGCGAAACTTTTCTGTATATTTGTATGCAGAGTCGCTCTTATTTGATCACTATTGACCGATTGACGAGCAAGCAGGGTTAACGTGCCGACACAAAGCTGAATAAAGTGTGAAGAGACAATCTATATAGAAGAGGAAAGCCGACAAACACATCCGTTTATATGTAAGAATGTGTTTTGTTTTTTCAATAATTATAGACATAGATAGAGACACGTTTTGAACTTGTACACATATTCATGATGTATAAGTTTGGAACATTTCTTTTAATGATCGACTCACTTGTGATTTCATATATTTTCGTATTCATCAATTTTTCGCTCTCTGAGTATCTTTCCTCATTAGTTTGTCATACAAGTCATAGGAAGATCTACATATTTATTTGGTCATCCAAATTTACTCATACCAGTAAATTTTACTAATCTATCTATCTATCTATCTATCTATCTATCTATCTATCTATCTATCTATCTATCTATCGTTTCTCATTATTGACTGTTGTCTGTTTCTATTTATCTAAAAGTCTGCATGTATCGCTATTTATCTCTGTTATATTTGGCTGTGTTTTATTACTATTGTGCCAGGAATCTTTACTACGCATTTTCTCTGATATTATACAACTATGTATTTCGCATGCGTTCTTGATCAATTACATAAAGCAGAGGAGCATTAAGGAAAGCGCACAATTGTAAGTACAAAAGTTACTCGGATGAAATTAAAGTAGAGAATATAGTCAATATTATTGCGTTAGTAAAGATCATAGGCACGAATTTTCATTAAGTATATAATTTGAAATTTATCTAAACTAACCTCCACTAGAAAATATTTATTAATATATGTTTTATTGCACCGATACTTTGTAAAAAAAAAAGGTAGACTGTGAACTTACCAAATTTGTTTTTGATTTGCAGGAATGTTTTAAGGAACAGATAAATCTTGGTAGCTTATTTGTAAACTATGGAAAATATCCGCGAGTAGACATCTACTGGCAAGCCTATCATCGATCTTCACACTGGAATAACGATAACCAACACACATTATAAAGGAAATGGATGATTCTGTGAATGTTAACGTCTGTATGTTACGCCTTTTTTAAATAATATTGATTTTAGATATTAAACTTTACTTTTCAATGATATATTAGAATTTTCAGAATTAATCCTAGTTTAAATTTTTACATATAGCATCTTTAAGATATTAGGAATATGATAGAATCACTGTTGATATATGAATAACCTGATTAGCAGCTATAGTGTCCTTTACGAAAAGGATTTCATTGCTTGAATTTCTCTTTGTATCTACAGATCAATACCATTTATCAAAGAACCTCTTGTCGTGTAATCTACTATCTTTATAGCAGAAAGTCGCAAGCTTTTTATAATTTTCTCTATTTCTACTTGAAATAACTTTCCTCTGATCTATACTACTTTGTGCATTTGTATGTGTTCGTGTGTATGAGTGTGTATCCAAGTACTTGGGCCAAATGGAAGTCCCAGGGACCTGATATTTTGTATTGATATTGACTGAAGAAGGGCTTTAAAATATGTTGACTTTCATTTGAGGTAACCCCATGACAAAATATACAATGTCTTGATCTCAAAAATAATCTGACAGACGAAGTTAGATACACACTTTTTACATGGTCAGTTGTTAGAGGTTTCCATGTCGAGTTAAAGAACTCGACATATTTGTGAAAATCGAAAGAATATATGATATAGAGTTCAAAGAAGTTCCTAGAAATTAAGCATTTTACTTTATGTTTAAAACTCTTTTTGCTGAGTATTCATATTTTGTTTATAGTTCTTTGGAATTATGCTAAAATGTATATCAAGGTTATTTCATCATCTTCTAACTTTTTTTCCCGAGGAACTTCGGGTACCCCTGTTAGTTGATTAGTGGCTAAAGTTCTCAATATACTAGACAGAGTAAGTGTATGAAAATCTGTCTAGCACTGACGAAGTTTTTCCACATGATTAATGATTGCTAATTATTTTGTGAGCAACTATTTAAGCAAGCATTAAAATTTGTCTAAAGCTGAATTATTCCTGATTCATGAAAATCAATACGATTCAAAATAGAATAAATCATTTAGTCAGCAGCTAAATATTTACGATTAAGAAAAGGACATTTTTAGAATTATTTTTACTTGGATAGTTCATGGATAAATGATGGTATTATTTACATTTGTATTGGCACATAATATTTCCCTGTTTGCCTGCTTGCCAGTCTTTCTGTCTCTCGTTCTCTTTCATATTATTTCTTCGATTTTAATCTCTCATCAAAACTTTTGATTCTTCAGTCTTCTTTTATTGCGACACTTCGTATTCTTTCCCTCTTTTCTCTCTGTGTGTTCTCTACCAACTTAGATTCTCTCCACTTTCTTTCTTTCTTTCTTTTCTTTCTTTCTTTCTTTCTTAATTTTAAACATAGAATCCTATTCAAACAAGTTTAGTGCTATATTGTTCTTTCTTTTTTATTTTGTTATTCGAAATTATAATATCACTATTTCATAATTGTAGTAGCACTTGCATATACACTAAATGCAACTATTATTAAAAGTTTGGTTTGGTTTTATGGCATATAAACCATTGTTGGTTATTTAATGCCAAATCCATTTTTATACATATAAGCAGTTCTATTTCAAACAATTTAGTTTAGCATAAATACTTAGTTTAGTTCTATTTGATCCATAAACAGGACCCTATCAGGTCCTACCACTCGGGATTAGGGTGGACTTAAGCTTGATGGTAATGAAGAGGTACTCTGCATTGCCTTAAACATTACTGGAGCCGCACCGTCAGATTGTTTAGAGTCATATTCAGGTCACTCGTTGGGGGAGGGTCTTACCCTTCTGCAGAGATGCAGAGGGGTGTATTTTGCAGCCCAAGCCGACCGGGTCAAATTATCACATGACAGAATTAAGATAATAATCATGATACTGCATAACCTTACAACTTACCACAACGCATTTTAATGTTCTTTTTTAATAAAAGAAAATGAAATTGAAATGAATTCTTACGAGTAATTAATTCCCACATTCAGCAATTTCATATCATAAGAATTAATATAAGATGTCGAGTCATACCAAAGACTCAAAAATGGTACTTGATGCTGCCTTGCTTAACCCAGCATAAGGTAAGGATCAAGGATAAAGTGGAGCAATCCAGGGAATGGAGTAGCGCCCTCCCCTACACCTCACTGTGGTAGCTATTGAAAAGGTTACCCTCGACTAAGGTCGCCAACTTTACTTTTTACTAATATAAGAATCAATCTGGCCGTGGCGGACTGATTTGATATATACTATATATATAAAGTGTAAACAGAAGTAAAAATATTAATCCGCTAAATTAATATATATATATATATATATATATATATATATATATATATATATATATATATACTTTATATAGTTTTCTAGCGAATGAAGTAATCGCGTTGCCATTAGCGTTTATTGCAAGGCTCTTCATATATGAATTGAGCTCTCGGTAGCCGTTAAGCGGATGTATGTAAACAATAGTAATTGTGATTCATAAGCGTTTAAAATTCACTTCGCCGCTAGTGGTTCCTCGTGGCTGAGGGGCAGAGTCTTGGATTGGCGTTTGAGTCAACCGGGTTTCGACACCAGCTACAGGAAGCTAGTATGTCTAGTCACACTGATGAGTTCTGATAAAACGAAACAGATCTGTCTGTGGATGACTATATATATATAGCTTGTTTATATATATATTTGTTTTTTCTTAAGAGAAAAATGTATATTGATTCAGCGGGTTAATATTTTTACTTCCGTTTACAAATTCATGAGAATGTACCAATTAGCTTTATCAGTTTCTTTTATGAGATTATTAAAGCTTGAATACTTTATGTTAACACCAAAGGGAAACGTGTGCCTCTTTACGTGTGTATGTGTGTGCATATATATATATATATATATATATATATATATATATATATATATATATATATATATATATATATATATATGATGCATGTGTATAAGTGACCTTTCCTTTTTGTTGATAATTAAATATGTTTCTCGACATTATAAATATTCTTATTGTCACGTTAAATTTAAGCTGTGGACATTGCTAAATATTTAATCGTAAAAATCCTTCTCAGATCTTAAGTATCCCCCCAGTTTCTACAGCACACTGGGCTATACCATCTCTGTTCTGTAACTCTTCCCTTGGCTTTAATTATAATTATGTTTTCCTCATAACGATTTTACAACTATCAGTGGACATTAAACGGCAGTAAGTTTTCTTTGCCATAGAATTTTACTTTATTGGGGGTATATAGTGTATTTGTAATGTTAATACCCACAGATTATCATTGATGGAACAATTTTAATTCTACCATCCCCTGGCTTTAATAAAGCGAAAGGATAGACTTGGTACTATTTTAGCCAGTTAAAGTCACATGTACTGTAGCAGTTCATGCTACTTTTAGAGGAAATATCTTTTATGAAAATTCGAGAAAATTAAGAAAAATGTTGCTTTCTTTAGTGATAAACGCAAAACTATTCATGCTAAAAGGATTGTCGCAGAATTTTCATGATTTCTTTTCGAAAATAATTTCGTTATCAAATAATTTTGACTTCATTAGAAAATTTGTGTTCAATAGATTCTTGCAGCACTTTGTATTTCATTTACAGTGGTAAATAACTTTTGATTCCGAAAAGTTTTGAACTTCCGGATAAAAGCTGTAATTCTGGATTTCTTAATTATTTGCATTAAATTCGATTGATTAATATTTTTTTTGTAAATGGAAAGAGATAAAAATTTTCTTCTGTCAATTTAAGTTGACTTACTATGAATTTCAATTTTGATTTGAAATGATCTTTGAAAATTGTTGCTAAACAACACAAAATTTGCTCTCATGAATATTTTATAAATTGAATTATATTTTATATATTGCATATCTATATTAGTTTTCTTTTAATTTTGACGGAATTTGTTTATAAAAAATTTAATCGATGCTAATAAGTATAAAATTCTCCGACGTTAGATGTAGAATTTGAAAGAATTTTAATTTACATATAAATTCGTCGGACAATTGTTCCAGATACATCGAAGAAAGTATTGAATAAGGAAGAATTGACATCGTCAATAGGAAATCAATTGTATGACTTCTATATAGAAATAATCAATTCAAATGCACAAGTGTTAAGTTGAAGTGTAAAAGGGTGGGAAGACTATTATTATATAAAACTTTGTCATTTGTAATAATAATAATAACAACAACAACAACAATAATAATAATAATAATAATAATAATAATAATGATGATACCATAAACTGCGGTGTACAAGTCAATCGAGCATTTAAGTCGACGTCAGGATTTTTGTTAAAAATTATGGGTTAGTTCTATACCTTTTATAAAAGTTGACCCCCAAACATACAATAGGCTACTGGTATAATATATGAAATATAAAAATTTCACACTTTAGAGTTTATATTCATAATTCAAAATCTATTGGGCTATCATGAAATTGTGCAGATAAATAACATATCATAGTCATCTGACTGACTGCCTGAGTGAAGTGATATTCCGAGTGGCGTTTACAATCAGTGCAACACTTGTTGGAAACGACTTGTGTGATATAGTGTTGATATAACACTTAATATGTATTACGGCTATATTATTTTATATTGATCTCTGAGTTAATTTGTTAAATATATTCACCTAACTCGAGTTTAAGTTGGAAATGTGTATAACAGTCTGTGGTAAGTAAGTGGTAAATATTGATTGTTACAGTAAGTGGTACATATCGGTTGTCAAGAGTATTGTTCCATTGGTTAATCTCTTTATAATAAAAGTTTGGATTTTACTAGTCGCCCCTTAGTTTTGTCGACTTCTACCACACAATTTACAGTAACAATAATTGGAATGGGTAAAAGGAAGACCATTCAGGAAAGTAGAGTACTTAGCTGAGTCTTGGAGACCGACTAAAAACTCACAAGGAATAAGATAATAATATGTTTCTTTAAAACCAGTCACTGTTTCTGCAGAATACAGAGTAAGATTTAAAATAGAGTTTTGGAACACAACAGTTTTTGCAAGAGAAATGAATAAATTATTGAACATAAATTGGTGAAAATTGACGATTGTATATCTTTGTTGATATTTAGAGATTGGCAAAAAGGTTAAAAGAAATAAAACTTCTTGGCAGAATCAAAAAGAGAATTGTATTAAACAAATAATCAAAAATATATTTAATATTGCTGTAATATTGGGAGACTTTTTGTCACTTGATCGCAACTGAAAACCACCGGATATTTCCCGTGTGAAAACGTTATGAAAAAATTCTGCAACTTGCAAGAAAATTGAACACTTCTATTCCAAGAACAGAAAGGGCAACAAAAAGAAAGATAAACAAGTGATCTAAAAATTCAGAAAGAAAAAATAGAAAGAAAACTTACCTACATAAAGAATAGACAAGATCCCAAGATCCCGCAGCAAAAAGCAAAAACAACACCAAAACAAAACAAAAAACAAAAAACTCAAACAAACAAAAAACAAAAGACCCCCCGCCAAAAACAACATATAAGCAATAAAAAACAAAATTACTTAAGATTCTGTGACGTTGGATGACGAAATATGTCAAAAGTTTCTGAATATGTGATGAAGTTTTATAATAATAAACTAGTATAGTTCCCGTCAAAATGATAAGATTATTATGCGCAATGCCAGTGATGCACAAAGGAAAACGAGAAGCAAAAGATGAAATTGAATTACCCAACCAGAAAATTATCAGGACGATGAACTAGAAAGAGAAATACAAGTATCTATGAATTCTGGGAACAAATTCAATCAAGCAGAAGAAAATGAAATAAAAAAGTAAAATAAGAATATATTAGAACAAAAAATATTGGAATCTCGACCCGTCAATCGAAATATGATCAAAGTAAAAAAATACCTGGGCAGCATTATCCATTGTGATATATTTGGATCAAAGAACAAGGAAGTCTATGATAATGCTTAAAGTCTGGCCTTATGGCATGGAATGAATAGACTGTATAGAATGAAGGGAGAATCTAACACGTTTACATTTAAAATTGCATCAGGTTTCCTATCAGGTGACTTGAGGACAGCACAAAGAGTTAGAGAAGATTAATTTTGACAGCTCAAAGTTCCTGTCAGTTAAACTGACAGGACAAAGAGAATATCAGAAAACAAGAAACCAATAGTGAACGAACATTCCTAGAGTCAAGAAAAAAAGAAAAAAAGAAAAAAAGAAAAAGAAAAAGGAAAAAGGAGCAGATTAGATGGCACGAACATGTTTATAAAGAGGACATTTAAAGAGAGAAACTTAATTCCTGTTAATGTCTTGCTAGAACTGTTCCATAAGAAGAAGGTATGCAGAGATCAAGAAAAAATAATAAATGTGGAATATGTGAACGGAAATAAGACTGCCAATTATATAATAAATAAATGCATCAAATTATTCTACAAAGACCGGAAAATATGTATGGCTAAGTTGGGGAAATGATCCATTTAGAACAGTGTATAATATTATATGTACAAACCAGAATGGAGACCAGCCTTCAGAAAATGCAGAAGGATCAAGTCACTATATCCAGATTACACATTGGTCACACAAGACTTACACAAGCCGTTATACTCAAACAAAAACAATCAGTATATAACATGTCAAACACCCTACACTGTTAAAAACTTTCTTATAGAATGTTAAGCTTTCACTCTTATCGGAAACCGTTTATTCAATACAAATAATATGAAAGATCAATTTGAAAATGTCAACATAGATGACATTCTGTTCTTTTTGAAAGAAACAAAATTATTCAAAAAAAAAAAAATGTAAATCTGATCAATACCACAAAAAGTAACCCTTCAACATGAGCCGACGATGTTAACTGTTTACTACAAAAGTAAATATATAGCCGTACAATGTACAATGTTCCCTAACCTCTAAACATAAAATAACGCCGGACGGTTGGTTTGTTAGTTGCATTTTATGATGTATCAATTATTGTGTATTTTGTAATGACAAATTCTGTTTATACGTGATTATTAAGTAGTTTGTAGGTAACATTTTTAAATGATTAAATAGTTCTTTTTGACCAATAAATGGGACTCTGGCAGATATTACCACTCCGGATCAGAGTGGACTTGGGAGTAATGGCAATGAAGAGGTACTGCACATTCCCCAAAACTCCAAGATTGGAAACTCACTATCAGATGATTTTGTCATATCTAAGACATTCGTTGGGATGGTTCTTACACTTCTGCAGAGATGCAATTGGTGTATTCTGCATCTCCAGTCGACTGGGCTACCGGAAGTGTTCACATATTAAGATTCATAAACCAACCAACCAACCAACCAACCAGAACTTCTTTAAGATTAAACACACACACACACACACACACACACACACACACACACACACACACACACACACACACACACACACACAAATATATGAATATATAATAATTTACACTTAACATTATTTTATAAACATTCAAATTCTCGACATAACGGTGATAACTATGAAGTGTTAATGAGAGACTGTCACTTCTGAAATAGAAGCATCAATACCATCATGAACCTCAGAACTCAAAGGATGCACGAGTCATCTTTTATATGATAAAACCTAATATAAATGATAAGTGAAAATACCCGATTTGATTATAATTTTTTATTCTAAATAGCAGGAATATTACTCTGATTTTTTCTACAGCTTGTAATAAAGCAAACAAAAGATTTAATTTGCAATAAATAATTAATTCAATGCGTAATAAAATCAAGATATCAGAGATTTGAAAGATTTGCTTTTGTAGTTTTGTTTATAATTATAGATATTCTTAATCATTTTTCTGTTCAGCAAATCTTGGTTGTTGTTGAGAATCGAATAACAGAAACAAAAGAGACTGGAGAGAAAATTCAATGTTCAACTACAAATAATTAAAAAGCAACAGTAACAACACAACACGAAAAGGTTATGCAAAGGTCGATTAACTTTTGCTTTATATTTTTTCTGTAAGTTCCTTTCCCATTTTTGTCTTGTTTTTTAACCTCATTAACATTTACAATTAAAACTCAAAAAATTGAAATCGTTTTAAAGATTTAATTGCTTATATATATATATATATATATATATATATATATATATATATATATATATAGAGAGAGAGAGAGAGAGAGAGAGAGAGTTGTGGAGGAGAGAAAGAGAGCATATTAATATATATATATATATATATATATATATATATATATATATATATATGTGTGTGTGTCTGTGTGTCTGTGTGTCTGTGTCTGTGTGTGTCTGTGTGTGTGTGTGTGTGTGAGCGATATTTTAAAAGTATCGAAACTCAGTTTGTATTTAGCCAAACAGAAGTGACTGAGGATTTCTTCAAAATGCTTCCATTATTCCTGCGAATATTTCATAAATCGAAGTGTTTCTGAAATTCTTCTTTTTAAAAACACTACGGTGCAGCTTCACACAGTACCGTAGTATTTTTTAATGTTCTTTATGCCCTGAAATCTCGTCGTTGAGATGAATTTTTAGTTTGCGAAACAAGAAAAAATTTGCATTGTGTGATGTGTATGGAATGTGCTACACTTGCATAATCCTCTACAGATCAAAAAGAATTGGAATTACTGACTCGTATGAATTTCGTCTTCGTCGGCAGAATTGATGTTGTGTAGACATCATCACTTTATTGTAGAAGTTGTTCAGCAGTGCATACGTGTTCATATAAAACTTGGGTATAATAATGATTTCAAATATAAATCTCTGTTGTATATATACGACATAACGCAAAATTCATTATATTTTAAAAAAATGTTTGACTGCCAACTGAAATAAAACGAAAAATTTACAAAGGAAAATAGTGACTAGTTTTGTACTTAGTACAAAACTAGTCACTATTTTCCTTTGTAAATTTTTCGTTATATTATATGTGACCATTGTCGCTTGCTGTAATTTGGGATCACTGCCGTCTGATCTTTACAATTTCTCCTATTTCAACTGAATAGATTTTACGTGATTAATTAACGAGCTAAACTTGATGAAATATTTTACATTTTAGGAAAGTTATCCAAAATATCTAGACTGCGTTCTTAGTAATTTTTTTTAGGTTTTTGCTTTTATAGTGGTTATGATATTGTCGTGATTCACCATCATATTTATTTTCTTTCATATCATCATTTCCATTACTTCAGCCATTATATTTTTTCTCTCTTTCTTTCCATATCAAACGTTATTACATCCTTTTCGATTCTCTTTCCGCTTTCAGTGGGCTTATTTGTATTTTTTCTGCACTTGTTGCCCTCTATTCTAAAGTTTCATCTTTCAGTCGATATCATTGCAATGTTTTGAAGACTTTCATGAACTCTTTTTCAAATTCTTCCTGAAAAATTTCTTCAAATAAAATTCCTATTTCGTTTAACATTGGTCTGCAATAGAGTCCCTTTTCTTTGATATCTTCACTACCTTCATTTTATCTTAATTTTGTTTTCCATTTGACGAATTTTATATTCCCGCTTAAAATGAAACAGTTCTATACTGACTGATCATAATTGCATTTACCGGAATAAAAATTAATAATGAGTAATGTGGGTGGCAGTAAGAATGATTAGAAGGAAAAATGAAGACAAACAAAAGACAAGAAAGACAATAATAGGAAAATTGACGATGAGAAATAAAAGCCAACATGAAAAAAATAGTTGTCAATAAATAATCAAGAAAAAAATTGAAGAAAAGCAAAAACTCAAAGAAAGAAAAAATAAAGTCAAATAGTCAGTGAATTCATGCGTGTGTGTGTGTGTGTGTGTGTGTGTGTGTGTGAGAGAGAGAGAGAGAGAGAGAGAGAGAGAGAGAGAGAGAGAGAGAGAGAATAAGGAGGATTTTATAAGACAGAAAAGGGTGAGAAGATAAGCTTGACACATATGTCCAATTTTCATGGTTAATAATGAAACAAAGGACATTTATAAAGCAATGGACGAAATGAAGAAAATGAAAGTAAAAATGAAAAATTACTTCAGTTGAAACATATTTGAAGAAGGATTTGTCTTTGTGTGAATATAAAAACTTAAATTGAATTACTTCTTTCAAGTATATGGCAATTCCTTTTTATTAATGAAAAAAGTGAAAATATCTTTTACGTCTTCCCACAGAAAATACAACAATTGGTTTTCAAAATGAAATACATAAAACAATTAAATGGTCCCAACTGAAAATGCAACAATTAGTTTTCAAAATGAAATGCATAAAACAGTTAAATGAAGAAATAAATGATGTTTTTTAAATGTTCTAATTTTGACGATAAAACATTAGTGACACAAAATAAGAACATAGAATTATAAACAAACCAACCAACAAGCAAGCAAGCAAACGCAACCTTCTTTGATAAAGTTCATTAATCTGACTGCACAAACAAATCAAAATAAACATTTTTTTCACAATTGCACTTTGAATTGATTATATTATTAACTCTTTTGTTATTTAATATGCAAGTCAGCAGTAAAATATAATTTGTATTGAGGTTCAAACAAGACTGATGTATTTATCGTTTTGAGCAATTGCTCTTCACTCAGTGCTAATAATACTGAATATATTCAACAGTAGATAAGTATGAATGCAATAATTCAGTGAAATCAACACTGACAAAGGCGAGTAATTGTACCACAATATTTGCAACAAGTTTTCAACTTATTTTTTTAAATATATTTTTTGTACATATGCGTAATTTAGAAATTTGCAATGTCTCTTTTGCATGAATATTAATATTTCAAACCAACTTTTTGGAGAGAGATAGAATTCAAATATTTTAATCATATTACTACATTTTGCTCAAATCGAAAAAAAAACTGTTTCTTCTTTTTACAATTGAAGTATCTGATGTCAGTCCATGTAGAATTGTGAAAATAGTATCATATAAGACTGCAGATATGCAGACAACTCCTAATAACATAGTGAAGAAGCTGATAGTTTGAAAGAGGATCAAATAATCTGCATTTCATAAGGTGAAAGCCAATAATATGTTCGAATATCGGTTGCCCTATTTTTATTGACTGGCATCAAAACTGACAAAGAAGAATATCCTACGTCTTTCATTTCACATTGAACCCAACACGAGCAGCCATCTTTGAGCGTTAAGCTTTCAGCTGATCACACTAACATCCCAATCCATTAGGCTATAAAAATCTTTCGAGATTTTCGGAAAGTTGTGTCGCGTAAATCATCTTCGGTAAATTAGAATATTCTGTATGAGCGAGTGAAAATAAAACCTGTTCCAAGTTCAATTAGTTTTCATTAGGAGAATGTGAAATTTAATAAAAACTGGGCGCCTACCCGGGGAAAATTGATTGATGTATATTTAGAAACCAGCAGCGTTACATACAAGCTGGGTTGAAGAGATTTAGTCTGAAACATGGCTATTTTAGATGGATGAGAGTGATTGTTGTTGTGCAGTGGTTAGCGTACTGATCTCATTAGAAACTGATTTAAGTTTGATTCTAGCAGAGCACTTGATAAATCAGCCTGGCTGTGAAAATACTGGCTCGTCGACCAAATGAATATTGGAGATAAACTGTCAAAGTGTTGAAACACAATTCATACAAAATACTATTTTATTTATTAAATATTATCACTACGTCTATTAACTTCAAATAAATAAAAATGAGAATGGTTATAATATATAAATTGTTGAATAAGTTTGTTACTGGAATAAAAATTGTGTCATTTCTTAATATGAGAAACAGTTACAATAATTGCTATTTGATGTTGAAAAAGAAAAAGAATATAAACATTAAAAAATCTTTATCGATTCAAAATATTCATAATCTGCATAAAATCTTCTAATCTTTAAAGAGTTTTTTGAATCTTTATATTTTTTTCTTCTCTTTTAAAAAAATCTTTTCTTTTCTGTATCTTTGTGATTTACATTTTATCTTCTTTGTTTTTTTCCTTATTTTGTTTCTTTACAATTTATTTTATGGTTCTTCTATTTTTCCCTTTAATTTTTCATTCTATTATTCTTTCTTCTTTCCTTTTTACATTTTTTTCACTCTTTCCCCATTTGTATTCTCACGTCTTAGTCCTGATAATTCAGTGCCATCATTGAAATAGAGGTGACAGTTGTCATTTAATTACAAACTCCATATTACTTGTATTGAGTGTTTACAGTCTACCATTGTCCTGAACTACTTGGCAATATTGGATCCGGGTAGTCTAATCGATTAAAATACAGATAGTCTAATCGATTTAAATACATCTTATCATACTGTTGGCTTGAGCCTGTTGCTTATTTTCAAATAGTGTCTGATCAAATACAATTGTTCGAATGCTGATTTTCAAGACAAAAAAAGCCCACCTAACTTGGATGATTGACACAGCACTCTCTAAATTCGCCCTTTTCTACATTTAGCTTGTGCTATATTTATCTGTAGTAATTTGACTGAATCGATCGATCTGTGTGTCTTTTTGATGCCTTTACTCTCATCATCACTTGTGTACGCTGAAGCCAGGAAAAAAAAAAAAACAAACAAAAAAAAAAACGCAAGACTTCTCTAATTTGGCGCCATACTTCTCTTCTTTCTTCATCATACAACATCTGCAATATCAGTCGGTAAAAAATGTCCACCTAGTGAAGACAAGTTTTCTGACCAGAAAAGATTTGATTTTGATTTTACTATTAATCGTCCTTATGTTGTTGTTGATAAAATTTTAAACGCTGATTGGGATGCATATTCGGTATAGATAACAATGTATATCTGTTTCTTCTCTCTCTCTCTCTCTCTCTCTCTCTCTCTCTCTCTCTCACACACACACACACACACACACACACACACACACACACACACACACACACACACACACACACATACATATATATATATATATATATATATATATATATATATATATATACATATAAGTGTATGTATATCAATCTGAATGATTTTAAAATCTATGTCATTTATGTTATTAATGAACAGATTTTGATTGTTTTCTAAAGGTGACCGACTGGTTATTTACAGAACTAACAAATTTCGTATGCATACCTATTGGGTTACGAGGAAGATTTTACTGTAATTTATTTAATTTCGTGGAAAGAGTGATTCCATTCTGACAATGATCAATAATCAGAAGCAAGACGTATTTCTGCAAGACGTAATTAATCGTATACAATATAAGTTTCAATCCTTCTAAAGAAAAAAATTATTAAAAGGAAAAAATTAACAAATAATTATTCACATTTAATTGAACATTATTCGTTCAGTTTATTGGTAGTTCTTCAATTCGGAGATGAAGAGTAATTACATAATTATTAAGAAAAAAATATTCAAATTGAAATCTAATTATCTACAGAACCCCGAAAAATTCCCAGAACGATATTAACTTCATAAAATGATACGAAGAATGTAATTGGTAAATCTTTTTTTCCCAATTGCCAAATTATTATCTTTAATCCTAATATTAGCGACTGTAACCGTTTGTAGTAAATGTTAATTGACAATAGAAAATTATAAAATATTGTTTAGAAAAATATGATATGTACAATGGATTTTTTCCCATTTTTTTGTTAGTCTGCAGCTTAATTTTTAACGTTTTATTCTAATAGTAACAATCCTTATAAGATCTTTAAATTGAAAACTGGAGGCTTAGAAACAATGACTTATGAAATAGGTAACTATATAAAAAAAAACATTAAAAATACTTCAACCCTTTTTAAGATAGCTGACAGAAAGAAAAATCTCGAATAAAGTGAATAGACTTAAGCACAATTCTCGTGAAGTAGAGCGAGAATATTGGGAAATGTACAAGAAATCTTGGCGACATTTGATCATCTGCATGAAACGTTAATCTACACTTAAACATTACGATTTTTCACTTCCATTTCTCATACTACTGCCATCCTTTTTTCTTTATACCATATATCTAATTCTGGAGGTTAATTATAGTTCCTACCTAGTCTGTCGACTTCTTTTACTTAGGATTTGATTCACCTCAAGTATAAGAAAAATTTTGTTCTTCTCTATGCAAGAAACATCGGAATCTTATCTTCAATTGTTGCTAGTCTATAAACAACGTCAGCACTGAGAGAGTATACTCCCCAATTATCTGTCAAAAATACATGCACAACTTGTTTGGGTTATCAGAAAGACTTTTTTGCGTATGCAGATGCAAGTGAATTTATCTAACCATATGCGTATTGGGGTGCATTTTACTTCCCAATAAGCATGACAGGTCTTGTTTATCGTTCACTATCTACTTAACCATCTCAGAAGATACAACCGCAAGTCTTTCATCTACAACCGAGTCCCACGACCAGTCGTCTTCATGTAGTCATGTTATCAGTACAACCAACTGAAGAAAGAAAGAAAAAACTGAGATAATATTGAACTGATTTTCTCTGACTGTGACGTAATGATCATTCATGGGGAAAATAGAATCAGCGTGCTGAGTTCATATCCCATGACTGCTAGTATACACTTGGCATTTATGGCCTTAGAATAAACATGAATCTATCTCTTCCCCTTGTAATGAGGTAAAATGATAGGACAGATTCTTTAGCCTTGGTGGATAATCAGTCTATAAGGAGGATAACTGATTTCAAAATAGAAGCTGAAGTTCTTAAAGCATGCTAATATCATTTTCAACCTCTGTGGGGAAGCTGGTGCCAAACTACATTGCGCCTTATCCTTCCCTTGAAAAAAAAAACAACAGTGGTAAGGATAGAGAAGACCTCCTGAATAGCAAGCTGTCATTCTTTCACATGATCTTGTTTAAACTCCAGCCCGATCCAAGCGCAGATCTATGGTTTCGGAAATTTACGGATGTAACCACAAATTAAACTTGGAAAGATGATGGAGGTCACAAACAGGAAAGAAAATGAAAAAATCAATCCTTGCTTTTGTAAATTTTCAGGCAATACACACCTTTTTTCTTTTGAGTAATCTGAATTTGTTTGTCGAGTTAGCTAAACAAAATTTTGCTTTTCCGTCTCTGTTAAATAAACTTCAAATGAGAAAAAAGCCTATTTGTTTCACTTATTGTTCAAAAGCACTTCCAATGATTGTTCAGTCAGTTGGTGCCGTCTCACCAAGACTATTATTAAATGCTTAAGGATTTGAATAGTTTTCGATCAGCAGTTTTTAGCGAAACAGAATTGTGCAAGTGCAGCTTCCTCCATACTCACCAAACCACCGGTATGACAAGATTGGAACCAACGTTTCCATCTGGAGTTAGCCTTGAATCTGACAATGGTCTCAAGCCAGATATTTTCTTCTTTTTCCATCTCCTCGTCTATTCCCAATCTCTGCTCTAATGTTCGGCTATCCGATAACGTCCGAGCTAATTTAGCTACTTATATTTCTATTATTCCCTTTATCGGTGGTAAATGCCAAGAGAGAGAAATCATTAAAATTAGATTTGTGGCAAGTCCTGCAGCAAATGTCACATAATATAACACATATGCACAAAGATATTAAGTATTCTAAATAATTATTTCAAACGTAACTAATGTCTCATCATTCTTGTGTCGTTGTAAATGACCGAAGAAATTACAAAATAATTATTTTTGCCGATATGAAATTGTTATTGGTCAATTGTAAGACTTGTAAATAATTACTTCTTTGTTAATGGAGTAAGGAGTTCACTTCGGGAGTTCATGGCGGGGGTAAAGATGTTTCCGCTCTAACATATTGAAACTACATTAAAAAAGTGCCAGTCACACTTATTTACTTTTTATTACTAATAATAAGAATGAGATTCATGCCGCTCATTTAATTCCAAATGACACACTTATAGCATAACAAGAAAGCTAAATATCACCCAATTATCTATCTATCTATCTATCTATCTATCCTTTAGACCATTTTCTAAGTCCCAAACTTCATGTTCTTTACGGAATGTTTATTAGTTTAACCTTTTATGAAACGTGTGGACCTTCACAGCCCTCAAGAGCCCCAACTATTTTCGACGATTTTCGTGTTGATCATACCTGTTTTCAAAGATTATATCAATGGCAGTTACTTTCTTGTAGCTCATTAAAAACGCTCCATTAAAAATTAGAATATTGACTGATTTCAAAAAGAAATTTTGAATAGCACATTAAATTGTCTGCCCATTGTGAAGTTTTGATAATTTCACATAACACATGCAGCAATGAGAAAAGGTTTTTAAGTAATGAAGGTCCAGAATGAAACAAAGCCGTATTAAAGAGGATAAAACTAACAGTCATTAGACTTGTGGTGGTCAGATTGTAATAGTATATTACTAAACTAGGGATGTATTATAGAAATGTATCATTAAAGGAGAAATGATTTAATCAAAGTTCTAGTTTCACAAATTAGTCTAAAAAGTTGCCCAAAATAAATCAATTTAACTTTTATTCTTTCGAGAATTTCTTTTTCGAATTGAATATAATTTATATCACTTTTTTATTCATTATTTTTTCTTGCTGATTTGGGTTTTTTTTTCTATCATCCTCCCTCTCTCCCTCTATCTCATCCATTGATTCCTTATGCTTACATTTAGACATTTTTGTACTCACTCTCTCTCCCCCTTCTCTCGTTCCCTCTCTCTTTTTTCCTCAGTCGTTTCTTATTCTTGTTTTACTAGGCTCCTTCTTCAAAATGGTCTTTTTTCTTCATTTAATTTTCCTTCACCTTTTCGTTTATTCTTGTTTTTTACTTACTGCTTAAAGTCAATCGTTATTTATTTTTGATTCATTTCTTTTCCTTCCTCTTTCATTCATTTATCTTTATTTTAAAATCTTGTCTAATTTTTTTCGATTATTATTTTCTTTTATATTTCCTTTTCTTAGTTATTCTCATTCAATTTTAGTTTCTTTTACTTTCACTCTTTTTTTTTCCATTCCTTGATTTCTTCTTTTTTTCTTCTAAGCACAAAAACTAATTTCCAACAAAGTTTTATTGTCACTGCCATCAATTTGCTTTTTCCGTTCCCCTGATAATTCTCACAGCGTGTGGTTTCTTATATACATGCGCACAATCGTCCTACATTCATGCATACATATATACATACGTACATAATATATATATATATATATATATATATATAT
The DNA here is from genome assembly GCA_963585895.1 of Sepioteuthis lessoniana. Taxonomy (NCBI): domain Eukaryota; kingdom Metazoa; phylum Mollusca; class Cephalopoda; order Myopsida; family Loliginidae; genus Sepioteuthis; species Sepioteuthis lessoniana. The sequence continues at coordinate 35,831,257 of OY757927.1, forward strand.
ATATATATATTATATATATATATATATATATATATATATATACCTGCGGTCAGTTCTGTACACTCCTCCTTTGCTTCCCAAACTTCAGATTGTTTATAAGGCCAGTGATCGATTTCTGTGTAACAAAATACCGCACACGTTCGTACCCAATCCATCCATCCTGAACATCATAATTTATACATTTATCTAAAGGTGCAAAAAGTCAAATAAAGCAAAAAATACGCCGTTCACTTTATGATGTCTATTGTTGTGGGTACAATACGTCAATCAGTAATTATTGGTGCACTTATGAATTTTAAGGAAAACCCGCCAAAAGGAGGGGGTTCTTTATCTAAAAATAAAAAATAAACTGAACTAAAGGTTACATGAAATTAGTTCTGCTATTTTTTCGCAAAGGCAACTAATGACATACTGATAAATAAACCATTAAGTATTTGTACTTCTCACTCATGTAATTGTAATACATATTTAGACACACATTATGTATGTATGTATGTATGTATGTATGTATGTATGTATGTAGGCATTTGCGTGTGAGAATATAGGTACGTGATGGTGGGTACATATGTGTAGATGTCATATATGTCATATGTAATATATTATATACGTTAAAGACATACTCACGAATATAGCATATATAAATACATTTGTATATATACATCTATACACAAAAACTTAATGTAGGAATATAAGTGCAGCGCGCGAGCACACACACACACACACACACACACACACACACACACACACACACACACACACACACACACACACATATATATATATATATATATATATATATATATATATATATATATATAAACATTGAAATATATGAACATAAGTCTATATGTTCATATTGGTATGCGTACATTTCTATGTATTGGTTCATGAATATTTGAAGCAAATATCAAGTGGTGAAGTTAACGAGGTTTGGAATTGTATAGATAAAGAAAAAAATAGGAAAAATGTACAAAAATAACAAAAAAAAACTACTTAGTTATTCGACTATTGTTATAAACGGGATTGTAACTTGTAATGAACACCATAAAAAGCGTCTGCGTTCAGCAGATAGAAAAATGCAGTAAATTACATAAAATGTAATTCGGTTTTTATTTTTTTACTCTGCACACTGGAAAGTTTATTCTTGCTTGTCTTTTATGCTTATAATAATCATAAAACCCATGCCGATATCGATAAGCCTGAAAATATATACGTGGAATCTACGTGAAAAGCCTTTTATTATACTACAATTGTCCTTTGATATTCGATTTTTACATAAATTTTTTTAAGCACTAAAAGAAAGGGTTCAAGAAATAAAAAGTTAAATCTTGAAAGCCCCATCCTGAAAACTTAGTGGCCTTCAATAATTAAATAATTACTTCGAATGTTCCTCTGTTCCATATTTTGTTAAGAAATTTGCACAAATGTTTGCGAAGACTCATAATCACTGTTAAAACTGTAACTTACGTATATTGTCAGCAATTTTTTTCTCTTGAGTCAGATCTTCGTAACTTTGATAACGTCTGACATCATTGAATAGGCCTGTAAACCTCTAAACTACAAATCATTGTTCTTTTTGATATAGTTTTTAGCCTGCACTCAATACGGTTATTTGTATGATTTTATGATTGTTTTCATAAATGAGTTCTGTGGAGAGTCAAGGGAGAAGTTTCAAGAATTTTTTTGTGGGTTTTACGTTGTCATTAATATTCATTTGATTTTGAGTTGTTTCTATTATTCTTTTTAATATTTCTCAGCTCTTTTCTTCCACTTAAAATTCTTGGAGATGCTCACTTTTGCCTTTTCTGAAACTATTTCAGTTGATGACCATACTGTTGTTTACTCCACACGCACCTCCAAAGAAAAATACATTTTTGATTTGAGGTGCGGGTTGTTTGATGACTATCAGTGTAGAAAATGGAAATTCCAACCAGGACTTTGCATTCTCTTTGTACTTATCCTCTTGGGAAAAGTCAGAATATTTTTCCCACCTAAGGAGAAATTAGGACAGACTGGGCTTTTTAGCTTTGGTGGGCAACCAAGAAGAATAACTTTAAATTCAACACTAAGAGCTGGTGTCTCTAACTTCGAAACTAGCATCTTGGGTGTATATGGAAGACAGATGGCTAAAAGTGACTATTGTAAAACAAATCTGGATGCATAAAAAAACTGACTATTAACTGGAGTCTCACAAGAGGCTGAAACTTGTACACATGCTAATTGTTTTGGAGTTCAATTGTACAAGTCAAGAGAGTGCAGATGGAGGTTTGCGAACCTCTGCCCCCAGCATTTTGATACCTTCTCTTGCGCACGTTTCCTCATTTCTTCTAAGAAGACGGGAACGACATAATCCATATCAATGTACTAAACAGTTTACAGTCGGTGTCAAAAAATTGCCATGTCTTTACAACAAAGATAACCATTCTCTCTCTCTCTCTCTCTCTCTCTCTCTCTCTCTCTCTCTCTCTCTCTCTCTGTGTGTGAATGTGTTTAATGAAATTTATTTTGCTGTAACTAACGATATCTGCTTAATACGTTTAATGGAAATTTAGTCCTTCGACAACTTCTGTCAACTCTGAATTATGCTTTATTTCCAAAGTGTTGATCAATATCTGAATGAAAGGTATAATCGATTTGAATCAAGATTGTAGCCTTAAAGATTTTACTGAAGACATCAATTTCCTCTCGGATGTAACTCGAGGCGTGTGAATTAAAAGATAAGGTATCGGCAAAGCCGCGTGAACAAAATGGAAGACATTCACTTCGAATTAAACACGTTATTCTATGCGTCACTTTGGAGTCAATTTAATTTTTTGATTTTTAATTTTTAGCGTCAGTGTCTTTTTTATATTTGGAGGGGTTTTAAAGGATATGAATTGTAAAGAATCTCGTAATAGCATGATATCTAATTTGAAGACTATAACAAAATAAGAGGAAGAGAGTGAAGAAAGTAAAGTATAAAGAAATATAAACAAGAGAGAAGGAGTCGAAAAAGTCTGGTTGAGAAAGAGTGAGAGAAAAAGAAGTACGGAGAGAGTAAGCAGAGGGAGAGAGATATAAAAGAAAGAAAGAAAGAAAGAAACAAACAAAGAAAGAAACAAACAATCAAGCACAGAAATGAGAAAGAGAAATATATCTTTTTAAAAGCTAAAAATCGTGAAGAAACGATTGAAAGAAATGATAAAAAAACGAGAAAATATTTGACAGAAAAAAGTGAAAAGAAACGTTACGAAAGAGTTTTAAAAATTTAATCCTTTTTTTTTGCTGATGTTTCTATTTTATTCCTCTGCTTTATTTAATTTTTTGTTCCTTTGTTTTCGTTTTCTTTATTTTCTTTCATTATTTTTGCTTAACTGCATTTTCTCTCTTTTTCCATTTTTTCTTCGTTTTTCTGCTTTTCGCTTTCTATGTTTTCTTTCGACTATTTTCCATCCTTATTGTATTTTCCTCTTCGTTTACTTTTTTCTGTGATTGTCATCGATTTTTCTTTGTTTCTTTTTTTCTTTTCATTTCTTAAAGTCTTAGAACTCTTATCTCGAAACGTTATCTATTGTAAACATAGCTTACCGCAATTGTTTTCTAAAACATTCTTCCTCTTCAAACAGCGCAAACCATCTAATTCCTATCTCCATTTTTTTTTATTTATTTTGTCCATATCATTCTTACTTCTGTTTCACAATTTATTCTAGTATTTTCTCTTTCCTCTTTCATCGCTTATCATCGATTCCCACACACCCTTCTTCGTACCTATCTAAGCAATTTCCCCACTTCAAAAACGGTTGTCTCCATTAATAATGCTCGCAACATGATTTGCCCGTGGTGAAACATCCCTTGAGATATTGTTGTCCAGTTCTCGCCAGCGATGAGAGTTGCACCGGACGAAGCAATACCTTTTGGTCTTCTTGTCTGCTTCTTTTTTCTAGTTTTTCATACGTTGACTTTTATTAGTCAATTTTTGTAGAATCCTTTTTAGACATGTTGTAATCTACTTTGTAACATCTTATCTCTTTACGTTTTATTGTTTTTCAATATATTTTTGGATAAAAAGTATTTTATTGACGAGTTCTGCTCCTTGAGTAAAAATGTGAAGATTTCTACGTCTTGGACCTCGAGGGAAATTCGAATTTGTCTGTAGGGACAGATGGGTTGGATTCTAGGGTCGGGCTGGAAAGAAGTTCTTATCCTGATGCAAAGCAGCAAAACATGAAAATCTTTTTTTATCACTAATGCTAGATTAGGAAAAACAAAAACTAAAAAGCCTAGATCGATAACATTTCGCTTCAATCCACATCCACTTAACGAAGGAAGATTTGATGATCCAACATCATCTCAAACACTTCATAAGCGTTAGAAATGTTTACGCCGTTACAAAAGTGGAAATGAAGAAACACGTTTGCGAATCGATTTAAAGAAAATTCTGATAATTTGATTCGTTTTAGGCTGATTAAATAAGAAATCGAACAATCGATTAAAGAAGATCTTTTCATTATTCTCATATCAATTCCTGTTTTATATTCTTAGATCTTTCTTGAATTGCTACTTGAGTAAACAACATAAACATAGTTCTATGGTAGCATACAAATATCTTTGTATTTTACAGAGGAATAGGATAAAACATTTAAAGTAGACAATTGAAATTCTCTCAAAAATATTCAAAAGATTCTTTTGAAGTCATGGATCTAAAAAACATGATTACAATTCATATATATATATATATATATATATATATATATATATATATATATATATATATATATATATATATTATATATATTCTTCATTACTATTTTAGGTCAATTTAATATTAGCTGCTTTTGATAATTGGGTTTATGATATATAAACCCAATCAATAAAATAAGATAATGACAATTCTTTATATTGTGTCATATTACTAAGACTAAATATAATACAGTGAATATTTCAGATCAAAATTCAGGTAATAAACATGTGTTATAGTGTGAATTTATTGATCAACCCTGGAATATCGATATATTCCAGGGTTGATCAATATCGATATATATATATATATATATATATATATATATATGTGTGTGTGTGTGTGTGTGTGTGTGTGTGTGTGTGTGTGATTGTGTGTGTGTGTGTGTGTGTGTGTGTGTATATATATATATATGTATGTGTGTGTAATTGTGTATGTGTGTGTAATTGTGTGTGTGTGCGCTTGTGAGCGCACATGTATAAATCCTTTAAAAAACATATTTTCATTTTACACTTGATTTATTTTAATCGTAAATTAATCAACTGGTAAAAGCCAATCGGGTTTTCTCGTGTCGTTAAAATCTAATAATAATTATCCTGAAAAAAAGGAAGAATATTAAAAATTGTTCATGTTCAGACAGATAACATACAAGACATATGTAATGAAATAACACACACACACACACACACACACACACACACACACACACCCACACACACACACACACACACACACACACATATATATATATATATATATATATATATATATATATATATATATATATATAATAAGATTGTGCATAAAATTAAATTAAAGCTTAAGAAATCAAATCTAAGGCTTTGAGTAAATGATAATTATATAATTAATAATTAATATTATTAATCTAATCATAGTAATTTAATTGTAAACGTAATGTTAATAATTGATAATGATGCAAATGTCAATAAACCAAGAGGGGATTAAGTACGAAAAAACTCCAAGGTATTTTCAATAATAAAAAAAGAAATTTCAGTTTTTTTTCCTTGGTATTTTTGCTGCTGAGACAACTCTCTCTATTTGACTTGCGGCCTCTGAATTTTTTCTTCTGCTCTGTGGTTAGATATTTCCTGTTGATTTTTTGTCGTTTGAAAATTAGCGGAGTATTTTTTCTAAATTAGTGTATTCTTGCAGCACTAATAATAGGATGACTATCTGTGACTGTATACTATAAATCTATACTTAAGTTCAATTATCTATGTTTATCTAATAAGTACATGAACAAATCTGTTGACTCACACATAATATTAGCTGAAATGTTCTTTGTATTATGTTCCATCTATGAGATTAACATGTCCCAATGAATTAAATGCATCGAAAATATTTGCCGCGTAAAATCAATGCTTCTCCTCTTTAGGCTGCGAATTAATTGATGTACCTATGTATTATGTGTATTTTTCTGAGTATAAGAATCAAAGAGAAAGATAAAGAGATAATAACAACTATTAGCAGGTTTTGTTGCAGGTTAAGGAGTTTAAATTCTTACCCCTCAGATAAGATTATTCTTGGAAGCAAAAAGGTGTTGAAATTTTCTTACCTGTAAAAGAAACAAAAATCAAAATGTGAAAAAATGTTTGAATTATTTTTTGATTTAAAAAATTGTTTGAAAAATATCACAAATTAATGCAGATTCATATAGTGGGACAAAATGAGCATGAACACCTAAAACCAAATTAGCATACACACACACACACACACACATATATATATATATATATATATATATATATATATGTGTGTGTGTGTGTGTGTGTGTGTGTGTGTGTGTGTGTGTGTGTGTGTGTGTGTGTGTGTGTATAATTTAGAATTGAAAACTTGAATTCTAACAATTACAACTCCAGAATAGAAAAAAATGTATTTATTTATCTTGCACTTTTATATTACAAGATACCCAATTTTTTGTTTAGGATAAAAACTAGACATTTGACAAGGAAGGTAACTTTATATTTCTTTATAAGTTGTAATCATCGCTTTATTTTTTTCATTTCAGTATATAAAAATAAACTGGAAGCTCAAGTTCTATAAAATACCAACAAATTTATAAGAACGTCGATTTGAATCTAAAATTGAAGTCGATATATCAGTTCATATAATGATTATTGTCTTTTTACATGTTACCATAAGGCATGACAAATATTATATCGCGGTGAAATTTTTGGCAGGACAATAGTTTCGAGAATGTTATGACTTTGAGAATAATTTAATTTACAAGAAACGAATTGGACGGGTTTCGTTTGGGCTGAACTTGATCAACAAAATTTCTCAAGAAAAATTGTAATTGTAGATTAACTTCACCTTATTTCCTGATTTGTGATCAGTTATGATATAATGAGATGTGAATTGTCATTGAGCTTAATATCTGCTGAAGGCAACCTTTAAGCGCATATATATAACAGTGAAGAAAGATATATAGAAAAACATAATTGCCAAGATGATACATGTTAGAAAATACATCTTAGAAGTTAGAGATATTGAAATCATTGCTTGAAAAAGTAAACATATAAACATAAATTCGTACGATTTATATATATATATATATATATAGCAAGAGAGAGAGAGAGAGAGAGAGAGAGAGAGAGAGAGAGAGAGAGTAGAAGTATGGGATTCACAGGGAGAATTGAATTCACAAACTAAGTCGGCTAGCTGAGCTCAATGACTATTTGAGGTGCCTAAAGTTAAATGCAATTGCTGAGTAATATAATTTGTTAAAAGCCTGCAATTCTGGAGACAATGAATATTCAACACGATCTTAATCGCGTGTGATGCATGTTGGTTATTAAATATAAATATGAAAATCATTCGTAGAGAATCAGTTTATTTTCAATTAGTTTCTAGAATTGAATCCTCTGGAAATCTGAATCTCAGCAAAACCTTATTTAACAAGTCTTCTGTGCTCGCTATCTGTATAGATGGCTGTCATCGATAACCTTGTATTGAAACAATTAATTTAATCAAACTGTTTTCTGCTGCTGACCAGATCGAAAACCTTTGTCTCCATGACAGTTTTTCGGTTGAATATTGTTATTTGTTGAATGAAGGAACTAGGGACTCTGAATATGTCAATAAAACTTTAGACATACTAATTCTGCGTTCCTTTCTCATTGGTAACTAAATTGTCCATTTATTTTTTAGAAGTTTAAGGAGATCGATATCAATTGTGTAAGTTGTGTGTAACACTTCATCTTTGTCAAGTCAAAATGAATTGAGGAAATGTTTATACTCATGTTCCTATCACATCACATCCTTTGATCATGGGATGAAATGTCTATCACATGACATGTTACATGATCATGTGATGAGATTTATCAAAATCTATTCGATGCTTTTCCACCAATGAATTATAGTCAGTTGATTAATTGACTTTGGATGAACACCAAACATTTGCAAAATACCGATTGATTCATATCGATTACCAATGTCTGCATGTCCGCACAGATTCGTTTTTTGATACGTTTGTATGTCTACATGTATTGCTCGAGTTGATGTTCATATGTATATCTTTGTGCGACAGTTTTAACCATTGGTGTGTTTGTGTACAAATGTCTATATGAGTGTTTACTACTACCATGTATGATTTTTACCTGAGCTCAGGTAAAAAAAATCATACATAATAGTAGCAATTATAGTGCAGTGGGAACATCCAGTTTGTAAGTCCCAAAAATTCACTCTGAATTATCATATTTACCCAACCCCTCCGCTCAGGCAGGGTCAATTTTTAAACGGAGTTTAACAGGTTTGAATTCAGAGTTTTCCTTCTCTTAGACTAGTTGCCTCACCAAGGCTGAAGAACCTAGTCTACCCTACTATTTACCCATAGCTGGAGGGAGAATAATTGGATTCATACCTTTCCCAAGGGTATTAGTGCTATGGGAAATGCAATTAGTCTAGTCCAGGATTTGAACTCGTGTCGCCGTGTTCATTTCCTACGACGATAACCATTACACCACGGGCACCTCCACTCTAAATTATACAGCAGGATACATAGCGTTGTTTCCTAAGGCTTCTAAAGAAACTATCATCTGATGGTTGCAAGTTCAATCCTGATTGCAGGCAAGAAATAATACAGAAATACTTAGCACTTATATCCGGTTAATCAGAACAAGCGACCCCTGTGGATTAAATAAAGGACGTGGTTCGAAGTTCCGTGTTGGTTCCCGAATTCGACAAACACCTGAAGAAAACTGGAAGACATATCGGCTGAAACGTTGTGAATATAACTATAGAGATGAAGACAATAGTTCGAAAAACCCTGAACGATAAAAATAAATACTGTATTATACGAGGTCTGTCTGAAAAGTAACGGGATTGAGTGTTCTGTGTGGGCGAATAAGGGATAAGTGTAGTGTGTTATTATCTTATTATATATCTTGGGAGTTAATAACTACTATAGCTTTCTAAAAACGATTGCATTTTTTCATATACTTTTGTTAACACATTCTCCTTTTCATGTTGTTCAACTATCTGCGCTGAGAAACGAACGACGAAAAACGAGCCACGAATAAATCTGAAATTTTTATTCCAGTAGGGGAAAACTCCGTCGCAAGCACTTGAAATGCTTCAGTAAGTCTAGGGAGATAACACCATGTAATGTTCACATGTTTTTGAGTGGCACAGGAGGTTCCAAGAGAGGAACAAAGGGATGAAAGATGACTCCAGGAGGGAAGGCCTTCAACGTCGAGCAGGTAAGGCAGGTGGTGTAAGGCAATTGTTGATTCCTTGTTTGAATGATCGTTAGTCAGTTGGATATGATAAAGGACATTGTTTGGAAGATGATCACCAAAGATTTGGGCCTATGGAAGGTATATACAACATTTTTGAGTACGACCCGGAAACCAACCACCAGAGAAATCAGTGTAAATCTCCGACGTCATCGAGGCCGAAGGAAAGTAAGACAATCAAAGCCAAAAGTCAAAATCATGTTAATCAATGGGAGTTCTTGCCAAAAGCCAATCAATCAGCGTACGTTTCACTCGGTGCGCGAGAAGAGTTGTGGCTGGACAAATCGTGGCCGCTTCACCACGAGAGTGCACCTGCTCATAACGCCCTAAGCATCCGATAGTTCATGGACATAAACGACGTCATGATACTGGAACAACTTTCTGTTTACCTGATCTTGTTCCGTGTGACTTTTGTCTGTTCCCCAAGCTCAAGGAGATTATCAAGGATACTCGTTTTAAAAGCGTGGAGGCCATCAAGAGGAGCGTAACAAGGGAGGTGAGGAGCATCCCAGAAGTGTCCTTCCAGCAGTACACAAAAGTGTGATAGAGAAGAATGAGAAAGAGCATCCGATTAAAAGGTGATTACTTAGAAGGGAAAATCGTGAAGTTTGTTATTTTAAATTGAAATAATTTTTTTGAGATACCAGTCCCGTTGCTCCTCAAATAATCCTCGTATTGACACATGATAAATAAAACTAACACATATCCGATTTTGCTGATTTTGTTGATCATATCTACAAATTATATTAAGTCTCATTTTTTCGACTTTCTTTCTTTCTCTCAAAATTTCTCCCTCCACTTTCTCTCTCTCTCTCTCTCTCCCTCTCCCTCTCTCGATATATATATATATATATATATACAGAGATATGTTCATTTTGCATACTCTTCATACACTTTGGCCTTAACATAATTTATCTGGAAACTTAAATTAACCTGATAGAAACACTATCTAGTTGTCAGACAAAATGAATTCCACGCGCCAATATTACAAATTAGTATCTTCACCAGACAATTTTTAGTATTGTCCATCAGACAAATTAGTATCTCCATCAGACAATTCTTAGTATTTTCCATCAGACAATTTCCAAATATAATCCTCTAACCTAAGTACCCATCTACGTCTTTTACGAGATTAATAGTTAGATCGCAAGTATAAACAAAATAACGGACTAATGTAAAAAATCTTATACTTTTTCTGTTTTTGTAAAGAATATGTTTTATATATCTATGTTTTATATATCTTATATATTTTATTCGTGTAAGAAAACCTAACAAAACACAAAATACCGAACAGTAATACTTACAACAATAATAAACCCACATAATAGAAAGTTTTTTTCCAATTACATCTTTTATGAATTTGATATTGTTCTGGGAAATATCCCTTTTGTGGAGACATTTTAAAAGTAAGTGACACTTAGATCTAACTATTCAAACAATTATTTTCTATCCGAATTACTACTCATCCGATTCTGTTTGATTGTTTGTTTGGGGTTTATGGCATATCAACCCTAGTAGGTTATTTTATGTAAAATCCATTTTATACATATGAACAGTTCTATTTCAAACAATTCAGTTGAGCATAAGTAAACGGTTTAATTGTCAAAAACATTTCCATTTCAAGCTATTCAGTTTAGTCAAACAGTTATAATTCAAACAATTTAGTTTAGTATGCGTATAAATTTTGTTTACACGCAGTTAATGTCAAAACAGTTCTATTTAACCCATAGATAGGGCCCTATCACGCGCTACCACTCCGGCCCAGATTGGACCTGGGAGCGATTGCAATGAAGGGGTACTCCGTACCGCAGAGAAGCCGATTAGGCTAATTAGTCGTCCGAGACAATAATGCTAGGTAAGTGTTTTATATTTCCAGTTCGAAGAAATACCTAATTAGTAATGATTAACTAAATAAGAATGATTATTTTAGTTAGGGAAATAATTCTTTTTTTTTTTATTTTGAAGTTTGATTACGTAAATTATACCTAGGTATACTTTGAAGCAATATGACTTTCCGCTGTTTATTGTTCATTATGGTTAGAGATCCGTCTCAACAAATTCTTCCATAGAACAATTACATTTAAACCTTCCTCAGTATCCAATAAGTATGCATATCAAAAATGAAAGTTCAACATCAAACTGATCATTTCTAGACGACTAACAAATAAATAATTCCCTATTATTGACATTCCGGATAAAAACTGATTAATAAGAAAAAATACACCAGATTTTAAGTATTTTAAAACTACACTTCTTATTGGTTAATCAAATTCTGTATTTCTATTTTATATGTTTATATGTCATAGTAAAAAATGTAGAAAAATTATTCAAATAGAAATTGAGACTTGTAGCCGTATGAATGTTCCTTCAAATATATACATTATTTGGTCACAGTTCTCATTGCGAATAGATATTGATAACTAAATATATCAGTTTTATTATACACTGAACATATTTAGCGACCAGTGGGCTATTTAGTCTCTTATTTAGTAGATAGTCGAGATGTGTCCTCTTGAAAATGAACGAGACTGTAACAGCAGTGACGAATTATCAGACGATATTTTGGTCATTAATGGCTGCACCATCAATCTCAATTTTGGAGTAGGCGTTTCTGTTCTTGCTTTCTTGGAGAAAACGATGTTCAGTTCAAACGTTCTAGGAATTTCTACTTTATGTTCTTAACTCTATTTGTTAACTCTCTCTTAATCTATTTCTCTAAATCTTTTTATTTATCTTCTCTTGACTCTCTCTCTCTCTCTATATATATATATATATATATATATAACCTAACAAAAACGGTACATGATAGCAAGATTTTTAATAGGTCAAATGACTTAAAATGCTCCCTTCTAGAAAATAAAGTAAATTTAAGTAAAATTTGCAAATGGATTTTTTGAACATTATTTTTAATTATCAAAGTTATCGATATAATGGAGTTAACTATTCAAAACTGTTAAGAAGGTGTCTGGCACGTGGAAATATATTTGAAAATGTTGGATTTCCCAAAGAAACGAGATAAATCTTAACACTTTTGAATTATGAACGCTATGTGCACGTTTGTATCTTTTCGTTGTATACTTTTCATTTGCTCCTGTCATCTCAGTAAGCATCCATCGCTATGTGAACTATTCTGATATCCAAGTCCTGGTGATAGTTACTGAAACCGTCGACATTACATCATAATAAATTCACCTATTTGGATTATGTTTTTCTGTTATCTTCATACGCTCCGATTTTGATCTATATTTACTTTCATATATATATATATATATATATATATATATATATATATGTGTGTGTGTGTGTGTGTGTGTGTGTGTATAATCACAGTAATGCGTATTGAAAACTTAGTTTCTTGAGCCAACATGATTTTAACCTTCTAAAAGAAAAAAAATGTTGCTGTGGAAGGATATTTAAAAAAATTTTACAGTTTAGAGAAAATCATAATGATATCCCTGATGTTCGTGAAGAATCACTTTAGAGCATGGGTAGATGATATTCATTACCTTTGACAATGATACATTTCTGAGTGGATCAACAAACCAAAATTAGACGATCGAAAATTGATAAATCGACTCTGTAGACTTATCCGAAACGCAAATACCGAAATATATATATATACATGTATGTGTGTGTATGTTAAATAAATGAAAGAGATGTATAAGGCGCGTAGCGTCAGTTTTTGCGGATTCATAGTGTCATTTACGAATGGTCAGATTGGATGTTGACAGTTGGATGTTACATGTATAATGAGTTCTTTGTATTGTAAGCTGTTGTCGATGACCTAGTGTCATTTTGACGATCAAGGAGTTCAAGGCCAAAGAAAGGAAAGCTATATTCGATATTGTTGGATTACGTTGTTTAAAAAAATGTAATTCGATGCAAAGATTGCCGGAAAAGTGAATGAAAGAAAAATGTGTCTTAGCTTTGCTGAACTCACTGAAAGAATATTGTATGGTGAAAGCCAAACTTTCGTTTCAAGGAGGACATAGGTGGCTGAAGGATTATCAGATAAAGCCAAACAAATCAAGGCCCTTGTACAGAATGCTGCCGAACTGAACAGACGTGGAGCTTTATGCCCCCTTTTTGATGATCCATGATTTCATATTGCCTCTAGGCACAATCTGGCAGGAGACGGATTGAACAGTTCATGGTCTTTGTGGTAATACTTGGCCCTTAGAAAATGTGCTTAGTGGTTATACATGTATGTTACTACAGTGTATTAAAAGATACAAGCAGGAGTTGCTTGTATAGTTAGTAAAGAGACAGTGCTGGTCGTCCAAAAGCTCTGTTAAATCCTTCCGTATCATTTACCTAGAGAGAATAAATTTTGTGAAAACCGAGGAGCCTAGATTGCAAACATTTTTATCTATCTCAAGTATTAAGTTAAAAGTTTGAATCTCAAGTTTATGTTTATGTGGATTTAGATCCACAATACTGATTATGTTACACATTTATTAGTATTATAATGCTGTGCCCATGTCTAGTAATGTAGACTCAGAAAGTTAAGAAATTCCTTTCTGAACTGGACATTAGTTGGGAATCGATTTTTCAATGTTCCCGTAAGTGGAAAAAGAGATGTGTGAGGATGTAGTGATTGTATGACTACGTGAAAGCCCTGCGAGTGTTATGCAGACTATGTGATTCAGAGTATTTCGCCTTGGTTCATGTGTGACTTAATGTGTGCAGTATTTCTCGGTGAGTTAAGAAAGAACTTCGTAGAAGCAGTGAAGAGGATATATAATCCAATCTTCTTCCAAAAGTTAGTAAATAGGGTAAAGTTGTGAGTGGAATCTCAAGTTTTCTTTTTTACGATTGCGAAACTCGCAGCTATCTTAAGTTACACCTGAAAAAATAGGCGGAAATCTGAGTATTGGCAATGTTGCAACTCATTCGATTTGTGTTTCTTTCGACATTGTGGCTTGATTCCATCATTCTTTTCTGAAGCAAATGTTAGGTCGTCACCAAACTCACTCTAGTTTCTCATCGAAAGGAAATATTTCGATTGGTGCGTTTAGCAGGATTGTTGTTCCTAACTGTATGTTTGGTGGTTTGATTGATGTGGACCGAAAACAGTTCTTGTTTGTATTTTATCACTGTTTTTTCCTCTGTTTCATACAATATAGCGGACTAGGGTTCAATCCCAGGTCGAGTCATACCAAAGATTTAAAAAAATGGTACTTGATATCTCCTTGCTTAACACTCGGCATTATTAGGTACGTATCAAGGGTAAAATGGAGCAATCCAAGGAAGGAGTAGCGCCCTTCCCTACACCTCGGTGTAGTTGCTATTGAAAAGGAAACCTTCGTGTCGCCCTCAACTACGGTCGCCAACTTTACTTATAGTGGAAAGGAAAATTGTCATACCGAAAACGGGAATTTCTAATTCCGATCAACTAATTACTCTAAATAATGAAAACTGTTTTATGTAGTTGGCTAGTTGATGTACACGTCTGCAAGACAGTAAAAAGATTCTTCATATAATGATAGCGAGATAATTTTTCCGTTTAGTTAGATAAAACAGTGCAACATTTGTGTGTTTAGAAAGAGGCCGATTCCATGTGACGAGCACAAATGTAAAACAAATCCTATTTATTCATTTATCTATTCTAATCAATTTTTATTTAACGATCGTAGCTGTTCCTTGAAAATTTACGATGAGTTGCAATTCTTACAAATCTATAGAAAAGAGATCCAGCAATTGTGGAATACGAAATCTATCAAAAATGTTCCTAGAGTTTTGGAAAAGAATGACTTTTCTAAGACCGAGAGGCTATTTTAAATCTATAAATCTTAAAGAGATTTGTCGATTAAAACATTTTTGTTTTTCCTGAAATGTTAATACTAAGAAATAATTCCTCGCAATTATTTTACATCTTCTCTTCAAAGAACTATTTACACACTAATTAGTAATATTCAATTAAACATTATTTTAATAAATATTTCAATTAAACATGAATTTTATTATAACAAACGTTTTGTTATCAATTTTCCCCTTGGGATTCAAAGTTTGAATGATTACTTATATCGTATCGTAAATGATTACTTACATCGTATAGTAATATGGCTTCTGGCTGGTTATGGTTTATTGTTCAAGAATTCTTTTCTTCGTAATGAATAAAACCTTTTTAATGTTAAATGATTCACTTTGGTCTAATAAGTACGAGTACCAATTTTGTTATCAATACATCAAACCATTTAGACGTCCATAGAAGCCAGATTTACATACTCTTCTAAATTATAAATATAGATATGCGTGAAAAACACTGGTTTTCCTTAGTCTTGCAGACAGTGATGACATACTGCATTAAAGATAAATTCAGGAAAAAATTAACACCAATCGTAAAGATGACAAATCCTTTCAATGAGATATACAAATACTTTTGGTGTATTATAAATCATTTTTGATTTTGCAAGGTATCCAGAAATAAGCATGTGCTAAATAACAAAATATTAGAAGAATGCTGTGAGGGATTTCGATGAGTGCTATCTACTAAAATTCTAATCTACTAAAATTCTATCTACTAAAATTCCAATCCTGCTTGTGCACATTTATGTGTGAACGTAATTCAGGAAAAACAAAACATCCTATCGAGATTTTATTATAGCAAGACACATAAATGCTTTATCTTAGAAAATAAAGCAATTTCCACCAAAATTTGCAAATAAATGATGGTTTTGTATCATCCAAATCCAATATAATGAAAATGCTAATTAGAATCCTTCACTCCTTCCTGCTACAATTCAAACTAAATGATTTCATTAGTCATCTAATACAACTCATTTTATACTATCCATCCGATTAGATTATATAGTTTCATATCGTACTTTATTCATCTATAAAAGCATGATCGCGATTACGCGCACACACCAATATATATATATATATATATATATATATATATATATATAAGTCTGTTCGTACATTTTCATTTTATGCATCTGGGCGTATTGGTATCTATAAACCTGTCTAACCAGTAAAATGATTTTGATATTTCCTTCTCACTAGTATATGGTATTTGACTGATTATTTTTACTGTAACCACAATAGTTTTCCCAACATATTATCTTCAAACTCTCACTCATTCTGCATATTTATGTATTTGTAAAATAATCAACTATGCAGGATACACACACACACACACACACACACACACACACACACACACACACACACACACACACAAATATATATACATATATATATAAACTAACTATTTCCTATTTTTGTCAAAGTGTGAAGTTATTTCCGACTACAAAACAGACTTTTCAATTCTCATCCTAGATTTGCTCATTGGAGCTGTTTGTTCGTCCCCCTGTCTGTCTGGCCAATCTTCAAGACGTTGCAGTCCTGACACTTTAGCTCCTAATGTTAGTACTACACTGACAGGGTATCGATCACAACATGAATCGATATTAGTAAGTTTTGGCAGACTTGTTCAAAATATATGAGTGGGAGGAATACTGAAAGAGAAAAGGCTGGGAAAAAGAGAATTGAAGAAGAAAAAGAGGAGGTAAAGAAGGGAAAATTATAAGAAAATGCAAAGAGTAAGTATGGAGGGGAAGAGAGAACGAAGGTTTGTGGCAGTGAATTGTGAAAAGTGAAGAAATAAATAAATAAAGGAGAACAAAGATATAACTAGGTTCGTGCGTGCGTGTCTGTGTTTGTGTGTGAGAATGAAAGAGAGGAAGAAAAAGACAGACAGAAACAGAAAAAGGAAGAGAATAATGACGAAACTTTGAGAAACGACCAACGTAAGTATTCCTAATATATATATATATATATATATATATATATATATATATATATATATATATATATATATATATATATATCCTTCAAGACGGACAGAGAGAATATTGAAGAAGTTTTATATTAGTTGATTTTCATAGGTTTGAAATATCAATGAGTACAAATTTATAATAACAGATGTAAACAGCTTATTTATTCTCAATAGATAAAAATCTTAAAGTAGAACAACCACATTTGTTAATTTACTTATTTGATTCAGAGAAATATTTTAACGTAAAATGCATTTTGTTCCTAATGGGGAAATGGGTGATCTCATTTCCACTAATAGTATTCTTGTTTCTAATAATAATCGCTGGGAAGCCATACTGCTGCACGACGTAATTACTCGTACACAAATCCTATTTTTAGATATAAAAAGAAAACCAATTAAAGAATCATTTGTCCCACTACAATAATTACATTTAATAAAACAATATTACTCATTAGGTTTATTGGTATATTTTCTAGTTGGAGATGTAAACTAACTATATTGCATTTTTACCAACCAAGGACAAACATTACAGATAAAAACAAAAATATTTAAATCGATAAACATCTTAAATGTAATTTAAATAGATTAAAATATTTTCTTCTAAACTCTGTGAAAGTATTAGCCGAGCAATATCAGTTTCATATTATTTGTAACTGCTCAATGTAAGTTTTTCATTGACAATAAAGATGAAAAATAATTCAATTCTAAACTTCTTACCTAACGTAGACGGGATCATTTGCTAGTTTGACTACAGTAAAAATAAGACAGAGAAATTTTAAGTGGCTATGATGGCTTTAGTTGCAAGATTTTGATCTCTCAAGTTGGTTGGCCAGTCTTCAAATCTTATGAATAGCCAGTAAATAGACTAGAATGAAGAATAAAAAAAAGAAACACAGGTAAGTATGCCAGAGAGAAGAGAAGTAAAACAAGAAGAAAGATATGAAGAAAAAGAGGAAGAAAAGCTTACAAGGTTATTGGGATGAAATTTGTGTGCACATTCAGAAAGAGAGTGTGAGAAACAGAGAGAGAGAGAGAGAGAGAGAGAGAAAGAGAGAGAGAGAGAGAGAGAGAGAGAGAGAGAGAGAGTGTGTGTTAAAAAAGGAGAAGAATATATTTCAAGTAAATGACTAAAGATAATGAAAAAAGGTAGACTTTGAAAGACTGAGTTTGGTGCAAACAAACTGAAACAGGTAAACTGAGGAAGAGGCATATAAATTCATGATTATATATATGTGTTGAGAAATTAATGCTAACAGAATGAGACCGATTGATAAAATGTGACGGAGAGACAAAGAAATAGAAAAGAACAGTTTGACTAGAATTATGAGAAAAATCGCCATCGTGGCGTGTCGGGTCAGATCCCAAAATAAAAGTGATAATGATGGCGCCGAATGACGTCAACGATATGACGTCATATTCTAAAAACGGCTTTAGACAGGCCAGATGCAAAAGGCTTGCCAAGCAAACGCCGATTATTTTGTGACATTCATTGAAAGCCTACTCTGGTCAATGGGTTAAACGTAGAACCAAGAAAGGGCATGTATGGACAAGTTTCCGTAAGTGTATGTTTATTGTGTAAGAATATATATATATATATATAATCTGTGGGTGTATCGCTAAGACCATTGTTTCCACTTGAATGTTGTCCTCAGATCTGGGAAATAATGATATGAACAAAGGATGTTTCAGTTGGAAATGAACATATTCAGTTTTATAGAATTTACAAACGGAAAGGCGAGCATTTTCTAGAATATGATCTATTATTTCACACGTTTCTTCGTGCCTTTAAAGAACGATGGTGATGTTTGAGTACTTTTGACAATTACATTATGTTAATAAAAAAAACAGCTCCAAAAAGAAATGAAAAAAAAAACTTTGTTTTCCTACATTTTCGTGTTTATATTCAATAAATTTGGATTAGATCTATATTAATTAAAACAAATGATCCTCTGTTTTGTTGTCTTGATACAAATGAATTATAATAAATTTAAATAATTTTGAATACATCCCAATTCTAATGTTTATACACTATAACTAAATTAGTGGTCGGTTTACGGTACCGAGTTATTTCCCTTTATGACATTTCTCAGGACAATCGAAGAATTACTTGGCGGTACCCATTTCCCATTCAAGTAATATTTAACAGGTTTTGTTGGGTTACATGGTACCGGTTGCAATAAATAGTCCCCGATCTAACTTGTAATATATCGTAGTCTTAAATACAAAGATGTTATAAAATCAGATCTTACTTCAAAAGTTTATTCATCGACAGAACCAATCTTCATTTGTGAGTTCCTTAAATACAAAGTTTTTTCTATATACATCCATTGTGTTAGTTTCTTTGATAAAATGGTTCCCTTCCCAGCTGGTCAAGAAGTTCAAAATAATGATATATTCAACATCGATTGGAATTCGACGTATCAAATTTAGCATAGAATTCTCTTTCACCAGCAGAGCCCATAAGACAACCCCTCATGTTACCATGACAATTGAATTTCTCAATAAGTAACGTAACACACACACACACACACACACACACACACACACACACACACACACACACACACACATATATATATATATGTATATACATATATATATATATATATATATATATATATATATAATTTGTAAATAAAATTATATCTTATCTCTAGTATCTTTTGTTGAATTTTGATATTTAGATCATTTTAATGTTGAGGTTTATGAAAAACAACTTTTAGTAAAGGGATTTTTTTGCTTATAATTATTTAGAATATTATCTACTAGTTGAATTACCCGTCCTGGCTTGGTTATGACTTGGATCACAGTTCTTATAATAAAAGTAAAACAATTTCAAAATTAAACTGAGTGATACATATTGAGGTATAGATTGTCAATCCTAAGTAAGCAATTATGTTTACATTGCTATTTAAAATAACAACTTATAAAAAATTAGTAAGGTTTAATTAATTGAAAATAAACATTTTGGAAAAAAATTAATTTTTTCTTTTGAAGTTTTCTGCGACAGAAGTTCTAGCTGATTACTTTGTATTGGTAGGAATCCCTTCTCAATGAGGTCCTTCTTTTTGATCCCTTCTGAATGGGATTCTTCTTTTTGATCCCTTCTAGATGGGATTCTTCTTTTTAATAACTTCTTAATTTGATTCTCCTTTTTGATCCCTTTTCAATGTGATTCTTCTTTTTGATCACTTGTCATTGTGATTCTTCTTTTTGATAACTTCTCAATGTAATCCTTTTTTTTATCCTTTCTAAATGTGATTCTTCTTTTTGATCCCTTTTCAATGTGATTCTTCTTTTTGATCCCTTGTCATTGTGATTCTTCTTTTTGATAACTTCTCAATGTAATACTTTTTTTTGATCCTTTCTAAATGTGATTCTTCTTTTTTATCCCTTTTCAATGTGATTCTTCTTTTTGATCACTTGTCATTGTGATTCTTCTTTTTGATAACTTCTCAATGTAATCCTTTTTGTTTATCCTTTCTAAATGTGATTCTTCTTTTTGATCCCTTTTCAATGTGATTTTTCTTTTTGATCATTTGTCATTGTGATTCTTCTTTTTGATAACTTCTCAATGTAATCCTTTTCTTTAATTCCTTCTCAATGATATTCTTCTTTTTGATCCCTTTTCAATGTGATTCTTCTTTTTGATCACTTGTCATTGTGATTCTTCGTTTTGATAACTTCTCAATGTAATCCTTTTTTTTTTATCCTTTCTAAATGTGATTCTTCTTTTTGATCCCTTTTCAATGTGATTCTTCTTTTTGATCACTTGTCATTGTGATTCTTCTTTTTGATAACTTCTCAATGTAATCCTTTTTGTTTATCCTTTCTAAATGTGATTCTTCTTTTTAATCCCTTTTCAATGTGATTATTCTTTTTGATCACTTGTCATTGTGATTCTTCTTTTTGATAACTTCTCAATGTAATCCTTTTTTTAAATCCCTTCTCAATGATATTCTTCTTTTTAATCCCTTTTCAATGTGATTCTTCTTTTTGATCACTTGTCATTGTGATTCTTCTTTTTGATAACTTCTCAATGTAATCCTTTTTTTTATCCTTTCTAAATGTGATTCTTCTTTTTGATCCCTTTTCAATGTGATTCTTCTTTTTGATAACTTCTCAATGTAATCCTTTTTTTTTATCCTTTCTAAATGTGATTCTTCTTTTTGATCCCTTTTCAATGTGATTCTTCTTTTTGATCACTTGTCATTGTGATTCTTCTTTTTGATAACTTCTCAATGTAATCCTTTTTTTTATCCTTTCTATATGTGATTCTTCTTTTTGATCCCTTTTCAATGTGATTCTTCTTTTTGATAACTTCTCAATGTAATCCCTTTTTTTATCCTTTCTAAATGTGATTCTTCTTTTTGATCCCTTTTCAATGTGATTCTTCTTTTTGATCACTTGTCATTGTGATTCTTCTTTTTGATGACTTATCAATGTAATCCTTTTTTTATTATCCTTTCTCAATGTGATTCTTCTTTTTAATCCCTCCTCAATGATATTCTTCTTTTTGAAACCTTATCAATGTTATTCTTTTTGATCCCTTCTCAATGTGATTCTTCTTTTTGACCCCTTCTCAATGTGATTCTTCTTTTTAATCCTTTCTCAATTATATTCTTCTTTTTGATCCCTTTTCAATGTGATTCTTCTTCTTGATCCCTTCTCAATGTGATTCTTCTTTTTGATCCCTTTTCAATGTGATTCTTCTTTTTGATCCTTTTTCAATGTGATTCTCATTTATTTCCAAGAAGAACTACAAAAATACCGTTTCCGTTAAAGTTTTCATGATTTCCACTATGTGATGATATAAAATTTTCTACACCAAGTTATTTGGCCATCTCTATTGGACAGACAAATCCTTCTTTATCATTAATAGAAGTTCATTTTTAAGTTATAAAAATAGTAAAAACCTGATGCTTAATTGCTGTGTAAGCATTGTTCACTTCTCATTGACGCTTGACAGATAGAAATTTTAGTATTTTCGTCGGAAGAATTTGTAGCACAAATCTATTGTTGCGGGTTCGGTTGCTTATCAGATTTACCATTTGATCTGTAGTGGCATTGTAAGTTATGGAAGAGAGGATGTCGTTCCTATACGTCAAGATAAAAATGAATTATGAGAAAGAAACACAAAGAAAGAATTGCTTTTATTCATTACTGAATAAATATTCGTTCTTTCAGAAATTAAAAAAAGAAAGAAAAATCTTTGACGTTTCGTTTGTCAAGTAAGTCTGATCCTTTTATTTTAAGAGAACATCTCGGTCAGTTGAGAAATGGAAACTTACGAGAAAAATAGATGAATCACCTCGGGACTGCCAAACGAGAAAGTCAAATCCGAAGAAAAAGTCAAATGCTTTTTATTCTATTATATGAATGTCATTCCACGTCATGTTATTTGATTCCATTAGCCCAATATATACAGTATCCCCCCATAACTATATACATTTCTATTATTGTAAAGCAGGATTTTAGTATTCCCGCATTATGCAATTAAAACGGATATTATTAGCTATCATGTATTCAAAATTCTACAGCACAGAAAATCAGTAACAAAAAAAAAAAAAGAAAAAAAGAAGTGAATATGTTGCAGTCTAAGCACTTGTTGAATGTATTTAAACGAAAAGAATAAAAACGTCATTCATCCAACAATGTCTAAAAATTTCCGCCTTAACAAGAAACAATTAAACTGATATCAAGCAATGAAATTCTGATATCTTAGTTTTAGAAGAAAATTAAATTTGATAAAAAAAATTAGTCCGGTTGTGTTTATTTATCGGTAATGCTTTCTATCTATCTATCTATCTATGTATCGGGGGTATCTAAATTCTATGATTTCATGTAAGTCACATAATCGGTTGCGTTAAAATATTAGTGATGTAAAGATATGTTCTTTTAAATTAATGATTTACACATTATTGACTATTTCTCAAACTATTAATTACATTACGATGGCATCAAGAAAAATGATGGATATTTTTAAACGTGAAATTTAAAATGTTTTACAGAACTGTACATGTTAATACGATTCATTCATTAATTCTTCTTCTTCTTCTTCTTCTTCTTCTTCTTCTTCTTCTTCTTATTATTATTATTATTATTATTATTATTGTGAGATTTTCACACTTGTAGTTTCTTGTGGTTTCACTAAAGTCTGAGTGACAACATATATCCCCAGATCTTCAGGGCATTTCTAAGTACTCTATTCATTCTTAACTGTCCTTTGGTCTGAACTGTTTCAATTCTTTCTCAGATTTTCAATTCTATTTGTACTTTTTCCGGGTTCTTGGGGATAGTTCCAAGAGATTCAAATGTAATTAATACTGCTGCTACCTTCTATGAGGTTTTTGTAGCTTTCTGGCAAGGTTCAGCTTTTTTTTAACGTTTTCAATTTTCTTCATTTCAACTCTGTTGACACATTCGTTTCCTGTTAAATATAACTGGCTGTTTTTTTCCGTGATTAAGTGATACATTTTTTGTCTCAAAATTCCAGAGAATTTTGTGGCTTTCATTTCCTGGGGTAGTTTCTGATTTTCACATGTACCATTTGTTAATATTGTTAAATTTAAGTCACTTGGACAATTTCCAGTGTATCACATTTACCAACCAGTCGTACCTTCTCCTTCTGGGCCAATTTTCTGTAATCGCTGATGTGATTTACTGTTAAGTCTCTCTCTCTCTCTCTCTCTCTCTCTCTCTCTCTCTCTCTCTCTCTCTCTCTCTCTCTCTTGCCCAGTCACCTGGGAATGTAGAATACACCGAATGCTTCTCTGCAGAGGGGTAAAACTCCTCTCAACGAGTGTCCTGGATATAACACTAAACAATCAGATGGTGAGATTCCAGTGATGCTGGAGTTTTGAGGATTGTGGAGCACTCCTTCACGGCCATCGCTCCCAGGTCTACTCTGGCCCTGATAGAGACCTATCTATGGGTTAAATAAAACTAATTTGCATACTTATGCTCAACTAAATCATTTGAAATAGAACTGTTTTGATATTTAAACTGTGTACTTATGCTAAACTGAATAGTTTGAAATAGAACTATTTTTGACATTGAAACTGTACTTACGAGAACTGTTTTTGACACTGAAAATCTACTTATGCTAAACTGAGTTGTTTGCATTAGAACTGTTTGACTAAACTGAATGGTTTGAAATAGAAATATATTTTACGATTAAACTGTGCTCTTACATTTAAAATGCGTACTTATGATAAGCTGAATTGTTTAAAATGGAACTGTTTTTGACATTAGTATTGTACTTACGTTAAACTGACTTTTTTTAAAAATAGAACTTTTTTGACATTTAATTGTGTGCAAAAAAAATCTATACTTATACTAATCTGAATTGGTTAAATTAGAACTGTTTGACTAAACTGAATAGCTTTGAATAGAAATGTTTGACAATTAAACTGTGTACTCATGCTAAATATAATTGTTTGAAATAGAACTGATTATTTCAATAAAAATAGATTTGGCGTTAAATAACCAACAAAGATTGATATGCCATAAAACTCAAACAATCAACCAACTATCTCCCCACTGTCTAAACTTGTTATTCTCTTGGGTCTTATCTATTCTAGCTTTTACATAATTAGTCATTATATCATCATTTTGGCTGCTATTAATTATTCCTTTTCTATCTTGACTGTTCCTCTAGAAAGTCATTTCCAGGTCATCTCGTGCGCAGTGTCCTGTTTTTATCTTCTGATGTAACCATATAATTCTTTTTCTTCCCGTTTTTATTTTCTTGATTTAGTAATTGCTGTTTTCTTGGCTTTCTTTGTATTCTTTTTTGTTTTTGCTATTATTAGCTGCTAAAGTTTGCCTTTCTTTGCTGTTCTTTGTAGATTCTTCAAGCCTCTGGATTGTCGTGTCTTCACTTTTCTCAATGCTAGCTAGCCCAGTCGGCTGGGGCTGTAGAATACACAGAGTGCTTCTCTGCAGAAGGGTAAGGCACTACCAAACGAGTGTCCTGATATGACACAAAACAATCTGATGTTGTCGTTCCAGTGACGCTGGAGATTTGGGGAATGTGGAGCACACCTTCATTGCCATCGCTCCCAGGTTCAAACTGGCTCAGTGAGGTGGCACATGATGGGGTCCTATATATGGGTCAAATAGAACTAAACTGTGTTCTTATGCTAAACTTTATTGCTTGAAATAGGACTCTTTTGACATTTAAACTGTGCTTGTGCCAAACGGAATTGTTTGAAATGTAACTGTTTTTGTATGCTTAACTGAATTGTTTGAAATAGAACTATTTTTGACATTTAAACTGCGTTTTTATGCTAAACTGAATTGTTTGGAATAGAACTGTTTTGATATTTAACTGAACTGTTTTCCAATTTAACTGTTTGTAAACAAAAACTATACTTATACTAAACTGAATTGTCTGAAATTTAATTCGGCGTTAAATGACACGAAAAATGTTCAAACGCCGTCAAACAAAACAACCAACCAACTCAATGCTAACAAGTCCTCTTTTTTTCTTTTTTTTTTTCTTGTAACTACCTGTTGCACATCATCTCTTAAGTGTAAGGTCTCATGCCTCGTTGTTATTCTCGTTCAGTTGTACATGTTTTTGTGCTCTTGTCTAATTTAGGAAGTGTCCGTAACAGTGAAACTCTCTAGGTATTTATTCCTTTGATTAAGTACCTGTTTGAGAGTTTGGGTTCCAGTAGTTTCCATGTCCTTCAGAGGTATTCTTAACTAATTTTTCCTCGTTCTTGCATGATTGTATCTACTTCTAAAATTCACACATATTTATAGTTTTCTTTATTATTATTATTATTATTATTATTATTATTATTATTATTATTATTATTATTATTATTATTATTATTATTATTTCGCTTCTTGTGAGTTCTTCACACCAGCGTTAGTCGTTGGTCTTTCACTGGTGTTAGGTCACCAGGATTCTTCTGAATATCAACCTGTTAGGGACCGTTCCAAGTGTTCCAGTCACAATTGGTATCATCGTCACCCGCATGTTCCACAGCTTTGTTAGTTCTCTGGCAAAGTCTAAGTACTTGTCTTTTATTTTTGCTTTCTTTGATTTTTACTCTGTGGTCCGCTCGGCAAATTCTCTTTTTTGTTAGTTATCTGAAGGTCTGGTCTTTTGGCCAGGATCAGATGATCTGTATGTATCTCCAAAATACCGGAGAATTTTATGCGTCTCATTCCGGTTTGTGCATATACCACTTGATGATATAGTCGAATTTCAATTTCATGCACGATTCCCAGTGGATCCTTCCCACCCAGTCGAGTCGTATACTCCCTTAACGACAGTTGGTTACATTCGCTTATTATGTGATTAACTGTTTCGTCTTTATCGCTACATATCGTACAGTTGCAATTCTGTTGCATATCATTATCATTATCATTATTATTGTTTGATTTCGTTTTCGTTAGGTGACCAGCCATCGAGGACGGGAAACGATGTAATACAAGTAATGACAGCTTGAGTATTACATGTACGATTTATAGACGAAAAAAACTCAATTACATATATTTATTAGAGACAGATGACTTCAACTCTGTGAGCTTCACTTGTTTATAGTAATAAGAATTTTCTTAAAATGAATGTAATGGTAGGGAGCACAATATTTTGTGTTTGGCAAATGTTGGATGCAAACGAACTCACCACCCTTCTTTTTTGCGTATTTCTAGTGCTCCATCGACTATTAGTTTTATTTTTGTGTTCCGGTGCCACAATCAACTAATTTCTTCATTTATATCTTTATATTTGGAAAGTGTTTTTTTATTTTCTCGGGCAATCGGCTGAGACAAGCAAATCGATCGGGGCACATGTTTTATCGGGGAACATGTTTTATCTTTAAAATTTTCTTCAATAATGTTTGGCCTGTTGGCATTTATATTTCTGTCTGTGTAGATTGCAAAATCCTTCAAGACATTTGTTACCTCCGTGTCTTATTCAGGACGATGCTCATACCAGTTCTTAGCATAGGGAACATTTTATTATTTGCAGATATTCCAGTGTAGGTATTATTCCCTTATATCTCAGTTTGTATTCATTTGTTGCGAAGACAAAGCATTCTACAGTCCCTTATCTAGTTTTTTAGTGACTGTTCTATGTGTTTAACTATAATTGGTATTACTGTCACTTTCATATTCCACAGCTTTTTCAGCTGTCAAGGACTGTCGCTTTATTTTACTTTCACTCTATAATTGGATGGAAAGTTTTTTTCTTGTGAAGTAAAACTTGGTACTTTATTTTGAGCTTGTTTATGAAATTTGTATTATTAATAATTTTACATAAACAAATACAGAAGGAAAAGTATGTAATGATAGTCATTTAATTATTATTATTATTATTATTATAATTATTATTCTACACATGTGAGACTTATTCACACCAGCGTTAACAGATTGTTTTCCACTGAAGTCTGAGTGACAGCATGTCTCCTCAAGTCTCCAAGACTTTTCTTAGTATTCTGGCTGATTTCAACAATCCTGTAGTTTGAATGGTCCCCACTCGTCATCTTATTTTCAAGTCCTCCAGCTCCTGAATCAGTCCTTTGGTGACTGTACCGAGTGCACCAATTACAATTAGTATCAACTTCACTTTCAATTCTCTAGCAAGGTCAAGGTATTTATCTCTCTTTTCGCTTTCTTTATGTTTTACCCTGTGGTCAGCCGGAACGGAAAATTCAACTATTCGGCAGATTTTTTTTCTTTTTTTGCTGACTATCACTTGGTCTGGTCGTCTGGCCAAGATTAGATGATCTGTTTGTAACTCAAAATCCTAGAGAAGTTGGTGCGTCTCATTTTTCAGGACGGATTTTGGGTTGTGCACATACCATTTGTTCGTATGGTCAAATTTAAACTTCTCACACAATTCCTAGTGGATTACCTTACCCAACCAGTCATGTCTAGTCCTATACTCACTCTCTCTCTTTTCTCTCTCTCTGCACTAATTTTCTGCATTCGCTTATTATGTCGTTTTGTCTCTATCACCACATAACCTAAATCTGCTGTTTCGTTGCGTTTTGTCTATTTTTGCTTTGACATAGTCCTTACGGCATTGTTTTGTGCTGTTATCAGAGGAGATTCAGTTTCTCTTTTAAGGTTTCCCTTTCGTTGCCATGTCCAAGTCCAAGTCGTGTGAGATTTCGTTTGTTTATCGCTTGAAATGTCCTTATACTTGTTTTTGTTTACTGGTTATTTTTGTTCTATTGATGCTTGTGTTGTCTCTATTGTTTCTAGTGGCTGTAATTAGTCTTCCTTCACGCATTTTTATGTAGTTGTTGAATCTTGAATACTGGTAAGTCCTCTCTCTTTTTCTTTACTTGGCACATAGAGTCTGTCTACGTCATCTCTGGGATGTAAGGGCTTATGCATCGTTATGAGTTTTCTTGTTCTCTGGCCCAGAGTATCTTATGAGGGAGACAGCCCAGGTATTTTTCCTTTTGAAGAAATTCCTGCTACGTAGTTTGATTTCGAGTAGTTTTCTCGTTCTCCTGAGGTATTTTTTCCTTTTGTCTTTCATCTCCGCATGTTTAATGATGTCTGCTTCCAATATTCCAAAGAATTTGTAGGATTCCTTTTCTCCGTGTGTTCTGATTTTGTCTTGATTTGGTAGTTCTAATCCTACCGTCCTATGTCGTTTTCCGCCTTTCATTTTTGGCAAGGCGTATTTTTCTATGGCAAATTCCACCCCAATATCGCCACTGTATATCATTGCCCCCTGTATTAAAGTTTCCGATTCTTTTTCATTTTTGACAAACAGTTTGCAGTTATCTATGTACATTAGGTGGTTAATTTTTTTCTTTCGATTTATGAAGTTGGTATCCGCCTGTGCATTTCCTAAATATGTGATTGTGTGACATCATCGCTATTACTGGAGTTTGAGTGAAAACAAGTCTCTTGAAATATCCAGGACTCTGCTCAGTATTTTGGCCTATCTCTGTAATGCAGTAGACGGAATGGTCTCAACTTGTTCTCAGATTTCTAAGTTTTCTACTCCCTTTATCAATCCTTTGGGGATTGTTCCAAGTGCATCAATTACAATTGGTATCACCGTCAACTTCATGTTCCATAGTCTTTTAGTTCTCTAGCAAAGTCTATATATCTATCTCTCTTTTCCCTTTCTTTTGATTTTATTCTGTGATCAGCCGGGACAGCAAATCAACTATACCGCAAATTCTCTTTTTTTTTTAACTATCATTAGGTCTGGTCATCTGACTGAGATTAGATGATCCTTTTGCATCTCAAAATCCAAGAGAACGTTGGGCGACTCATTCTCTTGAACGGATTCCGGATTTTGCATATACCACTAATTAGTATGGTCAAATTTAAACTTCTTGCACAATTCCCCCTGAATCCCCTTGCCCACCCAGTCACGTCTAGTCTTATACTCTTCCTGTGTTAGTTTGCTGCATTCGCTTATTATATGATTGATTGTTTCGTCTCCATCACCACATAACCGACACTTGCTTTTTTTCCGTCTTATCTAATTTCGTTTTAATTAGATTATTATTATTATTATTATTATTATTATTATTATTATTATTATTACTTGGAAGTTTTTCACGCCAACGTTAGCTAATGGTCTTTCACTGGAGTCAGAATAACAGCAAGTCTCCTCAGGCCTTAGAATTCTAGCCGATTTTAATGATGCTGTAGTCTGAATGATTTCGGTTCGTCCTTCAATTTTAAAATCTTCCAGCCTCGGGGACCGTTCGAAGTGCATCAATTACAATTTGTATAACTGTCACTTTCATGTTCCTTAGCTTTTTTTCATTCTCTGGCAAGGTCAAAGGACTTTTCCTTCTTTTCATTTTCTTTGATTTTCACTCAGTGGTTCACTGGGACGACAAAGTCCACTAAACGGCAGGTTTACCACCTTTTTTATTAATAATCACTCGGTCTGGTCGTCTGGCCGAGATTAGGTGATCTGCTTGTATCTCAAAATCCCTCAGGATTTTATGCGTCTATTTCTCCAGGACAGATCTTTGGTTTATGTATTTACCATTTGGTAGTATGGACAAATTTCAATTTCTTGCACAATTCCCAGTGGATCACCTTCCCTGCCCAGTCGTGTCTAGTGTTATACTCCCTTTGCACCAGTTTACTACATTCGCATACATACATTAATGTTCCATATAACCTATACTTGCTATTATGTTGCGTCTTGTCTATTTTCGCTTTAACTTAATTAGTCCTTACTTTGTTGTTTTGTGCTGCTATAAGAAGAGATTCAGTTTCTCTTTTAAGGTTTCTCTTTCTTAACCATGTCTTCTCGTGTGAAAATTCGTCTGTTTGTCGCTTGAAGTATTCATACAGTTGTTTTTCTTCTTAATTCTGTTTTCTAGTAATTGTTGTTGCATTTATCTTTATGTTGTCACATAAACTTGCAAACTGGATTGGAATTTGTTGGTTGGTTAGTTTTATGGCATTTTAACAATAGTTGGGATATTTTATGGCGAAGTTTGATAATTATTGTCTCCAATTATAAACAATACAAAAATCATTTTAAATGGGTAAACACCTCTTACTTAGTTGCAATATCTCTGGTTTAAAATAGTTTAAAATAATTTTAGATATTATCTCAAACATATCTATTTGACCCATAGATTGGATGTAGGTATTAACATTGCCTTGGAGTAATAGCAACTCTCTTCTAGCTGAGTTTCTCAATGATGATCAATGGATGATATTAATTTTTTATCAGTTCTCAGTTTTTTCAATCTCCTTGCAAAACTTCAGAACTCAATCCTAGTCTCTTGTGAGGTCCATATATTTTTCAATTTTTCACTTTCTTTTAATTTTAATCTACAGTGTATTTGGAAGAGTGATGTATACCACCTTTTTTCTGCTTGACAGTGATTAAATCTGATTGTCTAAGGTGTATTGGCAAGAAGACCTGTTCTATTTTGTGAATATAAAGTTTAGTTTATATGATCAAGTACCAGTCGTTTGCAAAATTCTTAGTGGATTAACTTACCCACTTAGTCACACGTATTCTTGTATTTTTTATTTCAACATATTGAACTTGCTTATATCACGGTCAGTCTAATCTATCTTTTCAGATTATCGACATTGTTTGCTGTGCCATTTCTATTTTGGCTTAAATTCTGAAGATTCTTGTAGATTTATTCTGTGCTGCTTTAAATATGAAATTTCTCTCTTCTAATATCCTCTTTGTAAACATGTCCACGCTTTCTCATCAGTTATTCTTTGTGCTCGACTCATTCAAATCTCCAAATACGGGACATTTTCAGAGCTCCAAAATCAATTCACGTAAATGTTACTTTGATGTTCTTTAGCGATATCCAAGTATTTATCCAGTTTTTCTATTACTTTGTTTACAACAATCATACCTGATTGATAGATTTGACTCTCAAAGTCGGACAGGGTTTTAGGTTTCATTATCTTTGACTGATTCTGGTTTATGCATATACTATTAGTCTTTGGGTTTCAAGTGGATCACCCTCGGAAAATCATCTATAGTAATGTCTATCCTTACTCTTACTTCTGTAATCTTAAAATACCTTGGTTAGTATCTACACACATCTCGATGGTATTGACTTTTATTCTTCCAAATTTTTTAAACTCATATGCAGTCTGTAAACATTGGGTAGAAAGCCATCATCAGTTTTCGTATTTTTGGATCCAGATTGATGGATTCTTCTCTTGCTCAAATTTAAAAAAATAGAGATCTCACACTAGAAACTGTACGGGTATTCATTCCTTTGACTAAGTTTCTGTTGCAGAACTTGCAATTATTTCCTTGTTCTTATAAGGTACTCCTTCTGTCTTTTTCCGTCATCTCACTCTGATTGATAAACTACGCTTCCTAGTTACTTAGGTTATCGCAACTGTCCTTCCTGTTTGGAGTTCTGACGATTTTCTAGTTAAGTTATCAACTTTTTCTCCTTTTTTTCTTTTTCTTTATCACCAGAACAGAACATTTCTCCATGTCAAACTTCCTTCAATATTTTGGCTGATAATCTTGATCATGTTGTTTAGTTTTTGTTTAGTTTTTCTAAATTATTCGTGTTTTTTTGTTTTGCTTAACTATTTCGCCAGTATCATCATGGAAAAAAATCGTGAAAAGTCAAACCTTATGTGCCAATAGGAACACAGCACGTGACATAAATTCTGAATTAATAAGTCATCCAAAATATGATATTCCCCCATAAAACTGAATACATGTTTTAAATTTGCTTAAGTGTCGTTGTTTTTGCACTTATTGACTCCAGTCGTCGCTTGTCGGTTGTTTTCATTCGTGCGTCACTTTCTAATTATAAGTCGGCATTAATTTTTGAATAGGCCTAATACTTTGCTGGCGTTATTACTATTTATATCCGATTGAACATAATCTCCAACAGAAATGGCAATGCCAAGTTACCAATGTGTCGCCATGGAATTGTGTAGTGTAAAATTCATAAGTATTTAGTTTCTTTTTCACTTTCTGTTTCCATCTCTAAATCAACAAGTGATGGGGGAAGTAATCAAAAGAAGATTAAAGAAGACACAATGAGAGAACTGAAAATATCTATCTATCAATCCTTTTTATTGCGTAAATAGGAAAAATGAAGGGAGAGCAAGAGACAAGAAAAGAAAGAGCAAACGAGAGAGAGAGAGAGAGAGAGAGAGAGAGAGAGAGAGAGAGAGAGAGAGAGAGAGAGAAGTGTTGGAAGAGTAACATATGAATAAAACAATCGGAAATCGAAAAGCATTGTGGTAAAAAGTATTGTACAAAAACCTCAGTGAATGTTAGATTTTTTTAAAAATTGAGAGAGCAAGATTGAAAGTTTAAGAGAGAAGTAGAGAGCCGAGAGAGAGTGACTGAAGGAGAGCAGAAAAATTTTAAAAAGCAACAAATGAATAAAACAACAGCATAATGCACCTACCACATATTTATGCGATCATGTCCAAGTTGTTTTTACAAAAATGCAACCGTCTTTTTGACAATCTATATTTGAATTATTTTAAATCTAACAACTATTTATACGCACAATATGCAACAGTTTTAAAAGAGATTTTCTGAGTGAAAATGTTAAACGATTTGATACGATGACTGGTCTGATTTGTTTCCATCTTTTACATATCCAGTCTCATGACATTTATCAATCAAATACAATATTGTCGACTTGCTGGGTGGTGTTGACTGGGGAAATTTCATATTACATTTGTCTCGGACATATTTGCAAGATTTATACGAGAAATAAATCTCAAAATATTAGTCCTGAGAAAACCGACTTAGATAAAACTAATAAAAGAAAATGGTTGCTCAGAGAATACTAAGGCATGACACAATCATTTCAACTACTATATACTGTTGTTTCAGGATTGTGTTGTCATGTTACAAATATTGTAGAATAAAATCTGCTTACTTGTAAAATCTATCATCTAAAATTGCGTCATTTATGTATAAAATTTATCACATATATATTCTTTTTTTTTTTTTTAGAAAGAAACAGAAAATAAGAAAAAAGATACAGTTTTTACTCCACAATCCATCATTTATAAGTATTCGTTGAGGATCAAAGTGAAAAATAACTGATGGATTTAGTCAGATAATTATCTGAAACATATTTGATATTTGGAATTGAATGCTTCTCGCCTGTAATAAGAGCAACGTTAATACCAATGTTCCTAACGACTCACCAATTGAATAATCCAATTCGTTCAATCAAACAGTGAGTAAACTTGCAAAAATCAGCGTTGCTTGGCGATAAACACCAACTGACATCCACATCTTAATAAAGCTGAGTGGTATCGGCTTCCATGCATTCCATTTGTCAAACATCCATGTCCGACTTGCAGGAAGCAAACTTTATCAGTGGAATATATTTGCCAATGGCAGGATAGAATCTGCTATCCAATTTTAAGTACAAGCGGGCGCAAATATCTTACGAAATTTTCTTTACTCAGCGGGTCCTTAAATGAAGACATTGGACTAGCTACCAAATGAATCTAGATGAAAAATGAAATTAAACTGAATCTATCGACAAGCATCGGTCAGTCTAGGTCTGTCGTTGTTGCACATACTAATATAAATCTACATCTATTTCGATATCATCAAATTCATCTCAATTTAAGCTTGTTCTTATTCAAGCATCCTTCTTGATAACTAACCCTGCATCAACTTCTATCTATCTATCTATCTATCTACGGATAAAAATAAAATTTAAGAACAATATAAACTTTGATCTGGCTATAATATGTTCTTTGGAACCTGTATACATATAATACAGTGATAATACCTGTACATTTTATATTTAATAAAATTTCAGTTTTATTTTCCGTCAGTAAATATCTATTGTCCGGGTAAGTCTGTTTATTCCTTAGTTTTCACAGTTTGTCCATGTCTATCCGACTAGCTAGTTTGTTTAAACATGTTTGTTTTTAGACTTGTGCTATTTATAAAGTCATAGGATTACAAGGTGTAAGCGTTAAATATTAATATGGAACACTGAAGAAAAGAAAAGCAAGGAAGATATTATTTTTTTCAAGAACAATTGTATTATCTAAGTGGCTAATTATGTGCGCGTGTGTGTGTGTGACAGACAGTCTGACAGACGGACAGAATTAATAATATTACCTTCGGTTGCGATTTTTTCTTACTTTACGCAATTACAGTGTACCTATAATAAGAATATATATCGTCGATGAGACTAAAGACAGAATTGTGTTCCTGCTAAATGTGTTATCAACACATTTTTAAATTTGTTCACTGGGCCCTTATTTTCTATTTTATCCAATAGTCTCTCCACAGATCTAATTAAAAAAAAAGTAAATCAAAGTCTGTTTGCAAACGTTGCACAGGGTTTATTTATCACATACAGAAATGATAAAAATGACTAACTTGCGAGATGAAATTTCTCTGAGCCCTCGACAAATAAACAAGTTGAATGAATATATGAAATAATCTATGCGCATACACGTAAATATTTGTTTCGCATGCAATCTCATGACATGATTCTTAAAACACTGGACTGTGAGAATGCACGCACAGTAATAATTGGTTTAAA
This sequence comes from Sepioteuthis lessoniana, assembly GCA_963585895.1. Lineage (NCBI taxonomy): Eukaryota > Metazoa > Mollusca > Cephalopoda > Myopsida > Loliginidae > Sepioteuthis > Sepioteuthis lessoniana. The sequence goes on from OY757927.1 coordinate 35,866,519, forward strand.
TATATGGCAATATTAATGAGAAAATGGAATGAATGGCCTGTATCAGTAGCAATTTTACGATTTCTTTTGACAAAAATAATAAATAAACGAGGAAAACTGAACACTCACAGAGAAAATTTTTTTCGTAAAGAAAATAAAAAAGAAAGATAGAGACACAAAATAAGAGAAGAGCAATTTGAAATGGAGAAAAAAAACTATAGAGACAGTAAATGAGAATGTGTGTGTGCGTGTTTGTGTGTGAGAGAGAGAGAGAGAGAGAAATAAGAATCAGACAATGGAAACGAGAGAGAGAAAGAGAAAGAGAGAGAGAGAGATAGAAAGAAATAAGAAACAGACAATGGAAACGAGAGAGAGAGAGAGAGAGAAAAGAAAAGAAACAGACAATGGAAACGAGAGAGAGAGAGAGAGAGGGAGAGAGAGAGAGAGGGGGGGAAGGGTAAAATTTAAGTAAGAGTGAAGGAGACCATGTTTGAAAAAGTGATACGCGAAGAGATTACTGAATGAATGTCTTTTTCTTAATAACCAATGCTTGTAAAATCTATGTAAACCTGTTTTACATACATATTTACATTTGTGGTATATCATAGTGAAAAGCACTTGCATGGGAGTCCTTGTGGGGCCAGACTTCGATTTTGACCCCCATCCAGGGACTTCTAAACAATAGCTTAACAAAGAAAAATATTTTCATTAGATAAACAAATACATTTTTTTTTATTGTAATGCACACGTTTACGTTTTAACTTTTCTAGGAATGGAATTTTTTCCAAAATGGTTTTTATATCAATATAGTTGTGGAATCAATTGCAATCAGAACCAGTATAAATGTCCGTGTCATTAGATAAAAGCATTTTGTATTAGGCAAAGAACAAAGAATTGCATAAATAAATAAATATGTGTATTAATAAATATGTAGATCAGTGAAGAATATATATATATATATATATATATATATATATATATATATATATATATATACGCACACACACACACACACACATATATATATACACAGATGTATAGGAATACACACACACACACACACACACTCATAAAATATATATATAAATATATATATATATATATATATATATATATATATATATATATATATATATATATGAAAGGGCAATGATTGGCAGCACATTACACTAATAAAAGCTGTAAACAAGGATTGATCTAAAACGCCAATAAACGAATAACATAAAGGAATTATCAGGTACGACGAGGAAATTATAATTAAATAATTTAAGGATGTCAGACACAAATAAAATTGCTAATTTAGTTATGTTTCATTAATTATACACGCTAAAGCAATGTAATTTCGAGACACTTGATTTGTTCGTTGGGGTCAGTTCTGTCATGTCGATAAGGTGTGATTCTATTCTCATTTTTTTTATGTTTTTGTAATCAGAGTGTGTGCACGAATATATGATTTTGTATCTTTCTAGTGAATTAAAGGAACAATTTGTGTTATAGTATTTGCTTGAGTTCGTACATGTGTTCCAGTGTATGCACATTTGATGAAGGCAATTACGTATATATATATATATATATATATATATATATATATATATATATATATATATATATATATATAGTGTTTTGATACTAAATGATTAGTGTGTGTGTTTTGTGTATGTGTGTGTGTGTGTGTGTGTGTGTGTGTGTGTGTGTGTGTGTGTGTGTGTGTGTGTGTACATTCATTAATATTTGGTTAAGGATTTGATGTTATCTAAAATAATTTTATTTTGGTTACAGAGTTTCAAACTAATGATATCTGTTTTGATTGTATAATGTTTCACTGCAAATAATAAATGGTCTATTTTGATTTTTGGAGAAAATTAACTTTACACAAAATATTTCACAGTGTGTACTCATTTGATATATATATATATATATATATATATATATATATATATATATATATATATATATATATATATATAAGGATGAAGCTGACATTTTCTCAACTTATATTAAAATGATTTTGCTGAAACCTTCTCCTATAATCAATAAGCATTTATATTGAATTTGGGAGCTCTACGTAAAATATCTTACATAAGACTAACTCATGTTGCAATCCTATCAATGTTGCTAATATTGCTAATATTGTTGCAAAAGAAATTACATACGCATATATTCTACTCTCTTAAGGCTGCGTTCTTCATGAAACATCCTACATATCGAGAGAGAAAAAAATCTGGGTTGGGATTTTTTATAAGGATTCAATAGATTAATAACCAAATAGATTAATACAATAGTAAAGTGTTAAGTGAATTAAAAAGAGGTTAAAATAGCAGAATGAAAGGGGGATCAAAGTGTATTCAGGTACCTTTTGGTCTTTTTGATATAACATTTTGAAAAGTTGCCCATTACTCATTTCAAGATCACACAAAGAAATGCCCCAAATCTCGTTTTGAGGTTACAGAAAATGTGATGAGATAGAAAGAGAGAAAAAGAATTAAAAGGTAAAATAAAAGGAGAAATAGATCGTTAGAAAAAAGGAAAACTGAAGAAAAGGGAATAGAACTAGAGGAAGAAGGGGACAAACAGAACCAGATGAGGGGTTGGAGGAACAAAAAGAGAGAAAGATGAGGTATATAATCAAAGAAGGAGGAAAATAAAAGGAAAGAACTAACAGAAATAGAAAAGGAAAGATAACACAAAAGTGAAAGGGTTATAAATAGAAACAGAGTAAGAAATAAAGAAGACAGAAGCGGAGGAAGAGAAACAGAAGCAGGGAGAGAGAGAAAAAGATGAAGAGAAGACGTAAACAGAGAATGATGGAGAAATAAGAATCAGGTTAAGTTTTGAGAATGGGTATGTCACAGTCAATGTTTTCTCTTTTGTTCTTTATCCCGGGCAACGCCGAGTACTTTTGCTCGTAGATATCTATCTATCTATTTTTGTGTGTTGGGAAATGGATATGAGAATTGAATAGACACGTATGCCTATACACACGCACATACACACGCCATGAGTCCAGCTAAGGTGTGAAATCGATTGCATAATTTGCTTGAAAGGGAATACAAAAGGTGTTTAATAATGCGTGATCGATTTAGTGTTAATATCAAGATCAAATTTTGGAACGTAATGAAGAAAAGTGATGTGACACTTGCTATGTCGCTTTTTCTCCCTGGAAGTCACCTTTGGGTTTGGAATTTTAACTAATGCAAACGAAAGAAGAAATCCTGGTTCTTGAGGAAAAGTAAGAATTTAGAGGAAGCGGGTGAAATTGGAAGAGGAAAAGAATATTAAGGAAAAGAAAAGAGGAAATTGCGGATAACAAGAGAGAGAGAGAGAGAGAGAGAGAGAGAGAGAGAGAGAGAGAGAGAGAGAGATACTGCGTTGCATTCGTGTGTGAAAAGAAAAGAGAGAGATTATATATTATATCAAGGAGTAAAAAATAAGAGTGAAAAAGTTTGAGAGTGACAAAAATAGAAAAAAAAATGTGTGCCAAAAAACAAAAACAAATAAACAAAACAAAACATAAAAAACGGAAGATTGATACGAATACAAAGAAACGAGGCGGGAGAGAGAGAGAGAGAGAGAGAGAGAGAGAGAGAGAGAGAGAGAGAGAGAGAGAGAGAGAGAGAGAGACTTTCATTTCTAACTGTAAAAATATTAATACAATTCTGCGTATCTACATGTATTTCAGCTAGAGTAGCATATCATCTTACTTCCTATCGACCAATTAATGATTTCATTGACATTCGATAAGTTGAAAACGACATTTTTTGAATATATTTTCTACAATGAGAAACTAGCTTTGGACCAACTATCTCAAAATTTAAGAAAATACTGAATTAAGTTGAGTAAAGAAAAACTCTTATACAGAGAAAAAGAGATATTTTCCCCCAAAACAACATTGTTTTTCGTGAATATCCAGTTGTTGCTTTTTCTCCTTTCAATTAGATTTCACAAATTTCTAAACAAATAAGTCCGCATTTCATTGTGTAAAGATGACTTTTTTCTTTACTACAAATATATATAATTTGCCTTCGTAAACATAGATGGAATTTTGTGAGAATTTTTCTATTTTGTTTTAATCAAAATTAATTAGAAATAATTAGGAGGCGAAAGACTCACAAGATCAAGAACAAGAAGATTAGTAAGAGTATGGAGAGTTGGATTGAAAATGTTTATTTTCTCTTCGCGTGATATTGTGTATAAAACTTGTCGATAGTCTTGTTACAATTGGAGAAGTTGGCAGAAGGTCTGCCAAGTTGGTTCTCAGTTGCAAAAATTTGATAAACAGTTGAAAGGTTGAAAACTTAAACTTTTAACTCAGCATGGAACGTATTTATAGTTCCAAGGTTAGTCCAAGATTTGAATTTGTCAGTTTGGGAGAGTATCAGTTCCTCATTGAAGCCTTTTTCAAAAATTTCCTCACTTCGCAGAAGTAATCCTCGATAAGATCAGATAATATACAAATATTAAATCTACTCTTCAGTTAATGCAGGTAAGGTCAGGTTGCTTTTTTCCTAACTTAATTTTTATTTCAATTCTTAGCATGAACTTATTTAGGAAAAGTATATACATAAAACAAAACGCTGTATAAACTTATACAATTATTTATTGAAATATCGGAGATTTGCGACCAGAATGAAAATTGTTGCCCTGATATTTCACATATCAATATGATAATTTGATTAGAAACTAAATAACTCATTTCTTAAACAATGATTGAATTTAATCAATGCGAATCATATCAAGCAAAGAAATAATCGCATATTTCATTCGCATAGATTTTGCCTTATGCAATAAATACGTTGTCATGACATTGATACTCGTATCTATATTAATAACTGGAAAAAAATTGTCTCTCATGAATTGCCAAACAGCTGGAGGTAGGAATACTACAATTGGTACTCATACTTACTGAACCAAAGTGGAAGGTTTTAACATAAAAGTTTTGTCCTTTATAAAAAAAAAGATGGGTACTCATCGAGGAGCGGTCCCTAACAATAAACAATAATTGGCGAGAAGTTATGTTGCTGCATGACGTAGTTAATCATAAAGAAGTTAAATTTTCAAACTTAAAAAAAATAATGAATTAATCATCATATTAAAACAATTATTCACATTTGATAAAACATTTCTAAAAAGCTTTAATTGTAGCTCTTCAAGTTGAAGATGTAACATAAATCATATAACGTTATTGTTATTTATGAACAACAATTTGGGCAAAAAAGTTTAAATCAATAAATCCCTTAGTGTTAGTAGAATTTAAAAAATATTTTGCAAGTAAACTTCGTAAAAATGTTCAGAGAACAATTTTGACTTCATAAAATAATGTCAAACAATATAATTAATAAACTGTTTTCTGTTATGTTGATTTATCTTTTATGACAGTTACCATTTTAATGAGTAACAGATATTGTAAAAGATATTATCGAAGCCTTAGCGTCTTGTATACGATTTCGTTTGGTTTCTTTGTTTGAGTGCATATCAACCTTCGTGGGCTATTCGTACACGTAAAAGAACAGCAGTGATCCTATTTAACCCATGGCTGGGGGAAGAGGGGGTTCGTACATTTTTCCCAGGTTATTAGTCCAAAAGAGAACTTAATAACACGAATGGAGTTTGAACTCACTCACTTCCAGACCACATTTTTGTCTAAGATTATTGGTCTTTATAGTGTTGTTTTGAGTTGCTATTTGAAAAGATTCAGGTTCTCTCTTTAGGTTTCCCTTTTGTAGCCATGTACAAATCTTCTTGTGTGAGATTTCGCCAGTTTGTCGCTTGAGATATCCATACAGTTGTGTTTTTTTTTCATTTCTGCTTGCAATTATTATTATTATTATTATTATTATTATTATTATTATTATTATTATTATTATCATGATTATAATACATGTTTAGCCAAAAAACTACAAAACACTATGTTAACTTTTGATTTAATCATACTTAGCGAAAAATTATTTTTCCAGCTCATCTAACAAGGTTTTCTTTTCAAAATTTGCATGTTTTCTACTTGATTATAAGCTGTTGATTCTCATTTGCGTTTTTAGGATAAAATGCAATAAGAAGTTTTATCATAACAGCAACCTTTTTATTTATTTATATATTTATTTATTTACCTATTATTATCATTATTATTTCACTTCTTTTAGAGTTTTTTTTTTTACACCAGTATTAGCTGATGGCTTTTCATTGGAGTTTGAATGACAGCAAGTCTCCTCAAGTCTCCAGTATTCTGACTGATGTTTCTAATGCTGTTGTCTGAATGGCCTCTATCTGTTCTCTGATTTCTAAGTCTTCTTATCTCTTTATCAATCCTTTATCAATCCTTTGCAAGCGCACCAATTACAATTGGTATCACCATCAACTTCGTGTTCTATAGGTTTTTTTTTAGGTTTTTAGCAAGGTCTATATATTTATATATTTCACTTTCTTTTAATTTTTTCTGTGATCTACCAGAACTGCGAAGGTTTTTTTGTTGATTATCAATAGGTCTGGTCGTCTAGCCGAGATTAGGTGATCCCTTTGTATCTCAAAATCCTAGAGAACTTTGTGCGTCTCATTCACCAGGACGGGTTCCGGATTGTGTATATAGCACTTGTTCATATGGTCAAATGTAAATTTCTAGCACAATTCCTCGTGGTTCACTTTCCTTAAGCATGCGTGTCTAGTCTGATACTTTTTTGTGTTAATTTGTTGCATTTGCTTATTATGTGATTGATCATTTCGTCCCGATCACCACATAACCTATACTCGCTATTTTGCTTCGTCTTGTCTATTTATGCTTAAACGTAGTTTGTCCTTATGGCGTTTGTTTTGTGCTGGTATTAGATGAGATTTAGATTTCTATTTTTTAGCCATGTCCAATTCTTCTCGTGTGAGATTTCGCTGGTTTACCTCTTGAAATGCCCATTGAGTGTTTTTCTTCGCATTTTTTGTTTTCTTCTTTTGTTGTTCTGTTGATCCTTGTGTCGTTTGTGTTGTTCCTGGTTGCTATAATAAACCTTTCTGTTCTTTTCTATGTTGTCTTCGGGTCTTCTTATCAGTGTATCGACACTATCTACAATGCTGACAAAACCTCTTCCTCCTTCTTTTCTTGACACATACAGCCTATCTGTGTGATCTCTAGGATGTAAAGCCTAATGCATCGTTATGAGTTTTCTTGTTCTCGGGTCCAATTTTTAAAGTTCTACCCTCGTCCACTTTAAGAATGGTTCCAAGTATCTTATGAAGGGGACAGCTTAGGTGTTTATCTCGTTGATGAGGTTACTACTACATAGCTTGGTTTCGAGTAGTTTTCTCGTTCTCCTGAGGAATTCTAGTTTACTTTTTCAATCATCTCCGTGTGTTTGATGGTGTCTGCTTCCATTATTTCTGACTACCAGTAAATTTCTTTTTCTCAGAGCGTTCTGATTTTGTCTTGATTCTGTAGTTCAACTCCTTCCGTCATTTGTCATTTTCCGCTTTTGATTATAAGCATGGCACTTTTCTATGGCAGATTCCATCCCAATATCCTGACAGTCTGTCTGTATTAAGGTTTAAAATTATTATTTTTTTATTTTTGGCAAACAGTTTGCGGTCGTCCATGTACATTAGGTGGTTAATATTTTTTATCCTAGTGATTGCCTTTTCAAGGAATTCAATATTGGTGACGAAGTTAGTGGAACTGTTCGAGGAGTCGTATGTGATGCAGAGAAGTAACTCACGACACTGAGCCAGGTAGGGGGAGGTTATAAGGGCAATGGCTTGGTACACATTGACCTTTGTGCTCTTCTTCACGTGTTTACTGTATCACAAACTTTTTTATAGTCTACTAAATTCTCTGCTTACCTTTGCCAGGTGTAAACTTCCATGTGTCTATGTTGGCATCTGACGTGATTGTGCACACCAATTTTCTGCTTCACTATGGCTACCCAGCTCTTGGGGCTAATAGTCAGTATAAAGAAGACAGAGGAACTCTACCAGCCTGCACTTCAAGGAGAGTATCATCTAATCTACATCAGATGGTCGTGACTGAGTTGAAGGCTGTCCATCGAATTTATATATATATATATATATATATATATATATATATATAGTCACATTAGGTTTTATACAGTAGTACATAATCAAAATAGACATCATACATTTTAATGAGTTTATATGTATCTATTCTCGTGTCTATTCACGTATCTAGATTGTGATTTCAGTTCTCCAGTAAAACACAATGACAAATTTCATTAAAATTTACCGCGTTGATATTTTATTGTAGCAGAAAAGCTCGCAGGTATTCTAACATAGAAAACGGTCAAATAAGATAAAACTCTGGACACTCTTAGAATATATTTAATCAATGAATTAAGTATCAATTAAATTAAAATATATTAATGTAGATATAGGTATACCAACAGATCCGTAACAAAATTATAAAACATTTGATTTGTCCCAAAATATTTATTTTTAACATAATCTCCTTTATTGTCAATGTATTTAATGGATGAATATTCTTCCCATAGACGGAACATTATACAGAGATCAAATTAAAGTTAATTACAACGTTTGAAGTCATCAAGTAATTTCAAAATGTGTAATAACTTATGGTATTTAGCGATAAAAGATAAGGTTGGAAAATATATGTATTTCTCAAGGAATATTATGTTTCTTAAAGGAAGCGATATCAGTAATTTTTATCAAGTATTCATAAGGGGGTATGTCATTAAAGTATTCGTAAAATAAATTTATTGCTTTATTTAGATATAAGAATTATTTCATAGTTCTAGTCTTAAAATAGAAAATACACCATGGAATTTCTGGTTAATGATATTAGTAATGAAGTAAAACGTTTAACAAAATCAATTTTCATCCATATTTTATTATTTGATTCTGTTTATTCATTTTATCATGTTTATTTATTGAAAAAGAATGAAGTCTATCAAGTAATCGATTGTCTACCATAATCTACAACTGCTTTACATTGGCAATCTGTTTTTGTTTCTTTCTTCTTTATTATCCGGGTTTGTGTGCACCGTCTTTTGTTCATGAGGAAAGCCGAAAAATGGTTCAATAAGGCTCGGCTAATTGCGAATCGATGGTCGATCGATTTTGGTGGTAGGTGATTTATTCATGGCCAAAAGGCGAGAGAATCGATTGTCTGAGTGCAGTTGCCTGATATTGATTGTAGAAAGGTGCTCAGATTTGAAAAAGACTTCGATCATTTTTGCTTTTGAAACGATTTATTCACCTTTTGTTGAAAACTCGATCTCCTTTTTTGTTTTATAAAGTATAAATTCCAGGTAAGTGAAATCAAGTTGCTGTAGGCGGAATGATGTGAAACTCATGTGACTGATCGATCGTTATCGAACCTTTGATCATTTTGAGGCAACACAATCTTCCCGCACCCAAAGCTGCTTCGATATATATATTAATATAATAGTTTAAACCAGCAATATTTGAATGTTAGAAATATCTATAAGTTTTGTTCAGTATCTAGAGCAATTGACTAATGTATGAATTTCTAAGATTGATTCTTGCTACAAGGCCGACGAAGTTACAACTCTACTTTGAATCCGCAGAGCAATCATTGTCTCCAAAATGAATCCGGCTGATAAAAATGACTACATTATGAAAATATCTCATTCAATTAAAATGAAGGAACAAGAAGTTCATAATCATACAGAAAGTTTAAAAATAAATAAATAAAAATGATGAAAGCAAAAGAAAATGCTTGTAAGTTTAATGGTTCTAGAAATATTGTATAATGATAATGTTCTATATTTCCACTACAACAACACTATTCACACAAACAACAACAATAACATTGAAACCTGTTTCAATTTTTATTTCTTATTTTACTGGCGCTAATTTTTCCAAGTTGTGAGTCACCAAGTCGGTACACATTCCTGGAATTTTGAAAGCTTTCCACCATTGTTTTTGGTCTGCGTGATCAAAATGTCAACGTTAAAAAGCTATGAAAGTCTCGAAATTAGTCGGATTCCTTCTTCTATTTGGATAAAAAGATAATGAAGTGAGATGGACAATGAAGACGCCAAAAACTTTTGTCAAATGCAAAAAAAAAAAAGACAAAAATAAAGTCCTGAGGAAAGTAATTTGTACAAATTCATTATCTAAGAATTTCCATGAAAATTCCACGATGATTCTTTTTTACATTTGCTAGTGGAACACGAAATAAAGGATTTAAAAAACATTTTTTTTCACTGATATTTCTTTCAGATTAATTTTAGATGTCTTTTTTTTTTTCGAAACGATCTGACTTTTATTTTACAATCATTAGCAACTGAAATTAAAATCTTGGTCAAAATTTAATAATTTGATTGCCCTAAAAAGCTATAAGAATTATATTGGAAGTTTCAATAAGCCCCTGATAATAACTACACCATCAAAATCATTCTTGACCGAGATGAAAATTAAAAGCAGGAAATATATTCTTACTAATTTCAAGAACAACTAAATTTGTCTTTTTTCTTATGAGAATATAATAATCCTCCCATTATAGTAATAAAATGAAGAGATTTTCACGCAGGAGAAAGTCAACTGATTCAGTTTAAACAGCCAAACAGACATCAAGACAGAAAAATAGACGAAAATTGAGTAGAGATAGACACAGAGTGAAAGAGACCCAGACACAGATTGACAGATAGACAGACTGACAGAAAGAGAGAATTTGTAGATGGATGTAACATATAAAATACATCAGCAACGACATGAACGCCAATTATTTTTTGCATCTTGGAAATAAATGAGGATAAAATTTGGTGGGAAAAAGTGGATTTTGTTGGTTAGCAGGACATTCATTGCTAACAGGAAAAACAGTAAGCAAATAAAAAAAAAAGTAACAGAGTAGAAGAAAGAAATGAGATTAAAAGAGAAAGAGATAGAAAGAAAAAAGATGAAAAAGGGCTGTGAAAAGATAAATATCGATAAGAAAAAGAATGAACGAAAAGAATTTTGTGAAAATATTAAAAATATATATAAAAAAACGTTGTGAGAAAAGAACTGAAGAATATATACAAATTGAAATAAATGATAAACTCAAGTAATAATAGAAGAAGAAACAGGAAATCTAAAGAAAACGAGATAACCGAGAAAAGATGAAAATAAATAAAACAATTAAAATGAAAAAAAGAGAATGAAAATCATAAAAAGAAAGAATAGAAAATGAAGAATGAAAAACTAAGAGAGTAAGGGAAAGATAAACGTTTTTAAATCGTTAAAGAAGGATAAAAGAAAGAATTAAATAACGAGGAAAAAAGAAATAATGACGTAAAATAAATAAATAGATAAATAAATAAATAAATAAAAGGAAAGAAGAGTAAGAAGAGAAATGTCGAAAGATGATATGAAAAATAATTAAAATAGAAATAACGGTAAAATGGTGAAAATGAAGAGAAAATAATGGAAAATTCTAAGCAATCTAAAAAGAAACATCAAAGAATTGCTGAATAAATTAGAGATAATTTTCCCCAAACGATAAAATGGAAGAAAATGGTGGAAACCTGCAGTTCAAGAAACGTACAATTAATACTAAAATGAGAACTGTAGATTTTAGATGACTTTGTAATCATTCTTTTCCTGTATCTATCCTTATCTCTCTCTCTCTCTCTCTCTCTCTCTCTCTCTCTCTCTCTCTCTCTCTCTCTCTCTCTCTCTGTTATCTTGTCTCTTTTTATACCTGCTGCAAGTGCGTATTTCCTTATGATTCTCCTCTTTTTTAAAACTTTTGTGCTGTGGAATTCTTAATGTTATTTCTCATAACGCAAAAATGTAAATACTTATGTTTTCTGCAAGTCAGACATCGCAACCTTTAATTATAAAAATAGTTGTCTATGAGATGATCCGAGGTTGCCTCATATTACTTTGACTCAAGTAGAGCAAACTTCTTTTCGATATTTAAACATTTTTCCTTTTCGTATTTCCCCTTGTGAAAAGAGAAAAATAATATTTCTTTATAGAAATTTAGATCATCATACTGTTTTTCGTTCATGTCGAAAATTCTGTTTTTATTTATTTTTTTTTTTCGCAAAAAGAAGAAAACATTGATAAAAAGAGAATAAATAAAGTTTAGTAATCTCAAAAAAAAAAAAAAAGAAAAAAAAAAAAGAAAAATACACTCGAAAATATCTTCTGACAGTAATGAAAATAACGTATGAATTCTTTTACAAAAAAGAAACGAAAGCACATTTAAAAAATAGCGAAAGTCACTTCCTGTCAAATTTTCAATCTATTTATATTTTTAAAGTTTATACACATCTCTCAAACAGAACAAAACTGACATCACAAAGAAATCACTTTAAAAGTTTATAATTTTTCTCTTCATTTTACGTATAGGAAATTATTAATTATAAACATAAAATTTTTTTTTTTTTAAATAGTGAAATATTGGTTTTAATTTAATAATAAAACTATTAAATGGTGAACTTTTAGAGGAAAACTTACATTCATCACTTCAGACATTATAGACTGTTATTCATTGTTGAAGAATAAATTTGCTGCATTTTGATATCCTCTATATGAAATCTGTTGTATATGCGTACGCTCATGTTTATTTAAATCTAGAGATAAGGAGAGAATTTCTTTCTTATACGAAACAGATTTGCTGCAGATTTGAAAAGAAACCAACCATTACTTCTGTTGAGAACCTTGAGTGCGGTTGTTGTTAGAATATTGCTAGTGAATTTGATTCTTGCTGGGTACCTCGTACACCTGGCGTCGTGCCAAACTAGGCTCATTTAAGTAAATAGCACCGATTAGTTTTGTTGAAATGCTCCTCAGTATAAATATTTCAAAATTTATATTAATACATGAAAAGATTTTGTTTGTCTGTACTCTAGAGACAGACAAACGGTTTGATGTAGAGCTGCCAGATTTGATATGCATACTTAATGAACCCTGGGGAAGGTTTAAATGTGAAAATATTTTGTTCTTAATTGGGTTGGGGATTCATCGAGAGTTGGTTCTAACAATAAATAATTCCTAGAAAGTAATGTTGCTGCTAAATGTGATGAATCGCACGGAAATTTCGAGCATTCAGTTATATAAGTCGTTATTGACCATACTTCATGTATCAACTGAAAATAATTTTGCTGAAATCTAAAATAATTGAGATAAAAACAAGTCTTAAAAAGCAGCAAGTAATTCTAAAATCGTAAGGGTTTCGAAATATTCACTGTCAAAAGACTAGTTGAAAAATAATTTGCTCTTTTTCATATTAATCCAAGAATACGTCTATTCAACTCGTCCACTGATTTACAAGGCATTTTTTTTAAAGATTTGAAAGATACGTTCAGCGATAATTATCATGATTTCAATTTACTGAACATAATACTGCAGTTTTCTGAGGTTTTCAAACAAATGGTGCGGAGACGACATAATTTATTTGTAATGTACTGACAGCTGAGCCATTGACAAATATTAGAATGATGTGTGGAAGTGAATCCTATATCCGGTGCTGCCACATCTAATTAAGGCTAAATAAGACTTGCAATAATCTAGAACGTCAGAAACTTCGTTCTGAAAACGTAGCAGAGGGAAGAATTTGATAAGGGTAAGTTTGAGTCAAGATGTGACCTTTGCACCAAATTCGAATCAGTTCATGGTTTTACCAGAAAAATCTTTAAGTATGGATGATTCTTATACGTAACAGAAATCTGTAGCAATCTCATGACCCAAACATGCGTAAATCCTCTCCGCGTCCCAAACGCACGCACTGATGTATACTCACAGTACAATCAGGTTGATTATATATTACGTATCATGTTTTGAAATTGTTTGAGTTACACAGTATGTATTTCTTTGTTTTGAATATTTTGAATATTAAGTCAAAAACACACACAGACGTACAAACACATGCACACGTGAGAGAGAGAGAGAGAGAGAGAGAGAGAGAGAGAGAGAGAGAGAGAGAGAGAGAGAAGAAAGAAAGAAAGAAAGAAAGAAAGAAAGAAAATAGATACGTTTCGGGTGGTATCCGTAATGTAATGGTTCACGGGCTGGGCTAGCAGATAATTCTAAACGTGTTTGATCCTCATTTGGTGTCAAGATATTTCAGGTTTTGCTAAGTAACATTTGGTAAATTAATTTGCATACAGATTTAATTTCATACGAGTTATGCCATACATTCTGTTTTCGTTTGACCGGAGATGGTTTTACTCAATTTGTCAATTAGGTTTGAGAGATAATATATATATATATATATCATCATCATGTCGTGCTGGTGGCACGGATATCCCTGACCCTCTCTCGCCACTCCTCCCTATCGTTCGCCACCCTAGGTAGGTCTTCAGGACAACATCCCGTATCCTCACATAGCTGCTGAATGTATGTTCGTGCTGGTCGTCCTGCTTTTGCACGGCCATGTGTGGGGGTCCATAAGAGTACATCTCTTATGAGTTCGTCCCTGATTCTCCAGCAGTGTCCTGCATGTCTGGCTAGTCTAACTTGAATAGTTTTCGTGATAAGGGGCAGGTGGCCGTACAGTTGGTGTCTTGTGGGGTGTTGCCGCCAGGACTTCTTCTCCAGCCGTTTCGTTAGCGTCCATGTAGTGCAGCCATATAGCAGTATCGATGTGACCGCTGCCTGGAAGAAACTGCGTTTCATTTTATCGGTTAGGTCTGATTTCCAAATAATCGATAACCTATTGATAGCTGTCCATGCTTTCACTAACCTCGTTTCGATGTCCTTTTCGGTTGATTCGACGCTGCTTCCTAGGTAAGTGAATTTGTCTACTAGTTTAAGAGGGGTTCCGTCTAGAGTGGAGATGTCCCCCGTTTGGTTATAGCACATATATTCCGTTTTGTGTGCATTAACATAGAGGCCTATGTTTGCTGCTGCTCGTTCCAAACTATGCAGTAGTGTTTCGGCTTGGTCAGGTGTATTTGCCAGTATCGCTATGTCATCGGCATAGTCGGCGTTGGTAATTGTTGTTGCGGGGTACCTTCTGCTTCTTTTCTTCGTCAGTTCGAAGCCATTCTCTTTGATTTTGTCAATCGATGTTCTAAGTACGTAGTCTAGACAAATGATAAAGAGGTACGGAGCCAGCGTGTCCCCTTGTAGTACTCCTGCTACAATGTCGAAGTATTCTATGTCTCCATCTGGTGATCGTACTTCTACTTTAGTGTTTCTATAGAGAATCGTTATTGCCGCTACGGTTTCTTTAGGTATGCCGTACGCTAGTAGGATTTGTTCCATCTTTCCTCTGTGAATGGAATCGAAAGCCTTGGTAAAGTCAACAAAAATAATTTCGCTTGTAGGTTTTTTGCCCGTACACCTTCAAGGATTCTACGGATGGTTAATATTTGTGAGGTCGTGGATCTATTTCTTCGGAAGCCATTTTGGTTTTTTCTAAGTATGTTGTCGATTTCGGGTTCTATGCGGTTTCGTAGTAGGGCATTGTAGATTTTGGCTGCTATGGATGTAAGTGTTATGCCTCGATAGTTTTTGGCTAATCCGAGGTCCCCCTTTTTAGGGAAGGGGAGTATGCATCCTTTCATCCATCTATCTATCGGATTTTGATTGTATACTGCGTTGCAGTATGTCATCGAATTGTCTGGTCTTCCATACTTCCGGGGGTATTTCGTCCAGCCCTGCAGCTTTCCTATTTTTAATTTTTCTGAGAACCGAGTCGAGTTCTTCTTGTGTGAACGGTTCTAGTTTAATGTCTAATTGTTTGCTAATTATTCTGGTGATTGGTTCATGTGTTATTTTCGGTGGGTTTCCTAGTAAGTTTTCGAAGTGCTGTTTCCACAGTTTTATTCTTTCTTGTTGGTTTGCTGCTTTCAGTTTTGCTTTGGCTGTGTTCTTTCTTTTACTTACTTCGTTTATTGTTTGCCAGGCTATCCTAGATTGTCTATCTTCCACCGAGTCTCTAATCTTATCTATCTGATTTTGAATGTATTCTGTCTGTTCCTTTATATATACGCCTGCTAATTGATATTGTGCTGTTTTTAGTTTTAAGGCATTTGTGTTTGTTGGGTTTTTTCGATAGTTTTTAGAGGCTGTTTTCACTAGTGCACGTTTTTCTCTCACCGCTAAAGTTTCCCAAGGGACTCTATATTTAGTTTTGAGTTTTGTTGGAATGCATTTCGCTGCTGCCTCGAGGTGTGCATTGACGAAATTTTCATATTCGTCGTTTGGTGTACTTTTTTCCGTCTTTTCTTGTAGTGTTTCGAATCTGTTTCTTAATTCTAATACGTATTTATCTCTTATATCTCTGTTGTTCAATAGGGCCCAGTCATAGTGTTTTGTGGTCGCTGTTCGTTTGGTGTTTATTCGTAGGCTTAACCGTATTTTCGCCGTGTCAATTCGGTGATCGGTGGATACACCCTCAAAAGAGGAGTATGCCTCGCAATTCATTGCACTATTTTTCCATTTCTTGTTTATAAGAACGTAGTCTATCTGAGCTTTAGTATTGTTTGCGTACGTGTCTGTCCATAGTATGCCCTCCCTTTTTTGGTAGTTTGTATTGAGGCATGCTAATCTATTTTCTATCATGAAATCTGTTAGATGTTGCCCATTCCTATTTGACGTGTTGTGGAGGCTGTATTTGTTGTTTCCGTTTTTCCCGATTTGGGCATTCATGTCTCCGCCAATGACTAACATGTTGTGTTTCGGGATGCTACGCACTAATGAGGATAACTCATCGTAGAAGGTGACTAGTTCAGTTTCTTCACTAACATTGGTGGGGCTGTAGCATGAGATGATTGTCGCTCTGGGGTTGCCGTTAAAAGTAGCTGCCATCATTCTAGGTTGTATTTTCTCAACGCTATTTAGCGTTTTTAATGCTCTTGGTCCTATAAGTAATCCTACCCCTCCAACTGCGGCGTTGACAGAGTTTTTCCATGCGGATACGGTGACGAGCGACCACCCATTGCCAGTTTCGTGATATTTGATATCTTCGGTGTGCGTGTATCTGTGTTCTTGTATGCATATTATGTCAATCTTATGTTCTTCGGCCGATGCGATTAGCTCTGGTAGTTGTCCTATTCTATTTAAGGTTCTTACGTTGAATGTGGCTATTTGTAGTGTTTGCTTGCATTTTAGTAGTTTTGATTGTTTGAGCTCTGTAGCTGATTTTTCGAACACTGAGGCCAGGGCTCCAACCTCAGCAGGACGCGCCCCTTTTTTACCTGCGCGAAGAGCGAAGCAGTTTGTGTATGTGGTTTGAGTGTGGGTCATGGTTATCGTTCGATGGCTGTTTTATTCTCTTCTATAGAAGCCACTCTTATAGAGGAGCAGCAGTAGTTCCCCGATCGAACTAACGATCCTGAGCGTAAAGTCGTCAAACTCACGTCCAGGACCCGTTTAGGTATTGAGTTTGGTCGCCCATGGGTTTATTCAAATACCTTTACGTACATCATGCTGCTTCCCATGTGTACGTATATAAAATAAAATAAAAAATTTTTTTAAAAGTGGGGGGTAAATTTGATTGAAGTTTTTTTTTTTTTTTTTTAAAGTTTAAACTTAGTTAAAGTCCAAGATCAAGGTACTTTCGACAGACTTTCACTGGTACTGAATTTTTTTTTTTGTTGGCAGTATTGGGACATTTTCCTAGGCTTTTTAGTTTTTTTTTTTTTTTTTTTTTTTTTTTTAGTTTCTCTCTATACTACCGTTGGGAACCTAGTAGGCTTCAGGAATTATAGAGCTTTTACAAATGCTTTTTTTTTGGCGTTTTAGGCTTTTACTTTTTCTTCTAAACTACTGTTAGGGCTTTAAGAATTTTTAAATTATATTATAGAAGAGATTCAGAAACATTCTGTCGTGTTCGCTGACATTTGGACAGAGAGAGTCTTTAAAATCAATTTGGGTTTACAGTAGAGTAAGCTTGTCTTTACATTTAAAACGCATAGTTTAAGCATTATTTTACAAATATATATTTATATATATATATATATATATATATATGATTTATACATCATCATATCTTATCTATCTTATTTACTTCTTAAAATCACAATGAATAAAAAGCCAGAAATAATAGATTCGATTGTATTCATATTTCTTATCCAGTGTATCAATAGAATTTATATTTATTTCTGCTAAGAAGCCCAAAGCTCTTTACAGATGAAAAAAGAATATGACAACAAAATCTGGCAAGTGGGCGTTAAAATGTCGGAAACTGATTGCGGTGTCTTAAGGTGTGTGTCGTTTATAAAAAAAAACAAAAACAAAAACAAAAAACAAAACACAAAACAAAAATAAAAGAAAGAAAAATATTTGAATCGGCAATCGAAAAATAACAATTTTCGGAATAGCAAAGAAAGAATTTCAAATAAATAGCAAGCTGAGCACCGATATAGGTAGCATACTGTCCAGTTTCTTGGAAGCAGGCTTATTTTCTTTATAAATGTTCACTAGGTCTCGCCTTATATTCTTGTAAGCACTCAAACACCCATACGTTCGCGCTTGCAAACACATACAAGCACATTCAAGTTAGTATATATATATATATATATATATATATTGAGTTGAATTAGAAATAATTTCCGTTTTTCAAAAGCAAGTTGTATCTACAAAATCCAACCTTCCAATGTCTTAAATGCAACTGGAAATTGCCTGATTAAATCTGT
Source organism: Sepioteuthis lessoniana (assembly GCA_963585895.1). Classification (NCBI taxonomy): domain Eukaryota; kingdom Metazoa; phylum Mollusca; class Cephalopoda; order Myopsida; family Loliginidae; genus Sepioteuthis; species Sepioteuthis lessoniana. The sequence goes on from OY757927.1 coordinate 35,885,043, forward strand.
GCATTTATAAGTCATTCTTATTTCAGTAGTGAAAGAGTGCGCATCATAATTTAATCTATGATCTCAAGCCCCTCAAATGCTGAAACTGAAAGTGCGTATGTTCCCGCAAGACTTACAAAAATACAACCAAGACAGCTAAAAAAATTATAGTGTTGATGGCCAAGGTATCATTACTGAAACTGGTTTTCAAAGTTTCTTATTGTTATTGAGAGATGGACTATGACCAGGAAACTTATCTGATTTCAATGAAGATGCTTAAAAAAATTAGTGGACTGCAGTCCACACAAAAGTACTAGAGAATTAGCACTTGACCTCAACACATCCCAATCCACAATCTGACGCCACTTGAACAAAATTGAAGAAGCTGGGCCATTCGGTTCCTTATGCTCTTTGTCAGAATAAGGAAGATCGCATATCCATAACGAAACATTTTTCCAGGTAAACAAATGATCCGTTTCTCAATAATATCTTTACAGGTTACTAAAAATGGGTCTTTTATGACAATGGTCAACGTAAAACGCTGTGGATTGACAAGGATGAATCTCCACAACTGAAGACGGAGCTTCATGGAAGAAAACTTATGCGGTGTGTATTGTGGGATCACCACGGTATAATTGATTTTAAGTTTTTAAAACACAATCAGGCAGTCAATGTAGACTGCTGTCACAAGTGCATGAAAATCTTTTCAGAAAACGCTTCACACTCATCAGTTTGATAAACGTTGTTCTTCTCTATGATAACTCAAGGCCACATCAACACTGGCTTAGTAGGCTGGGACTGTAAAATGTACTGACTGCATTTCTACAGAGTGGTAAGACACCTCCAACGAGTATCCAGATTTGATATTAAACAATATGATGGTGAGGCTCCAGTAATGCTGAAACTTTGGGGAACATGGAGTACTCATTTATTACCATCGCTCCCAGGTCCACTCTGGCCCGGAGTGGTAGCATCTGATAGGGTCCTATTTATGGGTCAAATAGAACTAAACTGAATTGTTTGAAATAGAACTGGTTTTACATTTAACTGTGTGTAAATAAATGATTAATATTTAATTGAATTGTTTGTAATACTTGGAATCATTTGACTTTGTTGACTAAACTGAATAGCTGGAAATAGAACTGTTTTGTCATTAAAACTGTGTACTTGTGCTAAACTGAATTCTTTGCAATAGAACTGTTTATATGTATAAAATGGATTTGGCATGAAATAACATACAATGGTTGATATGCCATAAAATCAAACCAAACCAAACCAAACCATTAAGAATCAGACTGGAAAAATATTGGATTTAAGTTGGTCTTTTCATACCATTCACCATATTCACCAGACCTTGCACCACGTTATTTTCCTTCTTTACAAAATGCTCTGAATAACAAAAGATTTTCTTAAGAACAACAGGTGAAAATATTTGTGGAAAACTTGTTGAGCACAAAACCAGTTGAATTTTATTTGAGAAGAATCAACAACCTACCTGGTAAATTGCATAATATTCAAAACAATGGCGAATATAACCCAAAATATACATTATATATATATATATATATATATATATATATATATATATATATATATATATATATATATATGTGTGTGTGTGTGTGTGTGTGTGTGTGTGTGTGTGTGTGTGTGTGTGTTGTTTTGTGTGTGAGTGAGTGAGTGTACTTTTTCTCTTCGAATGGAAATATATTAATAGGATATTTCAATAAATTAGCGTCATAAATGTTAGAATAGTACATCACTGTCGCTAAACAAAGAAGTAGACATTGCTATGTCAATAAGGAATCCCACGCTTCGTACAAACTGTAAACAATAATTTCCTGTGAGGGGTTCAGAAGGCGTTCGGCGCAAATATTAAGACAAATGGATGAACAATGAATGCGTTCTTCACTATGACAACGCATTCGCCTACTTCCGAAAAGGTGACAGTCATTCCCCATTAACTATCATTCGTCCGATCTCATCCCGTGACCCTTTCCGGTTACCTCAGATGAAATTCCATCTGAAATGGCGTCAGTTTGACACGACAGAAGATTCAGATAGAACCACAGGAAGTATTTGATAAAATCACCGTTAAGGACTTCCCGCAAAACATAGAATCGTGGGGAAAAAACTTCCAGGTTTTCTATATAGATTCCTAAGTGCCGGGTACTAAAAAGGAACCAGTGAGTACGAGGTCTTAAGATAAGATTTTTATGAGAAAACTGTCCAATTTTTGGGGCAGCGTCACGTTTTTATTAATTGTAATATAAAATTACTGCAATTTTATTGCGAATCATACATCAAGCAATCTAAGTTCTTTGTATTAGACTAAGCAAAACATACCTAATAACAACTGTATAGCAAATATTATCAACAATATAATATATGATAATGATTATAATGCATTTAATAATGATTACATATATACACATTTTCCTAAGCAAATTAATAACGTTATAATTCAAAATACGAAAAGCAAATTAAAAACAAACAAGCAAATTGAATTGATGAACATGAATTATCACATATGCGCATTTATTGCTGCGGCTGCTACAATTGTTATTTGTTTTAAGATGTAAAAGCAGAATATATTTTAAAATGATATTAATTCATTGAAACCGTAAATTTGAAACGAACAAAATCATCAAACTACAAATATCAAAATAGACGATTAAAACTAAATTCATATATGCAGATATTATTCGAAAGTATTCTCTATATAGAAACTTCTTTTCCCAATACTGCAGCATCAGCATCAATATAAATGTCATAGTAGATTTTTTCGTCCATGGGCAAATCTTTGTAGATTTGATTTAGCCGATAACATGTTGAAGAATTTCTAGCCTGAGGGTCAGTCAGCCTTCACAAGAGATAATCTTTCAGCGCTGAGTTCTTTAATCTTGGATTTTACAGTTGACCAATATAATTCAGTCGATGATAATGAACTACTTTATGGTGAGGGAGCATAAAAAGAAGGAATTTTTATAATTTTTTCTCATGTTCCTGAAAGAGTTGTTCGACATCGGTGTCTGTAGGTGCATTATCGATAATAAGGTTATCGTTTGACTCAAATACCGATTGTCCCACTTATACAGTATTACCGTGGAAAAACCACCGTCTTTCTTCATGTATCCTTCATGAACATCAGAGAACGCAGTGTACACCATAAAAACCCTTACGGAAAATTCTGGATCCCATAGAATTAGGAAGTGTTGCCCAACTTCCAAAAACAAAAGACTTCGGCTTTCATGCCCCTTTAAAGAGATTCAGAATACTCTGATAATCGCCGTGGCGCAATAGTTACCAAGTTAGTCTATTACACTATTATCATGGTCATAGTTTTGATTCTCATTGTGTGCTTTACCCGCATAACTTCCTATTTCGTATCAACCACGGCATTGTATGTATTTGTATAAATTAAAAATCAAAATTAAATAAATGTATTGAAAAAAAGAAACAAAAAGGGAAAATTAAACGAAGCAAAGGAAGAAGAAGAAGAAGAAGAAGAAGAAGAAGAAGAAGAAGAAGAAGAAGAAGAAGAAGAAGAAGAAGAAGAAGAAGAAGAAGTGACTCATTAGTATGAAAAAAACGACATATTAGGAAAAAATTATTTAGTTTTGAAAAACTAAAATATTAAGAAGTGCAAAATTTTAAAAGGTCACACGATTTAATTCTGTTCTGACCCAACTCCTTCGCACGAGACAAGGTTAATTTCAAATGGAATTTTACCGGCTTGAATTCAGAGTTTTCCTTCTCCGGTTGTCATACTAAGATTAAAGGGCCCATTCTGCCTTATTTACCCATAGCTGAAGGGATAATAGTTGGATTCATACCTTTCCCAAGAGTATTAACGCTACGTGAAATGCAAACAGACTTGTCCAGGATTTGAACTCGGGTCTCTGTGTTCATTTCCCACGACGGTAACCATTTCACCACGAAAGCCTTTAATCAATTACAGATAATCTATGATCTCATATAATTACTTAATTGCATTCCTAGATTATTACAAATTAGCCCTTTTATAAGTAGATTAATTCGTTCATTCAACAAATTTATACATATAGCTTTTCACCCTGAAACGAATCACAGGGTGTTTACCGTCTCATTATTGCACAATTTGTCTAATACCACATCGCAATGAAATAATTATTTGGGTGTGCATTGTTATCTCAGGACAATTGTTAACAAATTTCATAAATAGAGAACAGAAAAATTATGATCCATGGTTACAGGTTAAATTTAATATTCATGGTGGATTTTTCATTTCTTTTAGAGAGTGCGGCGCTAATCTAACTCTACCCAGCCTTTATGGTCATGTCAGTGTGTAAGTTTATTTTTACTGGTCTTGTAACTTGGTTTGGACGTTGGGGCAATGTGCATGTAACATTCCTTGGGTAGGAATCGCGTTGTTGATTCCATCCCTCTCCAGGTCTACAAGTAGTTTGAATTCAGAGTTTTCCTTCTAGACCGGTTGCCATACCTAGGTTAAAGTACCTGGTATGCCTTACTTTTCTAGCTAAAGGGAGTATAGTTTGTTTCATACCTTTCCCAAGGGTATTAGCGTCGTGTAAAATGAAAATAGTCCCGTTCAAGATTTGAACTCGGGTGGCCGAGTCCATTTCCTACCATGATAACCGTTTCGCCACGAGTGCCTCTAGTTTATTGAAGTGTGATGGGTATCCCTACAAGATGCTATCAAGAAGACAGGTCGTTTCAATAGGAAAAAATGGAGCCATATCAACTGGTAAAACACTCTAATCTTTTCCCCCAAAGGAGTGAATGATGCAATAATGCTTAGATCAATTATATTTTACCCCTTTCGTACATTGATCATTTCGAAAAATCCCTCATTCCAATTACTTCAACAGTTTTGTTACTGGAAGGGATTTAAAATACATTGTAACCTTCATACAGAAAAGAAAAGTCTTTTTATTTCTCGCCAGTAGCAATCATCCATAATTAAATTTTGTGAAATATCGGAAAAGGAATGTTAGATATTACAAAGAATTTAAAAAAAAAACGAAATCGAATTGCTTAAAAATCATTTCCAAAATTCATTTAAAATGAAATAAAATGCAATAAAATAAATACAATTATTTCATTTTTCTTAAAAAAAAAAACACACTAATAACCACCTCGTATGGTAATTATCCATTTTAAAATGCTCGTCAGCAAAAGTTAAATATAAAAATAGAATTTATCTAAAATAATTTATTACATGTGTTTTAATTACCAATTATAAATCTACGAAAATACATTTAATGATCATGCTTAACACATTTTTCAAAGAGTTAGCAAAATTAATTTTAACGTAGGGTAAATTGTCTCTAATTCTTTATGCTGAAATTTAAAAACCCATATAAGAAATATTTTTTAGCTTTAAAGAATATCCGAGACGAAATATTTACATATTAAACATAAAAATGAAAAATAAATTATTTATCAATTTTAAAGGATTAATCACGAATGTATACCTCTTTTCTTCCAATGTAATTTTTCATATTCTTATTAAGTTGTCATTTTTTAATTTAAAAGTCTGCAATTTCCCTTTGCAGTTTAATCTATTTTTACATTATTATTTTTCATGAATAAGTACAAATTTTTATTTTATGATAAGAACACTTTTCATGTTAATATTTTTCAAGAAGTACACTTCTATGAGATTTGATTTTGCTGTCGTGTTTACTAACCTCAGTTTAGTCTGGCACAAGTCCACGTATATGGAGCATTCTGTGAGAACTGAATTCACTACAGTAGTAAAATAAAGTTGGCGACCTTATCAATAGCTTCTACAACAAGGTGTAAGGGAGGGCTCTACTCCTTTCCCTGGATTGCTCCACTTTACCCTTGATCCGTACCTTATAATGCTGAGTGTTAAGCAAGGAGGCATTAAGTCCCATTTTTTGAGTCTTTGGTATGACTCCACCTGGAGATTGAACCCAGATAGTAATACTCTGGAACGACTGTGCAAAGTACTGCACCATTACTGAGTCTGTTAGATAATTTACAAAGGTTAGCGTATTTTGACACCAAGCCAAAGAAATGTTTACCCAGCGAGTATTGAATTCATCAAAAATGTCTGCTAGCATATCTCGCTGACAATGACTCAGTGGGGTGTATTAATCTTTATTTAGTCCAAAGCTGCAAGTATGGAGCATTCATTGAGAATCCTACGAATTGATCTGTGTCACGCAGTTTGTTAACCATTACACCACCACAAAATGCTCTCGTTGTATTTTAAGATTTTTTGAAAGCATTTATCATAAAGTGTAAATGATCAAATTCTGTATTGATGTTGGAATGCTTCACATCAACTCCTTGTTGGACAAAACCAACGATAGTACAAGAGTATATATAATGAAGAACGGATTGGCTTGAAAATTAGTCTGACGTCACTTCGATATTTTTGTCTATCACTGTTCTTTGGTTTATTTGTTTTTAATGGTGCATCAACGGTGGGTTTTTTAATTCCAAAACAATCGCTATGGAAGAACAGTAGTGATACTATTTCAGCCATAGTTTGGACAGAATAAAGGGGTTCATACCTTTCCGAAGGCTATTACTCAGTAAGTGAACATAATGGGGTGACTGGAGTCCGAATTCGCTTAATACGATGTCACTGTCCTGCACTTTAGCCACAACACCAAGGGGACTCTCCCTTTCATTATTCAATTTTTAATTAAAAAAACAAACAAACAAACAAACAAACAAATAAACTATATTATTCAGTCTTTTTCTTCACTTCTGCTGATTTTTCTTGACATTTTCGGATATTCAAAAACAATTTCTTCCTTTGACATTTATTTTCTTTCATACTAAATCTTGATGAAATATATATTTGCTTAACCTTGATAAGGGTTTGCATATAACCATACTGCAACAAATAATTAACTATTTAACAATATTGCTACTTTAAGTCTATCGGTTCATTTCAAATCATGTTTTCCCTAATTTATATCCTTTGAAGTACGAGTATGATCAATTTTGTCTCATCAATCAATACAATTCATCTGTTAAACAATGATATCCTTACTTAAATCAGCTTTGCACAAAACCTAACTGTCACGTAAGCAAAATCCCATTAATGAAAATAATCAACTAACATAATTTTAATCGAGACAAACAGTTTCGTTGTTCTTTTAATGGCATATCAACTTTATAATGCCAAAGCCATCGTTATAGAAGAACAGTAGTGGTACTATTTAACCCATAGCTGTAAGGATAAGGGGGTTCATACCTTTCGCCGGGAGTATTTGTCCGAAAGGGAACGAAATAGCGTAATTGCTCACGGCAAATGTATTCAGGATATATATGATATACATATATAATAGTAAATATTTTTTCTATTATTCATATTTAAACATTATGTGATAAAAAGAATTTTCTTCTAGTTTTAAAAATTGCTAAGGAATACTAATGTTACATAATTTAATATTGAAGTTTAATTGCTCCAGTTTTCTTCTAAACTGCCTTCCAAGCAGAATTTTTAATCATTTCAATTGTTCTATGTTACAAGTAAACATCTGTCAAATTGAAATTTCTCACCTCTCTTTTCCCGTTCTATCTTCCCATTCTCTTAAGATTTTGTTCCCTTTTAATTTTGTCTTTTATTCCGTTTCTACGACAAGGATGAGCGATGTTCAACACCACTGCTAGAAAACAAATCTAACAGTGTTTCATAACATTTATTCAATAACATTCACTTTGGTGACAAATGAAATAAAACTGATTGAACAAGTGAAATCTTGAGGTGACATTCTTATTTTTAAGAGGAACGCTAATGAAATATTTTATTTCATTTGTTGTAAACAATAAATAGTATTTTAAAATCATTCAGTTATCAACACTGCACTGAAAGTAAAATAATTACAATTTTGAAGATTTACGTGAAGGGTTTTCCCGCTTAGATATCAAATCAAATCCATTTTAAAAAATTCGATAGAGATGTTAAAATATTAAATACAAAAGAGATTTTTTTTCGCTTTTCGACACACAATCTTGATGGATATCAAAGCTTCGTTTACTTTCCTATTGAAAATTCTGTTCAATTAATTTTACTTGGATATTTAGCTTCTTTATTTTCTCTATGGCCATACGTTTGTGAGACACGCACACAGTGACTTTTTTAGTTTAATTATAATTCGATCTATTTGCATATCAGGTTAGTAGAAAAGGTTTCTGTTGAATTAAACATGTTTGCTTGTTGAAACAAAAGGATCTTGCATCCTGACATTATGTAGACATCAATGCATACAAAAGAAGATGAGAAAATTCTCAATTAAAATGGCCTCTTCTTAAGTGGATTGCTCCACTTTACCCTTGATCCTTACCATATAATGCTGAGTGTTAAGCAAGGTGGCATGAAGTATCATTTTTTGAGTCTTTGGTATAACTCAACCTAAAAAATCCTTCCTCTTTTCTTTTTAAGTTTGTAAATTTAAATCCTGTACATTTAGTTGTGTATAACTGCAGCGTGTATTTCCGCTGGTTAGAGACGGTTATTCTGTACTAATATACGCCCCCACCCCCGCATAACAAAGGGAGACAATCTTTCCTTAGATTCAATAAGCGTATCTACGAAATTTGGCAGTGCTACATGAAACTATTTGGGAACATACTTGAACATTATTCTCAATTAGGAATATATATAATGCGGAGATTTCTGGTCATTGCTTAGACTTAGTTGCAACTAACCATTCTTATTATTTTAAACATTTTCTTGACTCATTAAAAAAAAAGTCCTGCGGCATATTCTGAGTTATTTCTCAAAAAATATTTTCCTTCCTTTCATAGAAAGAAACTGTGTCACTTTTTAAAAAGCCGTGTGCAAAATTGCAGTGAGAAATTACGTGCATAATGGTTGCTCGAGCAAATCTTTGCAAATCTTTGTGAACGATAAAACGTCACATTGTTATCGACTTGAAAATGTTATCATTTCGTGCAATGAAATTTCCATGGCTGGTAATTACTAATGTCGAT
>OY757927.1:35899003-35964003 GCA_963585895.1 Sepioteuthis lessoniana
AATAAAATCGAAATATATTGAGAATGTATACACTGGCAAATACGTAAATAGAAAAGTGATTTTTATAATACCGTAATAAATTTATTCATTACCTGTTCATTTTCCAAATGTCTCACCCGAACCTTTTTAGATTTTATACCATCTAATAAGAATATTTGTGTGCTGTAAGTGACTTTAATTTCTTTTATTTATTATATAGTGTTTAGCTGAATTCAATTTGAATAATACTCATTTGTATTTATATTCGAAAATTGTTGAATATCTGAATAAATGCAAATACTAATCGTCAATCATTAGTTTATTCAGGCCGAGTATCGATAATAATAATAAAAGCAAATAATTATGTATCTGTATCACATAATTTCGCTCGGAAGTAAATTAAAAAAAGGGGAAAAAATTCCATTTGTTCTTTCCCCATAAACAATGCAATAAGGAAAATGCCAGAAGAATACCTGAAAAGGAAAACAGACAAAAATAAAACCTGATTTCTATCAAAAGAATGGCTTTACACAAAATGGTTGACATTTTGAAGCAATTTTTTTTTCTCCCTTGTCGTGTCATCTAACATGAAAGGAAAAGCATTATGCATTATAAGTCGTGTCTATTTAAGTTTTGACATCACTGAAAATATTTCAGATTAATGTAAAAAATATGCTATTAAAATTTCAGAATGTAACGCTATATCTTCTTACAGAAAAGACATATACATGCATCATTATTGTAAACACACACACACACAAAGAGAATGACGAATATACAGAGAAATTATCAGATTGAGTTTAAGAGAGAATAAGACTAAGAATAAATAAGAGCTGGGATGGAGAGCAAAAGGGTAGAATTGTGTGTGTGTGTGTGTGTGTGTGTGTGTGTGTGTGAGAGAGAGAGAGAGAGAGAGAGAGAGAGAGAGAGAGAGAGAGAGAGTAAAGATTGTTAAAGATAGAAAGCTGGAGAGGGAAAAAAGAAAAGCAGGGAGAATTTAAAAAAAGATGTCAAATAATAATTTTTATTTTTGTTAAGTTCTTAATTTGATTCTCAGTGCGAATAGATTTTTGAATATAAAATTGTGATTTGAACAGGATTTATCTTTCGCTTTTTCAGAATAAGTAAAGTTGGCGACCGTAGTCGAGGGCGACCAGAAGGCTCCCTTTTCAATAGCTACTACACTGAGGTGTAGGAGAGGGCGCTACTCCTTTCCCTGGATTGCTCTACTTTATCCTTGATACGTACCTTATATTGGTGAGTGTTAAGCACGGAGGTATCAAGTACCATTTTTTGAGTCTTTGTTATGACGCGACCTGAGATTGAACCCAGGTCTCCCGGACCATTGGCGAATACACTAAATCAACACCAACATACGCACGCATTTTTGTACATGTCTATGCAAATGTATAGTAATTGTTATACTTGATTGTTATACGAGATGTAGCAATTAAATAACGAGACTGGTTTAAAGTAATTCAAGTCACAGAGCGCGCGCATGCACAAAACACGTAGGTGGTTGACCAAAGTGCACGAAGGAACACTCCCTGAACAATTCAATCCTATCGCATCTTATTCTTAGAGACACAAACACATACATATATACATACATAGACGTTGTATTTTATTTTTATAATATTAATTATCCTAACCACCTTTAGACACAATGGTTGCTTGGCAAAAAAAGTAAATCAATAAGAAAAGCGACACTTAAAAGATTTCTTCCCGCTGTTATATCATTCACTGTTTCTTCTTTGTTTCTTTTTTAAGGAAAGCAGACAGTTTCTAGTGTGTTTATAAACAGCTGTCTTATCGATATATCTCTATACAGAAATCTGTTTTTAATATCTAGTATCTCTCCACCCGTGATTTTCTAGTCGCTGTACTACACACACACACACACACACACACACAAGCATAAGCACATGATTATTTTCTAGTTTCATTAGGTTCATCAAATGTGGCCATGAGTTTGATGTGGTTATGTCAACTATCTATGGGTACATTCCAGTCATATGAAAATGCGAATGTGTATTAAGATGAATCAATAAGTCCGTAGCCCAATGATGAAAAAGTGTTTATTCTGCGCAACAAATATTCGTTTATTCAACACAGAAGTCATTGTTGGTGTTGATAATTCTGGCAGTTTGATTTAGATGTTCAGACATGATTTTTTTACGTCAACTAATTTTTAAGATAGAAGAGGATTTTGATCGTAAAATTGATCTGTTACTCACTGGATCCTCTAAGAAGTATTATCAAGTTCAACTTAGTTTATGTCTTTCCAAGATGATTATTATGTAACTTCATCAATTTTCAAACAAAATATTTATGAAAGAGAGAACATATTCTGAACTACAGTTGTGGATTTTGATTAAAATACAATAACAACTAGGATTAAAGTCTTGCCATAAGATCAACAAGGATGTTTGTATATTTTTATTGGCTCCTTAGCTGTGCTCCACAAATAGCCACTATCTTTATGAGAGTCTATAGCGGATATTTAACAAAACATTAGGCAGACCAAAGCTATATTCGAACATATGTTGTCCCTTGTAATCGTCTTTATGATGATCACGAAGTAGGACTACTTAAAGCATCCGAACACTGTTTCAGCTTTATTATTACATGGTGCGAGCATCATAAAAGAAAACAGGTCTATATTAGGATAAAGGACGGGACATGAAGAGAAATGCATATCGAACAAAGTGATGGTTGGCTGCGATGTGTGCAGGATTCTTAAAAATCTATAAAATCAATACAGAATAGGACCAAATATTGTAATGAAACATTGGGCGTGCACTAATGTTATAATCGAGTATATATGGTAAATAATTTGTGGAAATCCTGGGAAAATTAGCTTGTGCTGTAATATATATATATATATATATATATATATATATATATATATATATATACATGCAAAGCTAATTTATTGATTGAATGAACATACAAAAATTCTATAGCACTGATCTTCCAAATGGGGAACTCTTACAAATTGAAAATCTCATTCAATAGTTGAAGTCATCTTAATTATAACTCTGGAGTGAAAGCAAAATCACCGTCATTTTAAACAGCAACTAAGTCTAAATAATTGGGCATAAACAGAGAGGTTTTGTATAGAAAATATTACTGATGTAAATATACAAACTAAGGTCACAGTATGAAGAATATGTATGATCAATTTGTGGGAAGGGGTTTTGCATTGGAATTAAGGTTTCAAAATGTGTCCTTATCAGGTTAAGTGTTTTTGCTGAAAGCAAATTTATTACACTTATATTCACTAAACAATATATAATTTTGTATAGTGATAAGATTTAAAAGGCTTCAGAGGAAAAATTCTGTTTATGTATAAAATGCAAAATTACAATATTGCGCTGATCAATATCATGCTATGTTTTTTGTGAAATTCAGCATCTACCTTGTCATCTATGCACATTAATAGGATATTCTAAAACTGACAAAATACTACTAACAGATAATTCAAAGCAACTTCTTCTAGATGTGCATTTTATTTTAACTGAAACATAATTGATTAAACATCATTATGCGAGGATAATTCGTCAGTGTTTCCACTTGGCCTTCTCCAAGCTCTATAAGACATGAAATGTAATTAGACTAATCCTGTCATGCTTGCTCAGGAAGTGTTATTAGCGGAAGATGAATTCAGATGACAATTATTTTCACCATAACAACAAAAACCAGTCTTCAATACTATATTAACGAGATAAAACTGAGCAATGTAGATGATGGAAAAAAGCTTGAAATTTTTCAGATAAGACTTCATTAACAGTTGACTTTTATGGGATTACCCAGCGAAATATTTTGTTTCAATCATTTTAATCCCACTAAGAAGCCCAGCGGAATTCTGGTTATAACTTAGGAAGAAATTTGAATTCCTAGTCTTGAACGACTACTTCAAGAGAAAGTGAGGAATATTCATTCAGAAACACAAAAATCCATCTTGCATGAGGGTCTTTGCCAAACAATCAATGACGATTATTTGCACAAAACTTTTTCCTAGAAAGTGGCGGTCCATGCCATGTAGCAAAAAGAGGCTTCTGTTCCGAAAAGATTTATTAAATAATTTAATGGCACAGCTACTCTCAGGGCATACAATCTATTGAATTAATATTGCTCATTTTGAACTGAAAGACATGGCAGAAAATCCTCATCGAAAGATTTGCTTCGTGTTCTCAAGGCAACCTTTTTGCAAATCTCTTAAAACAAAATCGATTTTATTAGTTCATTACTTCAAAGAGTCCAACCCTACAAAAAGATTTTAAATTTGTAAATGATAATCAGATAAATTCGTAAAGGTTCTTCTAAGAAATTCAAAGTTTTTCAAACCTTTGATCATTTACCTAAACACACACACACACACACACACACACACACACACACACACACACACACACACACACACACACATACACACACACACGCACATATATATATCTATATATGTATATATATGCATACATATATATAGAGAGATGTGTTTGCGTGCGTGTGTGTGCATGTGGATGCATGTGTGTACGTGTGCGTGCGTGTGCGTGTGTTTGAAATTATTGATGTCCTATTGTAACAGTGGTCTTTTGCTACAACTATTTAAAATTAATGAGAAATTCTAATTAGCATTTTATAGCATTTATCTTCGTTAAATTGAGTATTTGTATGCTTCGATTTGCATAGCTCAATTTTCATAGTTCAATTCAAACGAACATCGCAAAAAATCATCATTCAATTGCAAATTGGACGAGAAATTGTTATTTTGTAAGTTTGAGCATTTAAAAGCATTGCTTTGACAAAAATGTCGTTATGACGGACTATTTCTGTTCGTTTATGGTCACATGTAAACATGGTTTTAGTAAAACACACCCACACCCACACACACGCGCGCGCGTGCGCGCACGCACATATAGATGTATATTTTTTCAAAATAATGTTATATTCTTAAATATCATTATGGATTATTTCAAAATTAATTTCATTAATGATAATCTTTTTCATTTCTGCAAATGGAAAAGTAGATGTTCACCAGGTATTGTAATTTTGCTTTTAATCTAGTAATATTCTGAAACTGTTGAATGTCAACAAAAAGCAAAAATGGCAGAAAAGTGTACGTGTGCTCGAGTGTGTACACACTCGAGCACACGTACACTAAAGCATGTGTAAGGTATGTCATAAATGAAAATGCTAGAAAAGTAAACCCATATATAACTTAAGGTAAAATAAGTTAAGAACCATCCGGAATGCGTTAAGATTATAATCAAGTAATCAGGTGATAAATCATTAGTGGAAATCCTGGTCAAATATTTCTTTTCTAACGCAGTTAATATAATAGATTACTGAAACGATGATATCATATTTTCTTGATACGATAACGTTTTTAAAGGCATGTAAAAATTTAATATTTTTCCAAGACGTGCTCTCGTTTGGGTAAATCAAGAATTATTTACAAACTTCTTTTAGTTCATGTAACGCTATTTACAATTTCGGTTTTCCAGTCAAAGTGTCATTTTTTAAATGTCTTATTTCCTTAAGAAACTGTTTCTGTATGTTAAACATAAATTTTGGAAATACGACCCAAAAAATGTTTCTTCAGGCAGACCTTTCAAAATGACAGTTGGGAAATAGATCACGTATTTGGGAAAACGTGGCTGCACATTATTTGATTTGTAAAAGACTTAATGAATTTAGATACAAAACCGGTAGAACATTTTTGTTCACTGTCTTGTTGACAAGAGGTCATCTACAGGAAACCACAGTCAGCATGACAGCACAGGTTTATTGAAATCCGTTATTATTCAGACATACAACATTTGTAATAGAACTAACAAGATGTGTGAAGGTTTTATAGTGTATATTTGTAATTTAGAAACATTACATGAAGTTATTCCTAATCTTACGGTAAGTTAACAAATGTCTTTTTGCCCATCTGTCATCATATATCGAAAGAACGGTTAGAACTATGGTAACCAAAATTTATGTGATTAGTTATAACAATGCAGAGCATATTAGCATCAGAAAATTCTGAAAGTTTTTTTTAAACTTTTGGCGAAAGATTCGATTTATTGTGAAGGTGAAAGAGTTGCCCCAAAAGTAAAGCAACTGATTGACAGGAAAAGTGAAAGCATTCAGTATAAAACAAAAATTAGAAGAGAATAATTTTTGTAACTGCTAGAAATACCTTAATGCGTGATATCACAACAAAGATCATTACTACCATAAAACACTTGACAAACAGAGTTGCGAGGTGTCATAATATTTATGACAGAGCTCAGAAATTTCGTGATCCAACAAATCGTCCATGAGAAGTGTCATATCACTGAATACTAAAGCAATTGACTGAAAGATAAAACTTCCTACATATGAATTGCTATAATTAAAACGCATCCTGATCAGAGTTTTAATTTCGCTCCTCTTGATTATCATTTGTTTAGGTTCCTCAAATGATATTCATGCGAGAAATTCAGATAACGTTGCCCAGATAAAAAGATGGTTTCAATCATTACCCGCTACGTTTTTCAAGAAGATACGAGGATCATTAAATAAGTTTCCAGACTTTTTTTCGTACGGGCACTTTTATTGATAGTACACACATGAAACTCAAGACCTCTTCGAAGTAATCCCCACAGGCTGCAGGCTGTTGGAACGGTACAACTAGTGCATAGTTGTACCGTTCCAACAACTTCTGGAAGGCCACATGGAAGTCCTCTTGTGTGAGTGTGTCAATGACACAGCCTCTTTCTTCTCCTCAATTATCTCATAACGATAGCCTCTGAGCTTAGGGAATAACCAAAAGTCACAGAGACCAAGGTCTGGACTATAGCGAGGGCGAGGAACTGTCTTGATGCCCATCTTGGACAAATAGTCTGTGACAAGGATGGGGTTGTCGACTGGTGTATTGTCCGGGTAGAAGTGCCACTGACCCGATTTGAAGAGTGCTGGCCTCTTCCGACGGTCTCTCTTCCTGAACTCCCTTCAAACCTTAACATAGTAACCCTAACTCTGACCCTTTAGCCAGTCAACTCTGGTCTATTGACTTCCTTACTCCTCCCACAGCTCTCATCATCCCTCATGGACTCCCTGCCTTCCTTGAATATCTTAGGCCACTCAAAAACTGATACTCGATTCATGCAAGATGGTTGAAAAGCAGTCTTAAGCATTCCATACGTTTCTGTGGCATTTTTTCCAAGTTTAAAACAGAATTTTATTGCATATCGTTCTTCTAAAGTGTCCTCACGTCCAGATTGGATTTTTGAAATTCACCACCTGTGACAATCAGGCTTTAGTAGGGTGTATTCCAATTGCTGCTGTAGCTGTTCATTTGAGCCTGAAATCATAAAAATTGGTCAGTCATCTTATAAGATGTATAGCAATAACATAGTCAATTTTCAAGAGTCTACGACAATTTTAAATGCCTGTATAAAAAAGTCTGGAAACCTATTGAATGCACCACGTATTTATAAACATGGGAATCAATTTCGATGGTGACCATCCACAAAAGTAGCATAGTAGTCCTGGTATCATTTACAAAATGTTTTAAGTGTATAATTCGTAACATTTGCACTTGTATAAATGCATCTATGTTGACTACGAGGAAAAGTAGTTTAGTAGAGCAGATAACCCATGAAAAATATTTTATTTGTATAATAATTGGATTTATTCACCTTTGTTGACATCCCTCGTTTAAAGCTGAAATGTTTACTTTGTGTTCGCCAGGTTAGCTAAACCAGAATTCTGTCTTTCTTTAACCGTATAGAACAAAATAAAAAAAAAGATAAGATTATCTATTGTTTAGAATAATTCTAGCAGAATATTTCTGAGTCAGAAAACAGAATTAGGGCTTTTTATTCGTGACTTTTTCATGTTTTTTGATCGCAAAAAAAATGAAGACTTAATAAATCGTGATTTTGTTCTTACATTTTTTATCCTCGTAAAAACAATGTTGAATGTGTTTATAACTAATTATTCCCACCATAGCATAATTTCAATTAGTATTTATGGATGAACAAAAGATATTCAACTTAAAAAAAAGTTTTCCTTTACTTTGTTTTTCCATTTCTATCAATTGAACTTATTAAATATTTCAGTCTTAAAAAATTATCACCTCAATAGCTAAAACTGATTTTAGAAAATATTTGCCTTCTTATTGTTTAATGGTATTTCAACATTCGTCGGTTATTTAATGTCAAAGCCACCCTTGTATAGCAATAGTAGCGGTACTATTTAACCAATATCTGATAGGAATAAGGGGTTCATAAATTTCCTCAGGTATTAGTTCAAAAGTTAATACAATAACGTGATTGGAGTTCGAACACGAGTATTACAATACCGCTTTGCAGCACATTATCCACTACACTCCAAGGGTTCTATCTTTAACAGATGCAATACATCGCCAATGAAATTCTGTTCTAATATTATTTTCGCTATTACTTAGGAGTAATATAAGTTTCTCTAACATTACCAGACTTAATTTATGACTCCGTACTTTCATATATACAATATTTCATAAAGGACATAACACCGACAATAAAAGAGCACAATTTATGCTACAATGTTAGTCATATAACAGCACTATACTCAGAGGCAGCAATATTTAGCAGTTGAAATGATTATCAAGTGATAGCTTCATGCAATCATCCATTCCTTTGTGTTGTATCAGTTGTTTTCCAAAAAGGAACGTGTGTTCATTGTTAAAGTTTACTTGGCGTATAAATCTTATAGACATTTTCAAGAGGCGTGGAAATTCAAAATAATTATCATATGATTGAAGGGTCGAAGGTTTATATTGAAAGGAAGATGTTAAACATAAGTAAACTCACAGTGGAAAATATGACTACGAATCTAAGGAAACCGGTACTTACCTCTGTCCAGATTAAAAGAAATCCCTTTTAATACCAATTGTAAGTCAAAATGTATATGTAATTAACATCTTTGTTATATTTGTCTTTTTTGATTTAAAATTATTCCAATAAAAATTGTCAAAAAGACGGTTGCGTCCGGTTTTAAAACCATCTGCATATACATTCTTTATCTCGACTTCGTATTCTTTAGTCTATGATTGTTTTGCTTTTCACTCAGCCTATTCTTACTTATCAGTCAACTTATATATTGACTTTTGAAATATTCAAAAGAATTAAATTTAAGGGATTCGTCTATGTGAATATAAATACGGATATAGTTTTGGAATAAGTAATTTCAGACTGTTTTACATACACATACACATACACAATTAAACAATGAATAAATCAATGTATCCTCATACACAAGAATAACTTTTAAATTTTCTATAAACATCCATTCGAACATATACGAGGCACCTTGATCAAGAGATACAGATATACAATCACACAAATATTAAAGACCAACTTCTCAGTGGGTAAGATTTGGAATCCTAAGTTTTGTTATTCATCTAGATTACTTGCCATATCAAGGCTAAAGGGCCCAGTATTTCCAGATATTCACTCATAGATTGAGGGAGAAAAGAGGTGTTCATGCTGTTCTTATAGGCATTAACGTAAAAGGGAAACGCAAATAGCATCACCAAGGAATTGAACTCAACTTGTCGAGTCTATTTCCTAAGACGATAACCGTTACGCCAAATGCCTCTCATAAGATTAAACATAATGCATATTAAAAAGACCCAAACAATAGATTTATGTCTTGTGAAAGAGAGGTCAAACTTGAGGAAGAAAACTCACACGAACTGTAAACGCATTAGATCCTACATTTTTCTTTTTTTCGGACAAGAAATGCTTCCTTTTACGGATAAGAAAATCTTCAGAGACCATCAGAGATTCCCAGCCAGCATCCGGAATAAATGGTATTTTTTGGCAAAGGAATGGATCATACGACTTTTAGGCTATTAGCAGCACCGAAAGATGAACTGGTAACCTTTGAGTAATACAGTTGTTATATAGATTCCTCCTCTCATGTTATATATCCCAAAGCAACCAGAAAAGCAAAGTCCAGTGTTATGGCTCAGCATTAACTACGTTGGACTGGCACCGATTTGAAAAATGGTTTGTTGAGACTTTGTAAGTTCGTCGACACGACGAACGCAAAGTTTCAACAAACTATTTTTCTAATGTTGCCAAAAGAAAAAAACAAAACAAAAACAAACCCTAAATATCCTTCAATAGATAGTCACCAATTCAAAGCATCAACTTTCCGTCATAACAACTTTTTACTGACGAAACGAATCTTCTACATTTATTTGTACACAAATTTAGTTTTCACCATAAATAACATGATTTATTTACGAACGAAATGGCAATATTGGCAAGGATCAAGATGTAGTATCAGTGTGCTCTGTTTTGCGTCAATGTTTCCCTTTCAGTGTAGTATCTTTACCTTTTGAAGAACTAGGGTTATTTCAGAAACAAAGAGGTATGTATATATATATATATATATATATATATATATATATGATTCAATAAAATATATATACAATTATAATTATTCTAAGATATATTTTCACAAGGACAAACTTTGATAAGTTTTGGTTTCTTTAATGGCATATCAAACTTCGGGGTTTATTTAACGCCAAAGTCATCCATGATACTATTTAACTCGTAAATGGAAGATAAGGGGTTTTATAACTCTCCCAAGGGTATTAGTCCGAAAGTGGACTGGAATTCGAACTCACCTAATACTATGGAATTTCTCATTGTTTCTTGGTGAAGCCAAGTTGTGATACACACACACACACACACACACACACACACACACACACACACACACACACACACACACACACACATATATATATATATATACATATATATATATATATATAAGTCAAAATTGTGTTTTAATGATAAAACAATTATCAAATAAAGAGCAAATATATGTCTCTTTTTTCACTGGATTTTAAAATTTGTACAGCAAATGAATATCGATATAAACCAGGTAAGCATATATCCCTCATGAAGAGAGAGAAAGGAAAAATGTTGGGAAAGAGAAGTGGGAGGAAAAAGGAAGAGAAAAGCTAACATATACATATATGACTAATTCTTGTTAAATCAAAAATCAAAACTATTTAAATTGACATGACTATAGATTAGAAATTAAAAAGTAGAAAAACAATGGTTGTGGGAGAAAAGTGGATGAAATTTTAAATGAATGTCGCAAAAGTAAACCGATGAAATATATACCGTAGAAAGAGAAAAGAAACGAAAAGGGAGAATTTGAGATACCTGTGTGAAAAAAAGCGGTGAGCTAGAAATAAGTGTGTAAGCATTACTGGGGAAATTGTGAAAATATGTATGGAAAATAATCAATTAAAGATGGAATATATTGTAGCTATTTATGACAATTTTCCCAAATACGGTGGCACGCTGAAGAAGACTGTTGGATTATTAACAGATCGCCAAAGGGAAATTGCACCAGCTTCAAAAATTTGTCTCATTCTTTTGTTATGGATATAATCTAGCATAGTGGCTGCATTAAAATCGATGTTATGATCAGATTTAAAAATGGTTCGGAGAAGTGCATTATTTAGATTACCAACTCTAATATCTCTTTTATGTTCGTAAATATCCTTATGAATGTTTCTCGACGTTTCGCCTTTATATTTAAATTTACAGTCTTTGCAAGGAATACAGTAAATACCGGCCTCAGAAATAATGTTGCGTCGAGGATTCGAGTGTCGTAAACCGCAGATTGTTTTAGAGGGTAGAATGACAGTTTTAATACCAAGTTTATTTAAGTTATTTCCAATGATGTTAATCGAAGAATTATTTGATTAAATAATGTGTGTATGGGGGAGATTAATTTTATCGGAGTGTGTGTTGATATTAGTTCGACGTCGCTTTCTTTTGTGGATTTTAAGAGCTTTGAATTTGGCAAAGTGTAAAAAAGGTTTGGGGCAAAGTAAGTTAAGAAATGAATTTTCTATGTAATTAAATTCATCATTTGAATATTTCGGGGAGCAAACACGAAATACCCTGAGGTAAAAACTTATCATAATTCCTCTTTAATGTTGTGCTGTGAATAGAAAAGTATGTCATTGTTTCGACAGGTGGATTTATCGTCACTCTGAATTCTGATTTGTTATTATTCCTTATAAGTAAAACATCCAAAAAATGGAGAGTGTTGTTGGATTCAAGTTCCCATGTGAACTTTATAGAAAGATCTACATTATTTAGTCAGTCAGTGATACTATTTAAATCAAGATCTTGTGGATGAATAAGTAAAATGTCATCTATGTATCTAAAGTAACTAGCATTGTTGGGGATTATATATGTAAATGGACCAGATTCCAGGAATTCGAGATAAATGCATGCAAGAAGAGCACTATGCTGAGAATCCATTGGTAAACCAAATTTCTGTTTATAAAACGTGTTATTGTATGGGAAATACTTCATCTGCTTATTTTTCCCACTTTCATTTAAAATTTCATCCACATTTTTCCCACTACTGTTTTTCTACTTTTTAATTAATAATTTATTGACATATCAATTGATATAGGTTTAATTTTTGATTTAACAAAAATTAGTTATTTACGTATGATACGTCAGCTTGTTTCCTCTTCTTTTTCCACTCTCTTCTCTTTCCCTACACCCCCTCTCCCCTTTCTTCTATTTCCTTTCTTATTCTTCCGTTCCTTTCTTTTTTTCCTTATTGTTTCTCCTTTTAATTCATTATTTCTCTTGATGGTTCTATTTATTCTACATCATTGTCTTAAACAGACACGTGACATATTTCTAAATGCACACGCTGATTTATTGATTAAACAGTTATCCCTTTCTCTGTATATATAATTTCCCCCTTGTTTTGTATTCATCGGTGATCTAACGTCACTCGATATCATCCTTTCTAAGTCATTAGAACCGAAACGTTATAACGTTGACTTTTTTTACATTAAATTCTTCTCTTTGGATTGTTTTTCAATTTCTCTCTCTCTCTCTTTCTTTCTCTCTCTCTCTTTCTCTTTCTCTCTCTCTCTCTCTCTCTATATATATATATATATATATTCTTTCGTTTTATTTAGGATATCCTTGCACGAGAAATTTTACAAAAAAGAAAAAAAATGATTTTGTTTGCAAAGAAACATCTGGTTTAAAGCTATTCTTGCATGAGCAACTTTTACATGGCAACAAAATGAACATTTTCACGCATTTTATTCGGACATATTGCTTTTCTTCTTTCCTTTAAAAAATGCATTTGCGAAAAATAATTGGACCACAAAGCATAAAATGTAGAATATAAATATCGAAAGAAAACAAAAATACACGAATAGTCATGCGTACCGAAAAGCAGTGATGGTTGATTAGAAAAAAGTTTTGTAAGAGAAATCGTAGAGGAGGTTTAAATTCGAAACTATATATATGTATGTATATGTATAAACGGTGTAAACATGGAACTACTAATATATATATATATATATATATATATATATATATATATAAGATACCCGATACGACTATAAAATGCGAAAGAAAATAGAAAATAGTGGTAAAAAACTTGTCGATTTTCTGCTAATTACATTGAATGCACCTTGTCTTGCAAATCGATACATGTGTACAGGTTACGCGAATATACACTTTATATATATATATATATATATATATATATATATATATATATATATATATATGTATTATTATTATTATTATTATTATTATTATTATCATTATTGAGGTAGTTTGCTATATTCATGAGTAAAGAGTGTTCAGTATTGGTGATTGTGGGATTCAACGTCGCTTGCTGACTTGGACCAAGTCTCTCTCTCTTTCTTCCTCTCTCTTTTTTTCTCTCTCTCTCTCTCTATATATATATATATATATATACGCACGCACACACACACACACACACACACACACATATATATATATATATATATATATATATATATAATAAATTAAGGTTTAGACTTTGGATGTGTGGAAAGAAAATAGCTATTGTAATCATTTTTATAGAGATTTTTAAACGATCGAAAAATAATTCAAATTTAGTTTTCTTGGAAACCAAGAGGATTACATAATATAATGTAAATAAAAAAAATATTTACAAACGTAAAGAAATATTGTGAAAAGAACATTTTGTACGAGAAAACTGACAACTTTAGATGTAAGAGCGAGAGAAATTACACAAGAGCTGAAGAAGGGACCGTCAAAAATGTTGCGTCAATAGTATCACCAATACAAAGAAGAGGTTCAATTCTCTGAATAATTCCTGTCATACTAATGATTCATCTCAAAGTTATAGACTAGACATATCTATTTTGATTTCTGTACTCAGAAAATGAAGAAACGTATTATTACTTTTTCCCGAATTTTATTTTCCAAAGAAACGCTGATAAATTTTGTTTCCTTCATACAAACATATACAAGCGTATTTGTTTGTATGCTTGTGAGTATGTCAGTGAATTTATGTGCGTTTATGCTTTCAAAGTTTTCATTATTTTATTAAAATAAAATGCATCTAGATGGTGACTTTAGGGAAAAGTAGTCAAATAGTTCTGGATATTTTTGCTCAATCACTATTTGTGTAGTCATACCATGCCTGTACTTGACTTTTCGCGTATTACTCGTAATACCTCAACAATGGATAGTCTATTACAGAAGTGGGACAGACATTACCATAACTGGATCTGCTCAAGACTCGAAATATATGATTGATGATTTAAAAAAAATGAAACAACGGAAATAAACTTGAAAGTTGCTGTGTACTGTAATGCCGAGGTACTTCAGGGTAGACCGGTCGATTCATAATCCATATTTGTAGAAATATAATGTATAAATAGATGCTTGTTTTGTTTTTGTTCATCTTTCAGTAAAGAAAAATGATTTTCAGTTCTATTTTGATTCATTTATTTGTTTTTTAAACAGAAATCGTTGGCAACTTTTCAGGAGTGTTTGCTCCAATCAGGATATCAAAATTGTTATCTTTCGCATGAAAGAAAGGTCCAGTGGCTTATTGGTTATCTTGCACTTTGACGTGTTTGAACATACAATGAGAGCAATCAGTGTAAGATAATGGCGGACAGGCGCCACTGTCGACTATAGACTATGACGTCTGGAATTGACATCGGAAATCAATACGAAGATTATTATTCAAAGTTTATTTCTTAATTTATTTGTTTCTTTCTTAATCTCACTTTTCACTTTCTTTACTTTTTCTTTCTCATCATTTGTTTCCTGTACATCTTTTATTTCTCATTCTTAATTTTTATTTTTTACTTCATACTTTTCCTTCCTCAATTTTTCGTTACTTTTTTTTTTGTTTATCCATTTCTTTCTACTTTTCCAGCCCCTCCTTACTTCAACTCTTTTTCTTTTGTCCTTTCCCTCATACTTCCTGTATTTTTGAAGTTTTCCTCTTCTATCCATTTATGTTTCTTGTTTCTTGTGACTCAGTATATACCAACTAGAATAACATTTTATTGATCCTTCCATAAGAAAGGAGTAATAAATTTGTTTATTATACTTTGTAGCATTTATTACTTTTCTTCGAATCTACTTAGGTTATTACCTACAATCTTTTGTTGGCAACCATACGTGTTTATTGGTTTATTTCTACTTATTAATGCTTGACATTTTCTGTATTGTCATTTCGTTTCGTGTCAGTCCCTTTGTTCCTGCTTATATTTTCTCTTTTTGACAAGCAAATGATAAGGGAAGCAACTTGAAGATTTTGTTTTAGAATAATCATTACAATACAAACAGAAGGAACCAAGAGGAAGACAAGGTCATCCATCACGGAACTAATAGTAGAGAGTAAAGAAAATGAAAAATGCCGACTTGTGCCCAGACGGAATGAAGCAAGAATCAGAAAATCGAAATGTGAACGGAACGCACAGGCTCTATCTTTCAAAAATTATACGAACATACATTACTGTGAGTATATATATATATATATATATATATATATATATATATATATATATATATAATGTATATATATATATATATATATATATATATATATATATATATATATATATATATAAAATGTAGGTTGTTGTTATTTAATTACTGAAGAAGTAATCTCTCTCATTTCATGATCTTCAACTATATTTGTTAATAGATATTTCAATATTTCATTTCCTTACCGAATTGTAAACCATTTTTATGAGATCCCCCTAGAGATATTGTAAATTAATTGAAGGAGTTCCACCGTTTCCCTGCGTTAAAACAAGAAAACGTATAAACATAAAGTGTAAATCAAAATGTAGTGACAAGTAGTTCTCCTAAACCTCCAAATAGTAATGTTTCAAATAATGTATAATGGTATTAACAATAATTTCTTGTCATTTCCTACTTCACAAAAATTGTGATTTGTGTCAAAAACGTGCAGAACTGAATATGCAACGATGATTTGATGAACTGAGATAGTTCCAATATTATATGGAATTTATTATCCGATGAAGCATTTTTAATAACTAATTTTTCAACTAGTATTTCTTTCATCTTAATTTCTGTTGACTTTTATTGCGACTTCTCAAATCTTTATAAATAAGAAGCATTTCAGGTCGTAAATAGAAACTCCAACGTGCCTCACTTTTTTTTTCTTGAAAAACTAGTCTGAGCATGAGACCTGCCTTATGGATTCGGACACAAACGCAATCGATTATATTAGACCAAATTTAACCATAGAGGTATATTCTTTATTTTACCACGAACGCTGAATTCATTGCCGTCTTTAATGCTTACATTAATGAGTACTATCAGTAGCAATATTATTTAAAATTCATTTTTAGATAAAGCATAGTCATTTATGAACACTTTTTACAATTTAGTTATTAATTTCAGTTGCTTTTCAGGTAAACATCTATTCTCATTCTATCCTCATTCTATCATCTAATCAATATGGCAACTGTTTCCCTAATACAGCTTTTCCGAGTAAAAAACAGATTCTTTTTGAGACTTATGAATCATATCTGATTCACAATGATCACTCATGGCAGTCTGAGAAGTTGCTATAAAAAGCTTCTGAAGTTGCTATAAAAGGCTACTGAAGTTGCTATAAAACTTTCTGAAGTTGCTATAAAAGGCTACTGAAGTTGCTATAAAATGCTTGAGAAGTTGCTATAAAAGGCTACTGAAGTTGCTATAAAAAGTTCGTGAAAGAATTAATAATTATTAGTACTGATAATAATTCATTGAGAGCTATCAGCCGTAAATTTCCCATATCTTTAAAAACTGTATTAAAGACGAATACAAATTTTTGTGAATGCATGCAGGCGTGTGTAGGGGGGAGAAGTTAGAGAATTACATTCTTTTTGCTACTAGTCAGTTTGTTTCTGCTTTTTAATCTAGCATTTAATATCGTTAGTGCTGTATAAATTCTTTTATCTTAAAACTATTTTTACACCTTAGATATTTTCTTCAAAGTGAAGGCTTGTGCCACTCACATGACGCAATCACCGTTTTTATCTCACTTGTCAGTCTTTGAAATCTTTTCAAGGAAACTCTCAAAAGATGAACGAAAAATTATGTCCTAAGACTGAAAAATTGATACTCGAATCCTTATTACTAAGACATCTTGTTTATGAAAGACGCTTTCTTCAAAGTTCATGCTCTTTAAAATAGGACTGATATTTTCTTATTGAAGTCTAGTAAACACAAAGAAAGAAAAAAGTGTGTCTATTCACAAAAGTTATTTAACATTTAGTCATTGATGGAATATTTTCTCATAAGTCTGAAAACATTTTTGGTTGTATTTTTAAAACTTGATATTTGTCTCTTTTTTCTTCTTTTATTAATCACGACATATATGCAGATTCATACACGAATATACAAACGCTTGTATGTTTTGGTCGACCTATTTGCAGTGGTGAAATTGCTAGCGGATGTTTTCAAATTATCAATGTAAACCTTTCCGTTATGAGTGTCCATTCAACCTTTAAAAATCCACTTTATATCTGTATTTATTCGATTGATTGTAGACGAATAACTGTTCCCATAAAGAATGCAAATTACACCCTTTTACAATAATCAGCCTAATACTTCAGCTTTTAGAATAATTCTCACTCTCATAAACTTTGTTTTTATAGTCACCTGCTCAAAACATTGTGCTTATTACTTATGTCATAGTATCTATTAGACCACTAACAATTAATATCTAGCAAGATATTGCTCAATTCTTAAAGTTAGAACATCTTATTGTACAAACGAATGTTTCTCAATGATGTTTTCAACTGTATAACAGTTACATGCATAAAGATATCAGGTCATTATAAAATAACTGGTTTTCTATTGGCTACTTATTCACCTTCTGATAAACACGAAGATTCCTGTATTAAATATATAATGAGTGAAAAATAACTTTATTATGGAAAACACTCTTCCAAATGGTGAAAAATAAAAGTAAAAATCCCTCATTTATTTTTTTCTGTATTTTATTTTAAGAAGCAGTATTTCAGAAACGGTTTATTATTATTATTATTATTATTATTATTATTATTATTATTATTATTATTATTATTATTAGAGTTTTTAACATCAGCGTTAGCTGATGGTCTTTCACTGAAATTTGAGTGACAGCAAGTCTCCTCAAGTCTCCAGGACTCTTCTCGGTATTCTGGCCGTTTTCAATAATGCTGTATTTTGAATGGTCTCCACTCGTCCGCCAACTTCCAAGTCCTCCAGTCCTTTTAGTAATCCTTTAGTTACTGTTCCAAACGCACCAATTACAATTGGTATAATTGTCACCAGCATTTTCCATAACTTTTTCAATTCCTTAGCAAGGTCGAGGTACTTATCCTTCTTTTCACATTCTTTCAGTTTTATTCTGCGGTCAGCCGGTACAGCAAAGTCCACAATTCTGCAAATTCAATTATTGTTATTATTATTATTATTATTTACTTCTTTAGAGTTACTCACATCAGTATCGGCGGATGGTTTTTCACTGGAGTCTGAGTGATAGCAAGTCTCCTCAAGTCTCCAGGACTCTTCTTAGTATTCTGGCTCTTCTCAGTAATGCTGCCATTTGGATTGTCTCCACCCGTCCGTCAACTTCCAAGTCCTCCAGGCTTTTTAATAATCCTTTAGTTATTGTGCCTAACGCACCAATCACAATTGGCACAATCGTTACTTTCATGTTCCACAGCTTTTTCAATTCTTTAGCAAGGTCGAGGTACTTATCCTTCTTTTCACTTTCCTTCAGATTTATTCTGTGGTCAGCCGGGACAGCAAAGTCTACAATTTTGCAGATTCTCTTTTTTTTTTTGTTGATTGTTATGAGGTCTGGTCTTCTGGCCGGGATTAGGTTATCCGTTTCTATGCTAAAGTCCCATAGGAGTTTATGCGAGTCATTTTCTCGCACAGGTGCCGGGTTGTGCATATATCATTTGTTTGTATGGTCGAATTGAAATTTCCTACACATTTCCGTGTGGATCACCTTACTGGCCCAGTTGTGTCTCGCCTTATACTCCTTCTGTGCTAATTTGCTGCATTCGCTTTTTATGTGATTGATCGTTTCGTCTCTGTCACCGCATAGCCTACATTTACTGTTTTGTTGCGTCTTATTTATTCTCGCTTTGATATGATTGGTTCTTATGGCGTTGTCCTGTGCTGCTATTAGGAGGGATTCCATTTCTCTCTTAAGGCTTCCTTTTCTTAGCCAGGTCCAGGTTATTATTATTATTATTATTATTATTATTATTATTATTATTATTATTATTTTAGAGTTTTTCACATCACCGTTAGCTGATGGTCATTCACTGGAGTTTGAGTGACAGCAAGTCTCCTCATGTCTCCAGGACTCTTCTCAGTATTCTGGCTGTTCTCGACAATGCTGTAGTTTGAATGGTCTTCACTCGTCCTCCAACTTTCAAGTCCTCCAGTCCCTTTAATAGTCCTTTAATTATTGTAGTAAATGCACCAATCACAATTGGTATAATCGTCACCTTCATGTTCCATAGCTTTTTCAATTCCCTAGCAAGGTTTAGGTACGTATTCTTTTCACTTTTTTTCAGTTTTATTCTATGATCAGCCGGCACAGCAAAGTCAATAATTTTGCAAGTTCTCTTTTTTGTTGTTGTTGATTACTATAAGGTCTGGTTTCCTGGCCGAGATTAGATGATCCGTTTGTATGTTAAAGTCCCATAGAAGTTTGTGTGTGTCATTCTCCTGGACAGGTGCTGGGTGGTGCATATACCATTTATTCGTATAGTCAAATTTAAGTTTCTTGCACATCTCCCAGTGCATCACCTTGCCGACCCAGTCGTGTCTAGTCTTATACTCCTTCAGTGCTAATTTGCTGCATTCGCTTATTATGTGATTGGTGGTTTCGTCTCTATCACCGCATAACCTACATTTGCTATTTTGTTACGTATTATTATTATTATTATTATTATTATTATTATTATTATTATTATTATTAATTTGATTTTTTAAATGGAAAATTTTAAGAGAAAAATGCTTAGATAAAAGTAAACTTTTAACAAAAATCGATAAAATCTGAAAGCAAAATTGTTTTTCTTCAAAATGTAACTTCAAAATAGTTTGAAGAAAAATTGACAAATGCGATTTAGAAAAACATTGAAAGTATTGAAATTATTTTACAGCTAAAATGAATTATTTACTGAGGCCAAACAATTTTCGATCGTAGTCACTTGTCAATAAACCAAAAAACTACTGAGAGTATTTCCAACTTTCCAGATCTGAATTCTTTTATGTATTGATGAACAGTATGACTATTTTGATTGTTCGTTTCTTCATTCGTCTGTCCGTAACTTGATCTAGAATGAGAGTGTAGTATCTGCGTATTCTGTCAATGATTAATGTATCGACTCCAAGCACTTTTGTCTTGGATCTAAGGAATTTAATATCTGTAAGGGCATTTTCTTATTTGTTTGTTTATAAGTTCATAGCTTAAAGACAGAAACTGAGTTATTTCATAAAAATGTTTATTTTCCAACATAGTCTCCTTTCTGATAAACTCAGTGTTAAATATTCCTTAATATTCATCATACTATGCAGTGAAAGTTTTAAATCAAAATTCAGTTTATAACTTCGTCAGGTTACAGATTTATTGATCCAGCCTCTTACAATTGATTGATACAACACTTCCCAATGCCATCTTTTGCACAATCTCGCCTTTTCTTTCACGCTATGCGTACGTGCGTTACTATTCTCATTTTTTCTAAAGATTTTGCAGCTGATCCATTCTCTAGTTAACATAAATCTTTTGTT
Source organism: Sepioteuthis lessoniana (assembly GCA_963585895.1). Lineage (NCBI taxonomy): Eukaryota > Metazoa > Mollusca > Cephalopoda > Myopsida > Loliginidae > Sepioteuthis > Sepioteuthis lessoniana. The sequence continues at coordinate 35,920,135 of OY757927.1, forward strand.
TCAGAAATTGGAGAGTTCCGCTTCCATAAATCTTTGTATTCTATGTTGTTTTCTCGGTGCTTTTCTTTTTTAAGTTTCACAATGATGGGATTTAACCGACTTCCCACCAAGTCAGTATTTAACACAAGGTCATTTTGTAGTGGGGAGCAACACACAAATCGAGACTCATGTGTGGCTAATCCAAAAAAAAATTCTTGGTTCCGTCGGCATTGCCTTTTTAGAGTGCCTCAGCAATAAACACAACTCTAAGCCTAGGAAAAAGCCCCCTGAGACTAGTCGATCAACTTACAATTACCCACCCGGCACCAATGCCAGATGGTCCTACCTGGGGGTCGGTAGAAATTGAAGTTTAACAAAGTTTTCGCTTTCACAGAAGAGGAAACGAATAAAACAAAGCTGGTCAATAAGACAAGAATGCAACGACGTTAAAAAGAAAACAAAACTGAAGTTGATGATAACAATAAAAAGCACTAGAAATTATCTTTAGACTGTTTCAGCTTATAAATGTACAGGAATAACTCATTTTAAATAATTATAGTCAAAATATATTTAAATCAGACAATATACTGAATTCGTTTGATTTTGTTGACTTTGATCTTCTCTGACGTAAAATTGACTTGTCTTTTACTCATGTCTTTGCCACTAAATAGACGACCAATATTTACTTTGATCGATAAATCTAATAATGATTTGAAGTATGAAGTGAATACTGTTATTTTTGTCATTATAATAGCTTCTTTCTCTCTTTCTGTCTGTCTGTGACTCTCTCTCTCTCTCTCTCTCTCTCTCTCTCTATATATATATATATATATATATATATATATATATATAAGAAGTGTTTCGGATTATTTTACTTTTTCATCTACTTAATTGTCATTTGCATTTATTTTGTGATATGAGCTAGATCAAAATCTTGGTTAAAAACGTGATAGGAATCAACTTCTGAGCAGCACCTCCCCATTGAACAGTAATGGGTTACCTAACATCTTGTTCTTCCCGAAACGTGTGCATGTTAAACCAATTATGTGTCATATTTTAACTCTTGTTGGGAGGTTGTTAAATACAGAAACATACTTGAACGTTGGGTTGTAGATTTCAATCTACTTCATTTTTTATAGGATATATATGGTTAAGAATTTTCACTCAGAAAGAGATGGCGACAAATTCTTTGGATAAACCTGGCTATTTTTGATAAAAATTCCCTCGGGTTTAAACGTATTCCTACTTTAATATATGTTCACTATTTTGTGTCTTTTTCTTCACTTTTGCCATTTTTTATTACTAAAGGAAGAAAACACTAATGCTACGACATTGTGAGCTTCAGTATGAGTAAAGGGATTTGAACTGACATTTCCTGAACATTAAATTATTCATTTCTTGTGGAACACGCTTCTATCTCATAAATACTATTATATATATATATATATATATATATATACATATATATATATATATATATATATACGGAGAATGTGCATTTAAAAATAAAAAAATAGCTTATATTCTATATTGCAGAATACAGTATATATATATATATATATATATATATATATATATATATATATGTGTGTGTGTGTGTGTGTGTGTGTGTGTGTGTGTGTGTGTGTGTGTGTGTGTGTGTGTGTGTGCGTGTAAAAGAACAAAAACAAAAGATATTGTGACATTAAAAGGCCCGTCAATATAAAAACGATTTACTAACACACACACACACACACACACACACACACACACACACACACACACACGTATATATATATATATATATATATATATATATATATATATATATATATATGTATATAACTAATGATAAAAATGATATGTGAAAGAAAACACGATCGTTTTTCGATAAAATAAAGGGTTCATATTCTAGTAAGTAGAACAGTATAACAACTACAATTATTTTCATCTTAACTTTCTTGATTCATTCTGTTACTATTGGTTTTAATTATTTTACAAAGCGTTAAAAACCACAATATTCCGACAGATGTTTGCTGGGAGTAGTAAATATTCTATTATTAGATAAATTATTGTTATTTAGTACTTCCCAAAAACTTCTGTAAGAGGATTGTGTTTTTTCTTTTTTGCTTTATAAAACCAGCAAAACTGATTATAACATGGAAGCTGAGGAAGTTGAAAGAAGAAATATTCTAGTCTATACACACACACACACACACACACACACACACACACACACACACACACACATATATATATATATATATATATGTGTGTGTGTGTGTGTGTGTGTGTGTGTGTGTGTGTGACTATTTGACAGGTGTTGATATCTATTTCTATTGCTGAAGTGAATGGATCTGAAAAATTAAGAGTAACCCAGTTTGAAAGAGATGTGCACCTGTCAACACCTGGGAAAAGAGAGCCAACCAACACTTCAACATTCGTTTCTTCACAGATCATTCCCGCCGAAGTCAGCTGGAAAAAATGCGATGAACGAAAAGAGTTGTCGAAATTCCTTGGTGCTTCAAATCAACATAAATAAATTCATGTTTACTGGACTAGTTAAAGTCAATATTTCTAGAGAATTCGACATGAACAGGGCTCAATTTCACTGGTTTGCGATTGTGGAATGCTTGTCACTACAAAAGCACAGCCAATTTTGTACGAAAAGCAAACAGGATATGTTTATCAGGATTTTGTTATATAATAATGTGCCGGTTTTTCACTGGTTAGAGGTTAAGAATCACAGCTGTTCATTTGACAATCTTTGCAAAGGAGAACTTTACACCAAACAGTTAAAAACAGCACTTTTTACTATAATAGCCCTTTCTAAGCAATAATGATATGCAATTATTTGGTATTTTCTGCTTGAAGGATCCTTAATAAGCGTAATTAGTAATTTTTCATTAAATGGGGCTGATTATTAGCTAAATAATTCCTTAAATCATTCTTTTGAAGTTTGGAAATTTAAGTTGTGTACGATTATCTAAGCAATAACATGGCTTCCTACTGATTATTTCTTGCTGCATACTGCTCTGTCGATTTTCCAATGAAGAACGAAGATATTTTACGCTAAACTTTTCCCTCTGTTCCGAAAATATTTTTATCAAATTTGGTAGTACTATCTACAGAAGACAAGCAAACTTTTTCCAAATCAATGTTGATGAAATCAGTAAATCCCAGATTAAAATAAACTTAACTATAAGCATATAGACACATAACATAGACAGAAAATTATTGTCCAAACGATTATAACTTTGGTCATTTGTAGATGAAATTCCAATTTTAGTCAAATATATTTGTATGTCGAAAGTTAAACTAAAATTTAAAGCATTTGCCTCTCTTCTATCATTAAAAATCAAATGTTTAATATTGAAATGATACGAAAAATGACAAAGGTTCAACTAAGACACAATAAATGACTTCAATATAACGGGTTAAACAGAGGGTAAATTATTTTGGGGATGTAAGAGCGAGTGAGCAAAACCTATTCGCATGTTTTTATTGAAATAAGATTCTTTACTCAAACTAAAATATGGAAGACATTTGCATCTACGAACAGGCACATGTCATTGCACGCAGTCAACGATTGTGCCTCGTGTAAAACCCAACGGAAAACATGTTGTCTTCATTCGAATCCTACATCCACGTTTATTACGTGCAAAACGGTTTTGTAAATGGAATAGACGCCAAAACAAATTGAAAATAGAGGTAGTTCAATAGCACTCACAAAGAGAGAGAGAGAGAGAGAGAGAGAGAGAGAGAGAGAGAGAGAGAGAGAGAGAGAACGAGAAGATTAAACAAAAAAATATCAAGGAAATAAATGAAATAGAAAAAGGGAATGGGAAAGGGAAATAGCTGGCATAAAAAAATTGGAAAAAGGATGAAGAAATACTAAAAAACCAAAAGAGAGAAAAAATGATGACGAAAATAGAAGAAAAAAACTGAGAAGAAAGGAAGAAGAATGGGAAAAGGGGAATGAATATTAGTAAAGTAGCAAAGTAATATTGGATGGGATATAATGGAAAAATATGTAAAAGTTAATGGGAGACCTTTGCAGTTATGTCGGCAGATAGTTAAGAATCAAGATTAAAGGAATGAGTTAAAGAAACAAGGATTATGTGTGCATACACGTGTCAAAGCAAGAAGAAGAAGAAGAAGAAGAAGAAGAAGAAGAAGAAGAAGAAGAAGAAGAAGAAGAAATATATGCAAATTTAGTTTAAAATAATCTCTAAGAAATTCAAATAAACTCATAACTTTTTAATCTTTCACTTCTCTTTTCTTCATTGAATTCTGATAACAGATAATGAATTCAAATATTCCATAATGCACCACAACACTTTTTTTTAATGACATTAACAAGCAGAAGTGTTATCTATCTATCTATCTATCTATCTATCTATCTATCTATCTATCTATCTATCTATCTATCTATCTATCTATCTATGTAAGTGTGTGTGTGTGTGTGCATCATGTCATCTCATATGTAATATTCAAATTTTAGTTCAGAAATGACCAGTGTTTATTTATTCATTTATTTTTTAATTATTAATAATAACAAAGGATCCATCGTTTTTATCAAACTTTTTCTTATGAGGCATTAGATCCGTAAAATCTTTTTTGTAAATTCTTTTTGTTAGGCGAAAAAGAACGCCGTGAAAATGTTCACCACGTCAAAAGATGACAATTTGGATCATACCATCACACAATTCCAGAAAAATTACTTTAATTTTTGTAAATACCATAAATATTTTGACTTATTTCTTTAACGCTGTGGCCTTCTTTTAACTCATACAGCATTACATGTTTTTATTTTCTCCGTAGACAGACTCATCTTCAACAGACTCATCTTCTTACTAAGTTACTTGAATCGAACTGTGAAAACATAATTTATTCATTTAAAACCTCACGGATACGTATTCATTATTATTAGAACCGGAAAACATAATTCATTCAATCATTATCAGATTTAAAATGATACTTATGAAATGACAACAAAATACATGCAAATATACATTTGAACCACATTCCATAAATTAATGTTAGACACATCACAGAAATAGATTCACCGACAATTCTTAATACCGCTTCCCCTTCCCAAGTTTGAAAGATAGATAGATAGATAGATAGATAGAGAGAGAGAGAGAAGGAATAGGAAGAGAAGGAGGTGGAAATAAAGTATTAATGCCGAGAGTGAATTTTCAGCATCTACTATTCTTTTGAAAGTGTGCTGTTGTTGAACATATGAAAATAAGGAAGAAAAACCATTCACTAAGAAAAACTGCAAAGCTTTTTAGATAAACCTTTTCTACTAGTTTTAGTTTGGGGCCAACGATGGTCGAAACGTGTGATAATTAGCTCATTAGATGAATTTATATGAAGACGATCCTCGTTGAGATGACATCATTGTTGTCACTCTTCGTTGACATTTCATAACATTTGCTTCTGAATCTACCAATGATAAAAGAAATGAGAATATCAGATCTTTACAGTATTAGCAAGAGCTCTGTTTTATTCGGTTTTATTTTCTTTGTTGCGTATAATCTTTGAAAAATAGGAAAAACTGACCAAGAAAGATCAAAATTATAACAATGCGAATTCAAAAGAAAGAATTTGTCATACTAAAATCAACTATTGAAAAGATGAAAAAGAAAATAAAGAAAAAAAAAAGGGAAAAGAAGATGAAAAAGAAAATTAAAAAAATAAGGAAAAAGAAGATAAAAAAATACAGAAAAAGAAGAGAAAAGAAAATGAAAAAGAAAGTAAAGAAAAAAGAAGGGAAGAAGATGAAAAAGAAATTAAGGCAAAAAGAAGAGAAAAGAAGATGAAAAAGAAAATAAAGAGAAAAGAAGGAAAAAGAAGATGAAAAAGAAAATAAGGAAAAAAAGAAGGGAAAAAGAAGATGAAAAAGAAAATAAAGAAAAAAGAAGAGGAAAAGAAAATGGAAAAGAAAATGAAGATAAAAGAAGGGAAAAGAAGATGAAAAAGAAAATAAAGGAAAAAGAAGGGAAAAAGAAGATGAAAAAGAAAATAAAGAAAAAAGAAGAAAAGAAGATGGAAAAGAAAATGAAGATAAAAGAAGATGGAAAAGAAGATGAAAAAGAAAAAAAGGGAAAAAAAGAGAGGCTGGGAAAAAGAAGAGTGAAATGAAAACTCAAGATAAATCAAATTTTGATTGTAATAATTTCCAATCATTATGTTTGTTAAAATGCGACACAATATTGGCTGACGATTTATAACGAGATTGAATCTTTTCTTTGTTTTCCCACATTTTGTTGTCTCAAGATATAGCAATCGAATCGCTGTCCAAAATAACTGACATAAATGAAACGAAAAGGAAATAACTATTAATCATTATGTAATTATCAATTAACTTGCAGAACCTGTGAAAATTTCAAGGTGCAAATTCACAACTTGTTCATATTCGAAAAATAAAACTCATAAATATTTGTTTTCGTCTTTTCAAATATTTTTATTAACTCTTTTAAAATGATGCTTATTCATTTATAAATGTTTTTTCTTTGATAAAAAACAACGTCAGTATTATAATTCTAAGAAGTTCTTGAACCACAAAATACCGCTTCTCATTTGCCTTTTTGTGATATAATATATGAACTTAATTTTGAATTAAATTTAAATTAGAATGGTCACCATTTGGTAAAATAAAAAAATGGGCTGCAAATTCAGTCAAAAATGAAACTGTACGAAATGCATAAAAAAAATAGAGCAAATATATTATAAAAAATAGAAAATGATAATATAAAAAATAAAAAATAATAATATAAAAGATAATAATATAAAAATAAAACAATTATAAAATAAAAAAATAGAAATTATGGTATATGAAAATGAAAAATAAAAAATGAAATTAACTGAAAACTTTTGTTTTATGACTTTGCAATCATCGTGAAACTCAGAGTTATAAAATTAATTTGACATTGTTTTGAATGTGTAAAGAACAGAACATACATGTGTCAACCTTAGCGAATCTTTTATTGTCATTGGTGAGCATAGATTCCTAAGGATTCTTGCATCAGTTATAAGTAGAATCATTTGGAATAGAGAAATAAATCCAAAATACATAAATTTAATCTACCATCACTGCTTTATCGACAGGGTATATCAATAAATTCGAATATAAGAAGAAGAAAAAGAAGAAGAAAAGAGCAAAAACAAAAACAAAAACAGAGACTTGATTATAATGTTAAATATTATAAAAGAAAATAAAGTATTAGGTGTAGAGGACGTCATTTGAGCGTTGTATTTTTTATGAGAATCTTGGAATAAGAAGCTGCACAGATGAAAAAAAAAAACGTTTAAAAAAGAAAAAAAGGGAGCAAAATCTTTCCTTGAACTAAAAGAAAAACGAGGTACTTTTTTGAAGGAGATATGAAAAAACAGTAGATATAAACTGATAGATTTTTACAATTATAAAAAAAAGAAAATCGAAAAATTCGAAAGCCTAAATTCATTTAACCATTTTCAGTAAAATATATTTCAGGGGGAGATGGTTTTACTACATCAACAGAAAAGACCACGATAAAAAAATAGAAAAATGTTCCACATAAAAATATACGTATTGATACATTTTGCATTTCATATACCTCTGTGGATAACGTCATTAATTATATACAATTAAATAGATAAGTGAATGAATAAATTCTTACAAATACTGCAAAAACAACAGTAGTACCACCAATAAAACTGTCATCAAATGATGCCAGTTAAGTCAGGCAGTGTTTCGGGGCTGAAGTATCATTACTATTAACCCAAGACACCTCAGCAATAATTTATGATAGCACCAAATTTTGTTGACAATACACCATATTGCAGGACTACCATATTTATGCAGATACTGATTCTGTTTGATTTTTGATGTATTTCAATTTTTCTGCTGGTAACAACCCGAATTTAGTTAGATATGCTGAGGTAAAATTAGCAATAAAACCATGGCATTGGACTTAGACGGGAAATAGGTCGGTAGACTAGCTATTTTGTAGACATTGCTCTCAGAGACATTTTTACTTTTCCTTCTTCTATTGTGTGCCAGTCAATTTTGGATGCATTGCTTTTTGTACTTTTCCAGCCTAGGTTGATGAACCCAGCCAAATTTTGTGAGCATTGCTCTTCGTACTTTTTATAGTTAACGTTGAAGTGCCAAGTAAATTTTAGACGTATTGTTCTTTGTACTTGTCCAGCGTACACTGATGTGCTCAGTCAATTATAGTCACATTGCCCTTTCTACTTTTTCTGCTTACGTTGAAATGGCCAGTCGGTTTGAGGAGCGTGGCCATTTGCACTTTTACATTTTATGATGAAAAGCCAAGTCAATTTTGGCTCTTCGTACTTTTCCAGCATACGCTGATGTTCCCCTTCAACTTTTGTAAGATTTGCTCTTCGTACTTTACTAGATTAAGTTGATAGGCCCAGTTAATTTTGGACTCATTTCTCTGTACTTTTCCAGCTTACGTTGATGTGCCCAATCCATTTTGGACGCATGATTCTTCGAATTTTTTCTAGCGTACGTTGATATTCCAAGCATTTTTTAAATAACTATTGCTCTTTATACTTCCCCAGCGTACATTGATGTTCCCAGTTTATTTTGAACACGTAATTCTTCGAACTTTTCCAGCGTACGTTGATGGACCCTATCATTTTTGACTCATTGCTCTTTGTAAATTTCCACCTTTCCTTAATGTACCCAGTCAATTTTGGACACATTGCACTTTGAACTTTTCTAGCTTACGTTGATATGCCCCATTCAACTTTTGTAAGCATTGCTATTCGTATTTTCCCAGTGTAAGTTGGTATGCTCAGTCAATTTTTGTAAATGTTGGTCTTTGTAATTTTTCAGCGTAGATTGATGTAGCCCACTCAATTTTTGCACGCATTGCTCTTTGTACTTTTCCAAATTACGTTATGTACCCAGTCAATTTGGACGCATGGTTCTTCCAAATTTTCCAGTGTAAGTTGATGTGACCTGTCTATTTTGAACGGGTTGCTCTTTGTACTTTTCCATATTACCAAGTCAATTTTGTAAGAATTACATTTTTTATGTTTCCAGCGTAAGTTGGTGTGCAAAGTTGGTTTGGGCGCATTGCTATTTGTACTTTTCCAGATAACGTTGATGTGCCCCATTCAACTTTTTTAAGCATTGCTCTCAGTACTTTTACAACTTAAGTTGATGTGAGCAGTCAAATTTTGTAAGCATTGCTTTTTGAAAGTTTTCAGAGTACGTTGATGTAAGTCAGTAAATTTTGGACGCATTGCTCTTTGTAGTTTTCCAGATAAAGTTATGTGCCCAGTCAATTCGGACTCATAGCTCGTCAGAATTTTTCCAGCGTACATTGATGTGCCCTGTAATTTTTTAACGCATTGCTCTTTGTACATTCTCAGCTTACGTTGATATAACCAATCAATTTTAGATACATTGCTTTTGGTGCTTTTCCAGCATACATTGAAATGCCCAGTAAGTTTTAGATATGTTGCTCTTCGTACGTTTCCAGCATACGTTGATGTACCCAGTCAATGTTGGATTCGTTGCTCTGCGACTTTTCCAGCATACACTGATGTACCCAGTCAATTTTGGATTCGTTGCTCTTCGCCTTTTCCAGCATACGTTGATGTACCCAGTCAATTTTGGATTCGTTGCTCTTCGCCTTTTCCAGCATACGTTGATGTATCAAGTCAATGTTGGATTCATTGCTCTTCGACTTTTCCAGTATACGTTGATGTACCCAGTCAATTTTGGATTCGTTGCTCTTCGACTTTTCCAGCATACTTTGATGTACCAAGTCAATGTTGGATTCGTTGCTGTTCGACTATTCCAGCATACGTTGAGTTACTCAGTCAATATTGGATACATTGCCCTTTGTAATTTTCCAGCTTACGTTTAAGTCCTAGTCAATTTTGGAGGCTTTATTCTTTGTACTTTTCCAGTTTACGTTGATGTGCCCAGTCAATTTTAAAAGAAAAGTCTATTAACTCAATGATGTCAACTCTTTTTAGATTAAAAAAAAAAACATATCATAATATCTAGATCCTAAATGGTTAACGTTATCTCAGCTGAACAGCTAAGATGAAATTTCAAATCTACACTGACCTTCCAGTCTGTGCAACCATCAAATTACGAGTAATTGTACTTATCTGGAAAAGTAATTCCTTGAATGTTTACTTCTTTTGGAAAATTTATCAGTTATTTTCAATAGAAAATTTATTGGCAGCTCTATAACGCCTCTTTGTAGCTTCTGAAATGAGCTACAATCTCTGATTATGTCTCCGTGTGTAGTTTATGCAAATAATCAAAACCAATGAGACGATGTTTGAGGCTAGCAGTCTTCCCATATGCACTGCATCGTTCAAATATTTTGGACTTCCACAATCTGATGTTGTCTAGTGTTAGTAGGAAGTTGTAAACTGCATCAATAAGGAAAAATTATCTTTGGGTCTACTTGTTTACTGTCACGCCATAAAATACACCTTTCTTGGATATTTTCCTGCCTATCCTGAGCACCCTCTTTCAATTGTCCAACAGCTGCAGCATGACAATTGCCCATCTTTTCTATTTCTTGAAAATTCCTTTTGACCACTAAATGGATGTAAACTTACCCCAGTTCTGCCAGCTGTCATAGCACCAACCACTTCCATCGTTTTAAGAAATGATTCTGTATTTTTAGAGCATTTCAGATCAGTTATGAGAGCTTTTTCTTGTGCGTCTCTAGAGTCACGCAGCATTTGAAAAAGACGTGAATTTCTAACAAGTGGCGGTGGAAATTTCGACTTCGATATCGGGCAGTATAATACTACATTTGTCAGAGAAATAGGCACTCCTAGCCATTTCTTGATACCTATTAATTAAACACTCCATTGTTTCAACTCTTGTTGGTTATATTTCATATGCCTGCAAGAGCCACACTATTCTGGGAATAATGCCAAAATAAATACACCGTAATTTATCTTTGGCAATAAGATCACATTTATCAATGAAGTGTAAACCATCCCTCAGTTGTTTCGCCACTTATTTCTAGCAATAGCAACCAGTCAGAAGAATCAACGACCAAGGCCCTTAACGCTTCTTTCTCACTTTGAAAAGATTTCGTTTCCTTTGATGGAGAATTTTATTTCCCTAAAGGTTTCCTTTATCAAAGACACGCTGCTTTATTTTATTCTTATGTTTGTCCAACTAAAAAGGTCTTCAAGGCGGATCACATGGTGTTTCATGTTATTATATCACCATGTCATGCCGCAAGCACGAATTTCCCTAACTCTCCCACCATTCATCCCTATCGTCCATTGCTTCCGGTAGGTCTTCAAGACTACATCCTGTGTCCATACAGAGCTGTTGTAGATAAGTTCTAGCTGGTCGTCCAACACTTGCTCGTCCGTGTGAAGCGGTCTGTAGGAGAATTTTGCTTATGAGTTCGTCCTTACTTCTCTAGCAGAGTCCCACATGTCTTGTTCGTCTAATTTGAATGATTTTTGAGATGGGAATTAGGTAGCTTTACAGCTGTTATTTTGTGGGATGTTGCTTCCAAGATTTATTCAATATAGCTCGTAGCACTCTAGTGCAATTGTCGTCAAGCTTTTTCTCTAAACGCTTAGTCAGCGTCCATGTGGTACATCCATGTAGTAGTATGGACACGACCCCTGCTTTGAAAAATTGCGTTTTATTTTTCGGGTTGGTTTGACTTACATATGTCCCATAACCTATCGATAGCTGTCCATGCCTTTACTAGTCACGTATTGATGTCATTTTCCGTAGATGAGACGCTCCTTCCAAGGTAAGTAAACTTCCGAGGTATGTGAAGTAGTTTAAGAGAATCACCATTTAGTATGGAGATGTCATTGCTTTAATTAAATCACATGTACTCCGTTTTGTCTGCGTTCACATGGACACCTATGCTGCCTGTTGCTCATTCCAGACCATGCAACAGGGATACGACCTGGGCGGATGTATTTGCCAGAAGAGCTATATCATCATCGCAGTCCACGCCCGTAAAAGTTTGTGCTGGGTATCCTCTGCTTCTTGCCTTTTCCAATGTAAGCCATTTTACTTCATCAAATCTATAGACGTTCGAAGTTGGAAGTATTGGCAGATTATGAACAGGTGTGGGTATATATATATATATATATATATATATGATTATGTATGAGGGCTGATATATCACCAGTTTCATTAATACATTATATAAGTGGATTATGTAGTAACGATGATTTTTCATTGGATACGATGTGAAATCAGTATATTTCACTCAATCGTATCAGCGTTGTCAAAAAGGATTATCCTTAAAGAAAAAAAAACATATATTGAATTTTATCTCAAAGACATAATATTTTTCCGACAAAATTTTCTGCTTGATCTCGTTCCATAAAATATGTTCACATATGAATTCTTACGTAATGATCAATTGTATTTAATTATTTAAAAATCCATCATCGTTTAAGTTGTAGTAGATGCTTTTATGGTTATACAGAACAGCACAAAGATAATAATTTGCGAACAATTTGATGAAACCCAAATCTTATAAATTTTTTAAAACCTTATCTAATGACCAGGCAAACGTGTTTTTGCTTACAACAGAATCAGATAATAAACTGAAAGTGGACAGGTATAAGATATATCAGTTTGCTACGGATTTTAATTTGAATGATCTTAAAAAGGATAAAATTTAGAAATAGATTCTTCCAGGAAAGATTTAATAAAATAGATTTAATGTACGTCAAATATTTTACCGATGTTGATTCTGTAGTTTTAACATATTTGACACACACACATACACACACACGCACACACACACACACATAACGCATACGCATTATAAATAAGTCACAGTTGTTTCCAATAACATTTCCAGTTTCCCTGTGCATCATCAAGTTACAGCCGATGGATCGATCGATTGCACATCCACAGTAATAAAAGCGAATAGAGATGCAGGAAATGAAAATGTATATCCTCAAGTTTGTCTTTTTTTTAAATTCATTTTTATTTGTTACGTTTTGATTTTTTTCTGCTTACATAGCCGAATGGAGTGCCAAAAGACAACTTGGTTCAGTGTGTGCACGACCGACATTTTTGCTTTTTGTTCTGCCTTCAGCATAAAAGAATATGTAATTACCATTTGCGCTACTTTATCATCGCTGAAAACATCTCTTCTGCTCATAATTTGTAAATGAATCCAGCTTGAGAGACTCGGTATTTGTTTTCTTTGGATCACATTTTATGAATACTTTGATACTTGTCTATTCTCAATGGTTTATATTCGTTCACTTCCATAATTTTTGTAGGCTTCTATTTTTCTTTCTTCTTACTTCAAGTACATGACGTGATGCAATTGTTAGAGGGCTGATATCACAAACTATTTAGTGAGAGTCAGTTATTCATGTGTATTTCATTAATTCGTGTATGCATCTGTTTGGCTTTCTTCCTTTTTGGTGTTAGTAGTTGTTAATATTTTATCACGTTTACAGGACAACGTATTGAATATTTTTTTAATCGTGTGTCAACATTTGATGTTTACGTTGGCTAGTTTTAATATAGAAGTTTCTAATCAATTGCATTACACTTTTCACTCAATTTGTTAACTCTTTGACTTCACACATCTCTGCAGAGGTTAAAAACTTAGTACATTTGTCTTCATTAATAGTATTCCACATTTAAGTTCAAGTAAAAGTGATTGTCATGACAAGTAGTTTTCTATAATTGGAAGACCAGCAATCCACACCAATTCTCCTCCCAACTATAAATATGTTATGATTAAAAGTAAAATTTACGATATTAACATGGACTGAATAACATAATATTTAGGTGTTGCAACATAAGCGGTAACAAGTTTTGACTGTGTTTCAATGAATATATAATGTTACACTTTCTGTGATTGTAAAATAATAAACTCATATGATCTACTTGAATATGTCCTTATCGATTCATCTGCCACAGCCAACATACTTATCAACCAATCAACCTCTAAATTCAATATTTCCATCGATTTAACACGAACTCTCGATCATCGTGTCATTTCTCTTTGTTTTACTATCAAAGGAAATTGCTTTAACATATCAGGAAATATAAATAAAAAATAGAGTCGTTTGTATTATTGATGAACGGATGCGGCAGAATGAAAACGTTTATGTATAAAATATGAAAAGAAGCAGCAGATTTTATGCTATTTTGATTGCATTAAAAAGCACCACGTGAAATAATTTTTTTTAAAATGCACATAATCAATTGCTGGTAACTTGATTCTTTTCTTTTTCTTTTCTTTTCCAAAATTAAATTGGAATACAGGATATCTAAGATACAAATCAAGAGAAAAGAAAAATTTGAATAAATTTTGTTTTTCTATATTTGATTCGGACATGATTAATTAAAGAAGCAACATGACAAGAAAATTCGTTACAGATGATTTAAATCTTAAAATTTAAGCGAATAAGTAAAATGGTCAGTATTAGATGATTCATTGTCTTTTCCTTATATAAACCCCATCACCAACCTTTCAATGTTTTTGCTTTTAAATGTAAGTAAAGAGAAGCAAGTAATTTATGATGTCTTTAAGTCATTTAATATATAAGGCAAGATTTAACTGTTTTATAATAATTCTTTTCCAGATTCATTTTGCTCATCTTACAAAATCTTTCAAAGTCAGATCAGGTTACCTTCAATAATCGCGATAGGAAATGCATTCATATCGTCTAGAATCAATTTCTTTACTGTGCGTCAAAGCTTAAATACAGGCCAACGTTTTCGAGAATCTATCCCATACATTCTTACATAAACAGTTCTCGTCAAGTGTGAGACGTTGTGAGATCATTATAAAATATGACTAAACCAAATGTGTGGTTCTTAGAGGGCAATAACACTGTTAACATTCAGTAATATCAACCACCCTCCTCTTGAAAGACGTGTCTCAGGTAGAAAAAATATCGACCGAATTTGAAGTCAGTCGGATTTATGAATATAGAGTAGAAAACGGAAAATATGAACAAACAAAACCAACTAAATAAAATATGATACTAATCTTTGACATGAAAAATCATACTATACCCTATCGAGACATAAGTAAGGCTGATGTAGAAAGTCATTTGAGGTCAGCAGAGATCATAAAAGAGTACATAATGTCATGTGGGCGGAAATAATGAGTTTACAAAAACGTTTTTAGCGTCAGAAATTGTTGGGCGGATAAGGTCAAAGGTAAAGTTTGATCTCCAAGGTTGATGGAGAACATTAAAAGTATAATTAATTAGTCGCCTATATGATCTACATTGCAAACCACCATTTACATTCCCGAAGGTAAATTGGTACATGGGGTGAAACTTGGAAAATAAAAACGGGTTAAGTCGTACTATCACTCAAATAGCATAATGGGCTAATAATAATAATAATAATAATAAAACTTAATTTTTTCTGCTGTATTTGAAATTATTTTTTCTCGGAAAAGTATTATTAGTTGGCTTAATCTAAATCATTTTAAGATGAAATGGTAGAAATCATTTGTATTTTTTTTTAGTTGGGCAATTTGTTTAGCAATGTAAATTTGATGAAAGTAAAAATATATGTGAGCAAGCTTTCTGTTATAAAAGAAGAAAAGATTGGTATTATCGTTACTTACTGTACATGTGTTATAATAGAGATAAACGTAGGCAATGGTTTTATGTTTTAATTAAAGAATCAACAGTCCCACAATGAAGTACTTGTAACAGAAAGAACTTCGTATTTTTTGTTTGGGGCGTAAATTAATTTGACCGTTAGAGTCGACGGATATTTTTACCCAATGAGGATGACTTTATCCTATTCAACCCAGACCATTTTTCCGGGCAGTACCAAATTGGGGAAGGCCCGCCAAACACTCTCTTCCTCAGAACCTTTTCGAAAAGGACAGACGTACTTACTGTCCACTCTCACGACACCATGAAGAAAGCCATCTAATTTATGGACCTCTTGAGTCTATTCTCTTAGACCAAGGGTTCCCAGTTGAATATGAAGTAGATGAATTCAATCCGCCTCACACAGGAACAACTTTACGTCCCCCCCCAACTTTGGCGATGTCGACTGTGACGCAAAATCTCGCTCAGACATCCAGCTACTTCATCCCTGGGCAACATTTTCTGGAGATATTCACACTTCTCCCACAAACAACCAGGACCACACATTCATGGGTGACTACATCATTCTTGTTTTTAACCAGCCAACATGACCTTTGCTACGCCTATGGCGACCATATCTCACTCAAACATTCAACAATGCTTTAACCGTAACGCTGCACATTCCACTGAAGCATTTAGCTGCTAAAATTCCTTATCAACCCCATAACTATTTCCTTGCTTCCTTCCTACGAGACTTGCAGCATAAACATAAACCCTTTTCCACGCTGCCATTTAAACCGATCATAAAAACTTTACGGTATCTTCGTCTTCACTCTTATTTATTTACCTTAAAATTTAGCGAGGAAACAACGTAACAACACGCAACAATATTTCCTCGCTAAATACTAAATAAATAAATCTATACGTTCATGTTGATAAAACTAATGGTTCATTTATAGAATCATCGTCTAAACTAATCCCTGTTGTAAAACAACAGACTGCATACTAGTCTTGCAAGTGTGACGGTGCCATTAAATATTTATCCCAAGACGGGAGTTTTTTTTTCGCACGTGTGAAGTCGGGGCAGTGTGGCACTTGATCCTTCGCAAAATAAGTCCTAGTTAAGAGTCCTTTCTCGGGCATATGGGAACTGGCAGATAATGTGGGGATTAATTTGGGGCTCGACTGACCACCGCTGGCAAGGGGTTTCCATTTTTCACGTTACACACCCACCCACCAGGCCACTACCTCTTCTTACCCCTAGGATAATGGAAGATATGGGCCTCTAGGTTTAGATATAATTATACTATTTATCGTAGTCGACAATTCAAATTTCCTGTGTAATATTTTTAAAAGGCGAATAGGACATTTAGCGAGAATAAATTGAGGCGAATGAAGCTGAAAAGGAACATGCACGAGGACAACTTGATAGGCAGACAACACAATGAATAACTTTCAACACGAGGAGAGATATAAAATATAACAAGGTTTTTAATACATGCGGACACACATATTTAACGTGTCGGCTATATTATTATCAGCGGATAATATCAAAATACAAATGTCCTTCTTCCTTATTCTTTTCTTTCTTCCTTCTTTAAATAGAGAGAGAGAGAGAGAGAGAGAGAGAGAGAGAGAGAGAGGGAGAGAGAGTATGTAATTGCAATACTTAGGAAGGGTGGATGGAGAAAATAGTCTTAAGGTTTACTTAGCTTTTCGACGGGTTCCTTCTGAGAGTATTTTCTCTTTTACGGGCTAGCGGGACTTTATATGGAGCTCGGCTTAAAGGCGTCTGCTATCTCTTGTCCAAGAGCTCTATTTCGCTTCTTCACCCGGAGTTTGAATTGAGATTCGCCAGTCCGTCCACGGCGACCTCCGTCCTGAAAACTAAATTCTTTGCCCCTATTTCCGCTGACGAAAAGGGTGCTACTTCCACTTTAGGGTTCTGGCCAATCATTTAGCCTCTTTCTTTTTCCTTCACCCTGTCAGGTGATTCATTCGGACTACTATCTCTATCCAGTATATCCCCTTCTTTATCCACCCGGTCACAGAGTGCAAACATCTGTTGGCTTTCATTCTGACCCGGATTTGTTATTTAGGCCGCGAGGAATTGACCTACATTCCTTATTCCTCTTTTACCGGTCAGTCTTTGGCGTTCTGTTAATTCAAACACGGAGGGGTTGGGGAAATTGCTTATTTCTCTCCTTTCAGTGGTAGACCACGTCACACAAGTCATTGATAGTAATGATTATCGACATAGAAAATGGAATTGGCTACCTAAACCTTTATTAGTCTATGACTATTTGTGTTCACACTAATGTGGAAAAGTATGGGTACAACTTCTAACGACAACCAGCAAAAGTAAAACGGGAGAGTAAACTGAACTTTCTAGCTTTGATGGGCAACCAGTCAAGGAAAAGGAAACCATCGAATTCCAAAATAAATTTTGAAGACACTAAGGTGAAAGTCACTGAAGATAGAATTAATATGTTGATTTTTTGACCTGCATTGCATTCAAACAATTATATCCTTGAATGCAGATTTTTATGTCTAAATTAAGTTGGGCAGTTACTACATAATTTGGTGTATACAGATCTCATAAAAGTTGTGTAGTCACAATATTATAATAATGAAATATGGCTAATGCAAATATGCGATTTTTACAAAAATAATAGCATTGTCAACTGTTTCGCTTCAGTTTCGTTTTGGTAACTTCTGGGAAAACACCGGTGCCTAATTCAAATCGGCATTTACATTTCTCTTGAACAACATTAGCGGCGCAGAAAAGAAAGGCTGACTACATGGGCAACTTCTGGTCTTCTATACAACTTTGACTTGGTTGGGCAGGATTAGATCCAAGTTCAGATCCGAAATAAAGTCTTGCGGAAAATTGGTCAAGTTATCGCTTTGTGGAAAATGTGAGTTTGATCCTAACTGGGTACCTGACAAATATGATCGTATGAGGGGTGACTGATTAGAAATATCCATTAGATTTGTTCTGTCGTTATCCAGCTCATGGAGGTTGCTATGTTTAAGCTATGACACCAAAGATTTCCTTCCGTTCGTTGACTAGAAGAGACATGAGAATGACAGTAAAAAGAAAGAAAATTATTCAAAAGAAAGAATTAATGAGAACTGCGAAAGAAATAGAATAATGGCAGATCTCACCACGAGGCAAAACAATTTATAATTAAAGAAAAGAATATTATTGAAATAATTAAATCTCGGACAAAATGATGAAGGGATTGCAAAATAGAGCAATTAAAAATTAATTTTGAATTAAGAAAAAGACTTTAAAAATTACCATCAATGCAAAGAAAATTAGAAAATGAAGCAATATAAAAATTATTCTCAATTTTGAGGCTAACTTTTATTAAAAGCACTCAACAAAAAACATGGAAAAAATAATTTAAAAAAGAAGAAAGTTTTAAATGCCTAAACATGTTATCTGAGTAAGAGATGTTAAAAGAAAACTAGAAACGTATTCAAAATGCTTATATTCCTTTCAGCAATAACCGATATGTCACAGTCTTCAAAGACAGCTTCTCTCTTTTTGTATATCATTAGAAAGCAACAACAATAACAAAAACAACATCAGCAATTACTACTACTACTACTACTACTGCTGCTGCTGCTGCTATTACTACTTACAACTAGACGATTCTAATTTTGTGTTAACATCAAGTATGGATGAAATTATAATTAATGTTATGTTTCATTTTAGGAAGCATTAATAGTTTAGTTAGCTTCATTATTTTACTGGTACATAATCGTAATTAGTAGTTTTCCTTCATCAGATTTTTTCTTACCAAAGAAATAGTTTTGTCACTGATAATAATTTGCTAACCCCGAGAAAAAATATTTACATCTGCTACTTTGACAAATGGAGCTGTGCTTGACTAAATCGAGGAGTTTGAGTTGGAATCTGTTAACAGAATTATGACAGCATGTCTGAGTATTGATATATTTGCAGAATTAAATATTTATTGTTAATATATATTGATAGTTAAGACTTAACCTTGGGGTTATATTTACCTAATTTTCTTTCTCTTAAAGATTCAAATTATGAATGTTTGTTAGTTTCTTATATACTTAGCTGATAGTATATTATTATTTATTTGATTAAAATCTTACATTATAGTATATTAGTACTGTATATAGTGCATCAATATTAGAAATGTTCAAACAGTAATAAAGGTTAACAGTAGGTTTTTATTTACAAGGAAAATTTAGGTAACAATGAGAAGTAACCAAATTAGTATAAAATCCTCACTTTATATATTATATCTTCAGAAATGTTTGAAAAATGTGTTCTTCCACTAGTATATTGAGCTGGTTTCCTGTTAAAGGATCACCGAACATTTTTAAGGCATTTTTTCTTGTGCTTGTGCGTTGATCTTGTCTTCTTGAATAAGAAGCAACAGTAACAAAGCATCATGTTTGAGGCACTTCTTGTGATTGTACATTGAGCTAGTTACCTGTTATAGGAACCAGCAGGAGGTACCCATCATGTTTGAAGCAACAGTATTTGTGCTTTTACGGTGAGCTCTTCTTCTATTATAGAAATTACCTCCCATTATGCTTAAGTTGAATCAATCTTGATACCTCGTTTTCATCTTAGGTATGTCCTGATAGAAACTCTCAACTTCATCATTGCACCTAAATTCGTTGAAAGAAAAGAGATCTAAGAAGTTCAATTTAAGAAGTGCCTATTCTTTGACACAATGATTTATAAAATCAGCTGTTTTTCAGCTTTATACAAGGAAAATTTGTAAACCTCACATTCAGTTTTACCTCAAAACTTGATATCAGTTACAAATTATACGATCTCGGTTTCAATGAAATAAATTAAATTCTGTTTAAATTATTTTATCTGTACAAAACTATGTGTGGTTTAGCCTAAAATATCAATAGATATTTTCTTATATCACCTGGAGAAAAGCCCCATTTTATTAATTGTAATGCCGTTTCTTAGTAGTGACTGGTTAGGCGTAGGGAAGGGGGAAATAAGTATGGATTGTAGCAACTGAAAATTTTAGTTAAATATTAAAGTAATTTGGTATTGTAAATGAACAGCACGAAATAAAAATGAATTTGATTATTTTCAATTTATAGAAATTACTCTCTACTTTAAAGTTTACAGCGAAGATTATAAATATTTCTGAAATATTTCCGCTGCAAAGATTGAACTATAAAGGCATGAAGGTTACTTTCGATTTGTGATACAAACATCTGTTAAGGCCAAATTCTTTCGGTGCAGCCCATTTCTCACAAATTGATTATTTTCTTTTGAAAGTCATGATAAAAACAAAACCATAACAGTTCTAAGGCTTGATTAGAAATATTCATATACTTAGAATATGGTATTAGACAATTTGGAAAAAAGTTAAAGCTGAGATTAATTGTTTTTGTTCATGATGTCTTAACTCGTAGACATTCTTTATAAAAGCTTAAAAATGTATTAATGTTGAGAACAGAACTCATTCAAATTCTGTTGCTGGACGAAGACTTTTCTGGTTGCTTTTAAAAGATATCCTGCCATTCTATTCAAAAGTTTGTGAATTATAATTATATTAAACCTTTGTATCTGACATGATGCCCATGAATTCGAAATATCGGACTTACGATGTATAGAAAAATAGTACACAGTCAAAATATCAGTTTGTGGTGTATAGTTAAAAAGCAATAAACCTCGTATTTAAACAGAGTATTCAAAATGTAGAAATAAAAAGTTAAACATACGCGTATATATATATATATATATATATGGGGGTGCATGTGTGGTTTGAAATAGAATAATGATAATCTTTCGTTGGCAGGTTTTTTTCATCTCATCAATAGACGCCACATATTGATGAGTAGCAGTAGTTTCCTGATTGAACTATTTGATCCTGGCCGTTGACCAACGAGGTTCTTCTGCCCAACATCAGGATTTCTGGAGAGGCAAGGACTGATTCATAAGAGACGTTCTCCTATAGATCCCATCACATTGACATGCCAGTTTTGGTCGATCAGCAAAAACTTACAACTCTATGTAGACACAAAATGTAGTCTGGAAGATCTGCCGGGAGCGATGGATGATATGGACGGATGAAGTGAGAAAGGGAAATCAGCGCGACTTGATGATGATGATGACACACACACACACACACACACACACACACACACACACACACACACACACACACACACACACATATATATATATATATATATATACATTATCAACTACCAGTACATTGGTACACAAACGCCTAACACACAGATTTAAGCAAATCTTGTATGAAGAGAGAGATTAGGAGAACTACATATAATTATACAATTTTATTCCTGTGGAATGGAATGGTATTGTGTGAAATGTAACAGAACATTTATTTAATATAAGTGGGGGCAGGATGCACGCCCGAGGCAATAAATGTGATGGTGATTTAATTTGCTTTAAGATATTTTACCGACGCTAACTTTGTGAACTCTTTGATTTTTCTCATGCAGACAGAAAAAAAAAAAGAAAAGTAGTAGATTCATTGATAGATAAATATTGATCTTCGGTCTTTCACTGCATCAAGAAATCGAACGGTTATCAGGTTAAAAGCATTACGAAATTTCCATGAATGAAAAATGGAACAAAAATAAAAGGAACAGATGAATCTTTGAAAGGATTTTCCATTACGATTTCTTTTTTTGCAAAATGACAAAAAAAAACAAAAAAAAACAAAAAAAAAAACAAAAAAAAAAAACAAGAAAAAAAATGAAAAGAAACAGACAAACGGGAACAGAAACGAGATGTGATGAATTGGCATAATTTAGACAAGTAATATCAATAGAATGTGGATGATTACCAAAGAATTGTTTTTATTTTGGATAAAGTGAAACAAAAGGAAAATGAAAAAAAAAAAAAAGAAAAAGAGTTAAACAAAACAATAAAACAAAAATGAAAACGAATGGCCTGAAAAGAAGTAAACGAAATACTTAAGAAAGAAAGAAAAACACAATAAAAAAAGATCGTGAAAAGAAAAAGAATAGAGAAATTAAAACCATGAGAAAAAGGGGGAAAACGAAAGAAACAAATATATGTTATGAACTGAAGAGGAAAACAACAAACAAATAAACAAACAAAAAACAAACAAAATTTTTTACCTTGAATTAAAAGAAAGAAAGAAAAATCTGGAATTTAAGGAGAACATTGAAGTTTTTAAAAGAGGATAAGTATAAAAAATTCTGCAATTTCTAAAATGATTTCTAAAATCGGAAGAAAGATGATCATAAATGATGACAACGCAAATTAGAAAGAAAAAAATCTTAAAAGTTTTCCGAAAATTATTGATCAAGAAATGGATAGAAAATGACACCTGCAATTCCATTTTATCGACTGCTTTTATATCTAAATAGAAAATTGTTCATTGCTTGATTTCGCGTGGGATCATTTAGAAACGGATTTCATCTTTATCGCAGGTCCCTCAACGGCCAGCGGGGTCTACGGGGAAGAGGCAAATTCTTTCATGGTAGCAGAGTGGGGTTCGGATTTGCAGTGACGCTGATTCTCGTGGAATACTCTTGGGTTTACGCATTGGGATTTATTTTTTAAGTGGAATTTAGGCATCTATTTAATTTCTACATTTGACCGTTGGGGCCCAAAAGGAAAGAGACAGCTATTACCAAAGCAGCTGCAACTTAGTAATTCGGAAGCAAGAGCGTTCGATTTTGTGGGTTTTCTTCTCTCTTGATTAGAAACCTAAAATGCCCTCAAGAATGCACATTATGGTTTATTTTTAACGGGTTTGCAACGAGCAGGTTACCATCCACATCCATTAAATCAAGAAGTTATTTGGAGGGTCCGAGCGAGTAAGACATATACTTAGGTTTTTCTGGTGATGTTTTCTTCTCCATGACATCAGGTCAAGTCGATTCAAAGGTCAACTACAGGATATAAGTGCAATTGGTAATAAGATTAGTTGACGTAGATCGTTTACTAAAGTTACATAAAATTATAGCTCTTGTATAGTTTCAAAGTTTTAACTTATACAAAATTATACAGGTCTACTGAACTAAGTAGACCTGTATGAGGTTATTTTCTTGTGACATGAGATCAGTTTAGAGATATCTGAAGGGACAAATAATGAAACAAAGTTACTCTATCTTTTCATACAGAACTCTCACTTTTTTTAAAAGTCGACTCGTGGTTAGCAGAAGAATAGCTATTTTTAAGAAATTTTATGATTTTAATACATGCAAATTTAATAAAATAGAAACCTGCAGGACAACGAAAATTTTTATATATCAATAATATAATAATGATGATTAAAAATATTAAGAACAACCATTAAAACGTAGAATGAACTGATATAGCGAGTATAATCAATGTTAATAACGGTAATGGCAGCAGTAAAAGAGATACGATAATGATAACAAAATGAATATTCACTAATATAATCATAATCATAATAACGCCCAAATAGTTGTGAACTTTTTGATTTTTGTGTCTTTTCATGTAAGATTTTATCATATAAACTGTAACACACACACACACACACACACACACACACACACACACACACACACACACACACACACACACACACACACACACACACACACATATATATATATATATATATGGTACACAACTTATATATATATATGTATATATATATGTATATATATGCGTGCGTGTGTACGTGCGTTTTATGTCGCGAATTAAATAATAAGTATCTTTCAGAAGGGTAAAGCAAATACAGTATGTAGTTGGATTAAAAAATTTTGTAAATTTGAATTTCCAACAAATATTGTAATTATAACATCAATCATATGTATCGTTAAAGATAAAAAGTAAAAATAACTCGCATCTTTATGAAGCATACAAACTGAGTGAATTATTATGATTGAACCAAACATTTTAAATTCTAATGATTTTAGGGATATAAAAGCCAGCTTCAGATAAGGAAAATTAAACTGACCTTAATGCAACCATTTTCATGTGGATCTCGAAAAGAAAATTTGGGAACACTTACCTGTGAATAAAAGAAAACAAAAGTAATATGAACAACATTTTCTGAAAAGAAATTGATTTTTTGTACGAATAAAAACTGCGAATAAAAACTTTATCTATATATTCTATTTTACTGAATCTGAGTTTGATGTGATTGATCTTATTAAATAAAAAAAAAGAAAATATTTTCCAACATTTATAACGCAGTATATTTCAATCATAAATTTTGACTAGTATTTTACTTCTCTTTAATTTAAAGTTGCGTCACCGTATGCCCTTCGATGTCTTCAATTCTTATTCATGAGATAAATTCTAATTTTGGGTAGAAAGAAAAAAATCCCACGAAGTATGGTCTGCAGAGTACTTCTCCAAAAACTACTATTCAAGATGTAACAAGAGTGATGTAAGCTCGCGCCCCCCCGCGCGCGTGTGTGTGTGTGATCTAATCTGCTGTACAAAAACTATTATGCAAGAAGGAATAGACCTGTTAATTATGCCTCTTATTCATTTCTTTTGATTCAGTTCAATTTCCATGACTTAACTTGATGTTTGTAAGGGTTAAGTTATTGACCTAGTAAAACTCTCGTTGGAATATAAATTTAATTAAGGTTTAGAAATATGAATTTCGATTGAACTAAAATCCTGAGGGATAAGTGCACAGAGGTGCTTGTAAAATCAGCCCGAACCATGAGATTTTAATCTATTAATCTTATGAAAATCTTTCTTTTTTTTGTATTCCAAAATCCAACAGCACGAGCTGCAGACAAATCTGTGTCTGTGACGCTTGCATAGATTTTGTGTCGTTTCCTCGATTCATTTGATGTTGTCTTCAATTCAGACATTCTGTGAAGTCTTGTAAATAATCCTACCTAACTAAAAGCAAATACATAAATTCTATCCGACTGAGCTTCTTATGAAGAAATCGTTTCTTCAATTCTTCAATGTGTATCTATGTGTGTCTTTGTGTGTATATGCGTGCGCGTGTGCACGCTTCTATCTATCTATCTATCTATCTATCTATCTATCTATCTATCTATCTATCTCACGTGTTCAAGTAATACAGCTCATGGTTATTGAACTCACTGGTAATGGCTTGCATGGCGATCTCGTATATAAAAATATGTGATTGCGCATGGATTCAAATCCCTATATAGCTATTTTCGCACTTACAAACGCATATATAAAGACATGAAAATAAAGTTAACTTTGTCAGTCCTTCGCATACAAAGAAAAAAGAATATATTTGTGATGATTCAGAATAATATTCTTTGAATATTAACCTGAAACTCCACGAATTTAAAAAAAGGAGAATAAGTAGAATAGCAGAATTACTTTAAATGACTTTTTAACACCAAAGAAGTTGAGGTGTTGTCCATTAAAGACGGACCCCTGAGGTATGAGATTTAGTAAGTCTCATCGGAGACAACATTTTTTGTTGTTGCTCTGTTTGCTCAAGTAGCTGAGGAGTTTATCGACACAGGATGCTATGATAATAAAAGACAAAACTAAAAGATAAAATAATTTGAATGATTCTTGAAGTGGACGAGGGAAGATCTTCAACAAATTGACCATAGAACAAGAAAAATAATGACAATGCATAAGGCTTTATATTCCAGAGATGACACAGACAGATTTTGTGTATCAAAAAAAGAAGGAAGAGTATTGTAGGCATTAAAGATAGCATTGATACATCAATACGACAACTCGAAGAATACATGAAAAGAAAGATTTATTTCAGTGACCAGAAACAACACATGCAACAAAAGGATCAATAGAATAAAAATAACTAGGAAGCAAAAAAACGGGAAGAAAAACAACTGTATGGATATTTCAAGCGACAAACTGAAGAAATATCACCCGAGAAGATTTCGATATGGCTTAGAAAGGAAAAACTTAAGAGAACAACTAAAACTCTTCTAATAACAGCTCAAACAACGCTATGAGGACCAACTATATTTTAACAAAAATAGATAAGACACAACAAAATGGCAAATGCTGGTTATGTGGTAATAGAGAAGAAACGATTAGTCACATGATAAGCAAATACAGCAAATTAGCGCAAAAAGTATACAAGACTAGACACAACTGGGTGAGGAATATGATCCACTGGGAATTATGCCAGAAATTGAAATCTGACCATACTACTAAATAGTATATACACAACCCAGAATACATCCTGGAAAATGAGACGCACAATATTCACTGGGATTTTGGGATACAAACAGATCATCTAATATCTCCCAGAAGACCACACCTAGTGCTAATTAACGAAAAAAAAAAAGAGAAAGAGAGAAAATCTGCAAAATAGTAGACTTTGCCGTACCATACGAACCACAGAGTTGAAAATAAAAGAAAACGAAAAGAGAGATAGGTATCTAAACCTTGCCTGAGAATTGAAAAAACTATAGAATATAAAGTTGATGGTGATACCAATTTTAATTGGTGCGCTGGAAACGGTCCCCAAAACCTTGGTAAGAAGGCTGGAAGAGTTAGAAATCGGAGAACGAACCAAGACCATCCAAACGACAGTATTGTTGAGATGGGCCAGAATAATGGGAGGAGTCCAGGAGACTTGCGGAGATTTGCTGCCACTCAGATTCCAGAGAAAAACCATCTGCTAACACTGGTGTGAAAAACTCGCAAGGATAAATATTGATAATAAAAGAAAAGTCAGGAAAAGTTTAGAAGAACAAAGAAATTAGAGGAAAATAATATCTGCAATAAGAACCTATTTAAAAAATGAATACCAGGACAGTCTCCAAGGTAAGATATTTTGGACCGTACTTAAACTAGACACGAAAGGGGCTCAGAAATTTAGAACCCAAAGAGACTAAAATTATATAACAGATTTGTGGTGTAAATTAAATACTTTTTTCATTATAAGACCATGGTGTTATTGATACACGCATGTAAACTAATGTTAGTAGTAAAGGATTATTTGCCTTTTGTGAGATTAAAGATTATTTGGCCTTTGTGAGATTAAGTAAAGTCCTTGTGTCTTCTAAGACAAAAGAGTACACAAAATGTAGGAAGTAAACGTACAACTTTACTCACTTTGATTTGTACGCATGTACCCAACTTATACATTCCATATAATAAATATATTAGATCAAATTAAGTGCCAACAAATAAGTGAATGTTGAATGTTAGAGTAAAGGACACAAGAAAATGCAGAAGAGTGAAAGAATGTAAAAAAAAAAAAAAAAAAAGAAAAAAAGAAAGAAAAAAGGGAAGCGCAGAATTTTGGCATCGTTTTTAAATAAATAGTGCTTTTTATGCATTTTCAGACACAAGGTTTTAAATTAGGCCTTATATATATATATATATATATATATATATATATATATATATATATATATATATATATATATATATATAAATGAAATCGGTAGGCCGATTTCAAATCCTAGATCCAACTGTTGGCCTTTCACTTCTCACTAATACGCTTGGTAATGGCATTAATCCTTCTGTTCTCTTCCAACTCTAATATTAGTGCAGACTAGAATGTCTTTCTTTGGTTAGGAAACCAGTATAGGAGAAGAAAAACTCTGAATTCAAACTAGCTTTATTCCGCAAAAAACTGGCTTTGTGTTACATATTACCGATGGTGGAGAGGTAGGTTATATATATATATATATATATATATATATATATATATATATATATATATATATATATATATATTCTTGGTCAGATGATTTCTGCCAGCTTATGCGGGGTTGAAATTCGAGAAATTTTATTTTTCTAATTTTGTATTATTTTTCTGAAGATACTTTGTTATAATTGTACATTAAAATGTCCTCATAGAAAGTAAATTTATTTCCGTTTCTTTATCTTTTTTATTTGCATAACAAATGTTGTGTACTTAAAAAAAGATTTTTGTATTTTTCAAGAATCTCAGATTTGTTATCCTACTAATGTACACATGTTATTTTGCATTTTTTGGTTTTGTCAACATTTCTTTGATTCAGAAGAACATTTTCTATTCATTCTTCCGCAAATGAATTCATATTTAAACGTGATGTAAGACATTAAAGATTTTAATACCTTTTCTTATGCATGCAATAAGCAAAGGTAATAAAATTGCTGTTATTTCTTTTATTCCTCTCTCAATATTCACTGTTTTGCATTCAATTGACAACAACATTGGAGTATTTTCTCATTATTCAATAATAAGACGTTTTTCCTTGCATAAGAAAATTTAGCTATTATGGTTACCTAATAAATTTTCCAAAAAGACGAACATCACTTCTTTATGATAATGAATTGATAATGTTCAACATGTTAATACTGATCGAACAAGAACATTATTAGTGCAGTAAAATGAGTCAAGTAAAAGCATATAAAATACATGTCTCAAAATAGAAAAGAAAGCGTGATCTTCAAATGAAATCTTTTACTAACAAATCCTAAACCGAGAAGGTTCTGTGAGAAGAACGGTCTTGTGGTTTACGATTGTTCGGCAATATTTGGAAGTAGGTAACAAGCCAACAGAGATCAGGAAAATGAACCGCTCAGTCAGTTGCCATAAATCACATTGTCCAGCAAACGAATTGAATAGAGAAGCAAGAAGTAGCATTCTGACGCAGACACGAACGGTCACACCATTTAGAATCATGTAACTTGATAACGTGAGCTACTTTCTAATTATCTTTCTTGATTTAAACTGTTACTCTGATATTGTCTGTTACAATTATTCTTGTATCTTTGCGCCTCTGCATGCCACACGAAGAATAAATTAATCGATAAATGAAGGCAAACTATCTTAGTGATCTTTTCATAAAAGTCAAACTTTCTTGTTTTGGTTCTAATTTAGAAAAATGGTCAAAACATTCAGATGCGTGGCTGGCGTAGAAGTAATAGTCGACGAAAACTCTGGATTCAAATCAGTTGTAACATGTTTGGCAAGCAGGTAGTGGTTAACAACTCCCTAAGAAAACAAGAAAGAAAAATAAAAGACCAACTTCATTTCCTCAAGACACCTTCTCGGTTGAAGTGGTTAGAAACAAAATACAAACATGATCAATTAATCAATCATAGATATTTACCAATTTCCACAATAAGTTATTTTAATCGGAATCGTCTATTTCACAATTAAACGCATTGTGCCAATTAAACTGATTCTTGTCAGAGCAACCAGGTACTTCACTCTGATCGTAAGAAGTTCCGATCATTGCACAAATAATTCTGACCTAGTTTTACAGTATTGAAATGTGTAGAAACATTGAGAGAGAGAGAGAGAGGGGGAGATGACGTCAAAGAGTCATCCTATCACGAAAAACCAAAAGCAAACACAAAAACAAACTAAAAATGACGAACAACCACAACAAAAAATGAAAATGAAAATAAAAAACAACAATACACTCAAAAGCCCCTAAAAAATACAACAAAAACCTAGATACTCGTGTATTGCATTATCTTGATAGGAGACATTTTCTGCGATTTTTATGTCTTTTGCTCTTTGAAAAATTCGAAAGGGGCGAAAATTTTCCAGATATGACAAAAGTAATATACAAGAATATATTGTATAGAGGAGAATGGTATGCAGTCTCAATAAATAAGGGGAATTTTGCTTTATAACGTCTCACTTTTCACCCGGGAAAAAGAATGTTTTGCTTTATTTTTCTATATAATATCCTTTCTTTAAAATACATTTTCTCATCGAAAAAAAGGTTTTGTATTCTTTCACCATAGACTGAGATTTTAGTCATTTGCTCACGGTACTCTTCACTTCATAACCGCTTGGAATCTTTGTTTCACGCAGAAATTCTTTTTTTTGGGGGGTGGGGGATGAATAGAAATTATAGGGGGTGGCAGATCTAGACTGTAAAAGAAGATATGGTAGCTATTCCCTATCCAACTGATTGATTGCTTCCACTGTTTCTACTGCAGTGCTGAAATCTAACAACTGACCTTCGAAAAGGCAAGGTCATCATTTGTGTGCTGTAACAATACAAAATACAAGTTGTTCAGAAATGTCCTCTATCATAAGACTTCTGTCAGCCAAAATGAGCGTATTACCTGAATCCACCATTTCAGATGGACTCGCTATTTTAGACCTACCTGACCTGTCTTCGTCTTGAATACTATTTCAACCTTCTTTAAGCAATTTAACCCATTCGTAAACATTTTTGAATAAAGCAAGATTATCTGTACACATCATACACTCTTCACATGGTTTACACTTCCCTGCCGCCAAACATTTGCTGAGAGACTTCTATTCAAGCCTCCAACATATTGTCTGATTGGCCACTTGTTGTGAAATTGAAATTTTCCGGGAGATGGACTATTATTTCTGGACACTGCATTTGCTCATTATTCAAGAAATAGACTGTCTTTCTCTTCACTTGACTTAGTTTTTGTATTGAAAAAACCTTCTTTTCTTACTGTACAACAAATTTTTTTCCTATCTTAACAGTCATTGCATTTGACATTGTGTTGGCTTATTCTTTTCAGTGCCATCTTGAATAGCCATAAAACAAATATTTCTTCTAGGTTGAAATGATTTTGCTATACACCAAACACTAACAAGTTTACATTTATGAAAAAAAAAATTCGGAAAAAATCAATTTTCATTTTGCAAAAGGATTCACTATATTTATTAAATGACCCTCATCATTATATATATATTTATATATATATATATATATATATATATATATATATATATATATATATATATATAAAGTAATTGAATTTTATTAGTCTGTAAAGCATACATAAAAACGTAATTATATTGTATTAATTGGTATTGTAAATCGAAGAGTCTACTGTTTTGTTTAACTTTTCATAGTCTATTCATTATAAACTTTGTTTTGTTTTTCTTCATTATAATATTTTGTTTGTCGAGTGTACTCCTTTCTGACTTGAAATTGTGATGTAATGTGATTGAAGCAGATGAAAGCCGCAGTTTGGAGAAGAAACTGCTAATGAGTTAACAGCAGAAATTTTGCTTTGGTGATGAGAATATTCAAAGTAAGCCCTGAGGAAAATTCGAGAACATAACGACATTCAATTGAGACAAATTGTAGAAGATCTACAATAACAATTCGAGGTCTTTTTTTAAACTTCTGAGTCTCTCCTATGACTTTTTGTCATCATTCTGATGCAGTGAGAAATGTGAAAAAACTGCATTTTACATAAAAAGACAAAACATTAGAAACTTTCATTATGAGATATATTCATCGTTTACTACTATAATACCGATCTATTCTTGGAATATCACGTTATTTGTGAAGAAAAATAGATCCTTTAAAATAATCCATTTTGATTAAAAGATATGGCTGAGAAGTAACACAGACAGGGCTTCTTGGTAAGGCAACCCGTCCCAAAGGAAAATTCTAAAATTCAAACCAAGTGTAAAACTGGATAGGGATGGGCTCTATCAGATTGTTCATGCCCAAGACACAGCACATGAATTGGGCTTTCCCAAATCTGGTTGCGCCACCAGTAATGAAGATAAGCTCTTATATTATTTAATAGCATTTATAAGCTAATGCACTGGGTTTTTTTCTTTTAACTTGCAGTTATTGTATGCCAATGGGCTACCAACCATACACTGAGCTTTTTTGAATTATTCTTTTTCCCTTTCATTGACCAGTTTTATAGATTTTGTTATTGACATCTCCCGTGATTATAAACTACTCTCCCCTTTTCAACCACTTGTCTTTAGATCGAATCTCCTCGATTTCTTCTAAATAGGCACATCATTTCCTGTGCCTTCTTGAGCTTTTCTTTTTCATATTTTTTGTTTGTTCATTATTGATAAAGATACAGTTTACATGAGTGAGAAAGAAAGATAGAGATAGAGTGTCTGAGTGAATGGGTGGATTTAGCCATGAAAGAAAGTGAATATTGGCAGTATGCGTGGGGATAGAAGAAAAATAACAAGTAACTCAAACCAGCTCAAATACTTTCAAACAGAGATTCAATTTGATAATTGTCATTAAATGCCAAAAATGACAACATAATTCTTTCTAATGCTTTGATTGAGGTTCTTGGCTTTTGGATTTTTGAGTGAGAATTAGGATGAAGACAAGAAAGAGATGCAGGCAAAAGTAGAAAGAGGGGATACGTGTGCAGATCGAATAAATGTTGCCAAATGAAAATTGAAGCTAAAATGAAAAACACATGCGAAATTAGTTGAAAAATGCAGAAAGTTTTTAAAAAAAGAGAAGAAAACTAAAAGGAAGGATAAAAATGAAGTCATGATTAAAAGAAGAAGAAGAAGAAGAAGAAGAAGAAGAAGAAGAAGAAGAAGAAGAAGAAGAAGAAGAAGAAGAAGAAGAAGAAGAAGACAATTTTGAAAAAGGAAGAAACAAACGAAAGAAGAGAAGAGATTTAATAGGTTTTTTATTTCCCAGAAAAATTCTGCTTATTATTATTATTATTATTATTGACAGAACAGTTTTAAATTCCGTTCTTTTTCCAGCCGGGTTATTTTTCAGAACCCCGAGCCATTGGCCCAATGAGTATTCGCCAATGGTCCGGGGGACTGGGGTTCAATCCCAGGTCGAGTCATACCAAAGACTCAAAAAATGGTACTTGATGCCGCCTTGCTTAACGCTCAGTATTATAAGGAGTAAAGAGGAATAATCCAGAGAATAGAGTAGCACCCTCACCCACTTTACTTTACAAGAAACTCATAATGTCGTTAGCAGATAATGCTCGAATCCTTATTTAGATTGCTATGAATACTAAAAACAGTATGAAAGGGAAGAAACACATTTAAGATACTTTATTCTTCTAACTTTATTACCAAAGATCAGAATCCCTTTATCACTTCTGATTATGTTTTAATCCATGATTTTCATCTGTTTAAGGATTATATGCATGAAATATGAAAATTAATTTTGACATCTTTGTCTTTTTTAAACATTCACCTTCAATTTACTTATAGATAAAAATCATTGATGAACAGAATTTATCTGTTAATGTTTTTGGAGAGGAAGTCATATTTGATTAGGGAGACCGACACGTGAATACACTGAGGAGTTCGATTTTTTCTTGTAGTTGATAAAGTTGTTGGCCACAATTTTGGATTGATCACATTCTAAAAAAACTAGCTAACGACTCTATCTAACGAGCTCAGTGTTTGACGTAACAAACTTTGACCCAAATTTGCATTGATGGAATTTATTTACTCTTCATCGTTTGATATAGTGCGAAGAGTTGATCTTTTATTCATTACTCGTATGATTCATATTCTCTTTGTTTTGAGTATCTGCTTTTCTCAAGATAACATTATATTTTTCTTTAATGAACGCATTTTAACATCCTTCTTGTCTGTATGTTTTCCTTCTTGTTATCGTTATAAATTTCTCTATTTATATCGTGATCAATTGATTTATCCTGTTTCAGTCTAATTTACACAATGTCTCTTAATCAAACTAGTGTTTTTTTTTATATCATTACATTCTCTCGCAAATCAGCAGTCGCCATAGTTTATGTCTTTCTTTAGAGCGCTTTATTTATTCTAGATTCAATTGCTTAAATTTGAATCTTAATCAAATGTTTACATTTTATTAAGAGTAATGGTTAACGGGCTAACACTGCAGCTTTCTGGGGGAATTTGTTTCCTCACTCAACACTCATTGCATCTGACATAGTACTGACTTATTCTTTTAAGTAGGTATTTGAATATTTACGGAAAATAGTCATCGGAACGTCCCTCGAAATTTTTGTGATATTCAACATCATTGTACTTTATATTGTTTCCATATATCTATAGATTTCTTTTTGCTAATGTTGTCTTAAGAAAAAACTTGGCGCCATTTTCAGAGCATTATCGATGATGACCACAACTGATGCTTTTAAGATTACAATTTATTTTGTCATCAATAGTTCCATAATAATAAAATATTTTTATCTACTGTAATAAATGACCACGATACTTTGTCAGTAATACTCTCAAACAATTAAAATTACAAGGCAAAAAATTCAAGAATAAAATGTCTTTACCTTCTGGAGTAGTTACTTATTAACTTACTGTGGTTGGCAAATTAGCTAGTTTGATCATTACTAGTGTTGTGAGATCAGTTCCCAGTGAGTGCTTAACATTTGTGTCAATTTTCATCATCATTTTACATTGGATCACACTTATAATTCGAAAAAGTATATTTAAAGATCTGCTTGTTAAAATGTAATAAGAGTAAAAAATTATTAAAATATAACTTTTATACGAGGATCATTTTTGACGGTACAATTATACTAGTAATAAAATTATGATAAAAAATATTATGTGTCGTAACATAATAGTTATTTGCTAAGTTTAATTTAGTTTGATATACAGTTACAGGTAAGAGAAAACTACAAAGAAAATTCTTTGCAGAAAAAAATAATTTGTTATCCTTTACACCATTATAAACACCTTATCATATTTTAGTTTCCTTATTACTTGTTTTTGTAAGTTTTTATAAAAATAATTAATTCTGTTTTAGTGTGTTTTATTTTGAATTCTCTCCTTTCTTCTTTAACACTTTTTCTCTTTCTTCTTCTGTGGCTTGCTATTATCTAACAGGTTTTTCATTAATTCTGTTTTTGTTTCCATTTTATTCTCTTCAGTCTTTGATATATAAATGAAACCCCCATATCAAAATAACAGATTAATCTCAATGTACAAAAAGACCAGCAAAAGAAACTCTAAAAATTTGATAATTTTGATAGTTATATTGTACTAAATCAATATCTTTTTATCTGAATTTTATATTAATATAGAGAATATATTTATATAAATATAGAGAAATTAAGTAATCAGTTGGGATTCCTATGTTTTATCTCCCTAAATTGAAATGATTGTAACATTTCTTAGAATCTACAATAATAATTGATGTGTAGTTTATAAAAACTATGAAAGATTCCGGATTATATTTTACATTAGAACTACTCCGCTTAAAAATTGATCTAGTGTCACATTATGACCGTAGCAGATGGGTTGGGTAAATATATACGTTAAAGGGTTTCCATTAGATATAGAGTAATTGGCCTTATTTCAAGTAACTCGAAAGGAAATTTGGATTATTTTTCCTGTTGTAAACCTTCCATAAGGTATGAGACTTATATCGAGATTTAAGAACAATTTCTAATTGAATTACAAGATGTTAATATGATTTTCATATCCAAACCTATACTATTCGAAATGCGTGTTTTGAATTTTTCATTCTTGTTTTGTATAAGTTTGTACTGTAGGTTATCATTGGTTTTAGTTTATAATTGTTTCTCATACATCATTTTATGATCCAAGCTAATAAAGAGAAATAACAGGCAAAATTATGTTTTTGATGTTGCAATCTAATTTACGAAAAATATTTTTGATGCTTTATGTTAGATATAAATACTATTTACAGTTTACATAATATCTGTTCCAAGATGACACTATAAAAAGAGCTACTTGAAGAGGGGAAAAGGGGTTTTGAGTTTGTTATATAGAAATTCACTGTCACATTTGGAAATGTGTTAGAATTACTAGGATAGAAAAATTCACTTCTTCTAAAAAATAGAATCTATGAAACAAGTGTGGGTGGGTCTCCTGAAAGATATCAGAATCTCCGCTATTTTCTCATTATTATACCCCCAATGGTTGATATTTATCAACTTTTGCATAAAGATATAATTGATAGAGAACCGAGTAAGAAATTATTTTACTGTCAATAGTTTGCAGGATTAGAAACTTTATCAATTTTCTATGTGTTGTTAAGAAAGGTAAAATGTGAGAAGTTGTGTGACCCTAATAAAATACGGATGAAAGCAAAATGACTGGCGAGGAAGTATATTACTTTACAATAACCAAGATCAATTATAAGTGAGTCTATGCGTGTGTAGAAGAGAGAGAGAGAGAGAGAGAGACAGACAGACAGAGAGAGAGAGAGAGAGAGATTATTGTGCATTTTGTTTGACAAAGTCTACTTAATTTGATGATTATATGTTTACGTACGTTCAGGATGAAAAGTAAAAGTTTGATTATTACTTAATATAAAATCTGTTTGCTTGGAGTAATTTGTCTACAGTCACTAGTCTATTTTATTTATTACTTCCATCGTTTTCAAGACAAATTTGATGCTATATAAAATACTTTTCAATAACGTCATACCAATATGAATTTGCTGTTTCCTTGTTTACACTGACAATCCTCACAATTTATATATATATATATATATATATATATATATATATATATATATATATATATATATATATATATATATATATAAAGTTTATAACATTAAATAAAGAGATGCACACAATTCACAATCATAATTATGATCTTTGCACTGGCACACTTGTAATTAAACCACATTGCTATACACATTAAATCCATTTTCTGTAGAGGTTTTTTTTTACATCTTCAAACACTTTCCTTGTATTCTATAATTACAGAAACGAACATCATTTGTATCTATTGTCCAAATGATTCCATTTCCGCTTGGAAGTTTGATTTCAATCCCATCATTTCCAATGTCTAAAAAGTAGCCAGCAGCTTTAAAAGCTATTGAATATAAATTGTTGCTTCAAGGCATTGGCTAATGACGTCATCAAGTATTTCATAAACACTTGAAGAAATTCATTGAGAAAGCAGCCAGTTGAAAAATGGATTTAATACTTGTGCAGTGCCGATTTTTTAGAATGCATGATAATATTGATTCCAAGCTGAGAAAATCACGGTAGAAAGTCGTTATGGAAAGCACATTAACACAAATTTTAACTGGATTCATACATATTAAGACTAGTAACTTCTTGATGGAGTACGACGAAGAAATCTAATTTGCTAACTATCAATCTATTTAAGAGTTCGAACTACATTAGAACTTATGGCTCGTGACTGATGATTTAAATAGTTTAATATTTCTCGCTAGTGCCACAGATCGGTGGTCGAGCCTAGGAAAACGTCAAGATTTTGAATTCTGATTTTCAAGACAAGCAGTTCTTTGACACTTGGAAATTGATCACAACACACCCAGTTTGACCATCTATATCCGTTTTGGCAAACATAGATATACATGGAAGATGTTGCGGAGTTATGGGAGTTGAAAAAATTAGGTCATACTCGAAACTCAGGATTCAAAATGGCGGTTTTTCCATAAATTCGAGTATTGATATTATGGAAAATGGACTTGATTATGTATTATTGACTTTGTTGCTGGCTAAAATGAATAGAAGTATAAACAGACTGTGAAGACGAAACAAATAAATCAGAACTTGTTGAGTGAAATAGAAAGTTAAGAAAAAGATTTGATGTTATTTCTCATTTTATTAATTATTTTATAAAATTTGGCAGCAATTTGTTTATCTTGGCAAGAATCCTGAAAAACATTGTTTTGGTAGATTGAATATTTTGAGGAATTTTTGTTTTTTATTCTTCATTTTGTTCTACAGTTCTTACATCTTTTAATAAAATCATTTTTATTTATCATATTAATTTCTTCTGATCTCCTCTTGATGATTTCCCAAACTTTTCTCATAGAAATGTAAAATATGCATTTGTCTATTCTATTCTCGCATGAAAATATGACATACACTAATTTTAGTCTAGTCCGTAAAGAGTAAAAACTGATCGATACATAAAAGAGAATACATGAAGTGACAATGAATAGTTGTACTTTCATAAAATAAAATGTGATTTTCTACAAACATTCCTGTACACATACAAAGTTACTTACATAAACACTCATATTTGACAAATCTGAGAACTAAACACACACACATACACACGGTATGTCCAAAATTATCAAAACTGAAACAGTTTTTCCAATGATTTTTCTTCAAATTAGTTCTACTAAAATTCAACTCATTTATTCCAGTGTACTTTCCGTCTGTCGAAGCACCGCTGAAATTCTGTTCATTTTATATCGTCTGATGCAGCACCAATGTATTTCTTTTAATGTCCCCCATCTCCTTAAATTCTACTCTTGAGAGGAATCTCCAATTTAGGACACAAGGAATATTCACACAGAGCTATGACTGGTGAGTACGAAGAAGGAATGCTGAACTTTGCATAATCCAGTAGATTCATCCTCTTGATAACAACACTTTTTTCCATAATTTGCTCAGCTGTGCACATGAATTCAGTTATATTTATAGTCTAAACTCTAAAATTAAAAAAAAATCAATGCTTCAATCTCGATATTTTCTAATTACACTTCGTATATATCCCATAGTTTGTATTATATAGAAAATGCAATGTGACATATACTTGTCATCCAACTCTTTTTCACAAAAGAATAATGAAAATATCCGTAGTCAAGGTTTGATTTGGTTCTTTGTTTAAGGGGTTATTGTTGTGGGAGCCTTACCCATCTCACCATAATGAACTCTTCTCACCGTTATTAGTACTGAGAGATTTCGCTGCCAGAGGGGCAGATCAATATCGGTGTTATCCAAACAGTACGAGACTTCTTACCTTTTCTTTGTAACTCTATCTTTCTTGTGTAATATAATCTGTTATCTAATATCCGTGTTTGCGTTTTCATTTGTGACCCTTTCCGGAGCCACAACATACTGGCGACGAGGAACTCGAACGAAAAAAGGACTCTCCAACAAGCAAAAGGGGTTAATCAATCAACATACAGGCGAAGATACATCGCAACAACAAAGAGATACCCAACTACAAGTTGTTAAAGAATCTACAACAAAGTTCCAGCATACAACGAAGCGAACAAGATTTTTGTTAAACAACTACAAGGTATCAAATTTTACAAACGACGGAGTGTGTCTCATAGCGGATATTTAACAAAATCTGTAAGATTGTCACGTAATCAAAAAGTGATTTTCATATTTTTCTCTCTTCCCCCCACTTCAGAGAGAAAAAATTAATTCGGCGCTTACAGTTTTGTGTTGTACAACACACACACACACACACACACACACACACACACACACACACACACACACACACACACACACACACAGAGTAGTTATTCTTGATTTCTGGGGATATTTACCGAAGAAAAAAAACTTCCCACCTCAAGAAAAAAAAAAGATTTTTTTGAATAGAATTTTTTTTTCAGTCTAAAAATAATGGGAGACCTTAAAGAATTGTTTGCACAAAAGATGAAGTTCCAACTGGAGTTTCAACAACAAAAAAAAAAGATGAGGAAAAACAACAACAGTTCTTCCTTGAAGTGAAAAAACAACAAGAAGCACTTTTTAAAAGTCTAAGTAATAACCAGCCTACAGATAGAACTACTGTTTTCACTCAAAATGCAGTGTGGAACGCACTCGAAACATATTCCTACGCACCAGATGAGGATAAGACCTCTGAAGATATGAGGATAAGACCTACAGAAGATATGAAGATATCTATATTACCGACTTTGCCGATTGGACTTATGCGAAAAAAAAAAAAATCCGGCTACTTCTACGAAAGATAGGAACTGTGGAACACAACAAGTTCGGAGATTATATCTTACCAAAAAGAAAAAACTTGTGAACTTGGCTTTTTAGAAACAGTTAAATTACTGTCAGAATTATTTAGCTCCAAAACGTCACTATTCCACAAAAGATGGAAATGTCTCAACTTAACAAAAGGGGACAATGATAAATATTTAGGGTTTGCCTCGGTCGTCAATAAAAACTGCGTCGACTTAAAACTAGGCGAATTGTCAGCGGATAACTTCAAATGTCTCATATTCACACAAAGCCTAGAGTCGGCAAAAGACGCGGAAATCAGACGCAGAGTTTTGTCGAAATTAGAGAACGAACCCGATCTCACTCTTCAAAAACTGGCTGAAGACTGTCAGAGGATAGTGAGTGTCAGAAAAGACTCAAAAAATATCGAGGAGTCTGGTGTTGCTTACGTAATGAAAGTCAAGCATAGATCCCAATCATACTCTCCGGTAAAAGAGAGAAAAATATGATTAACACAAATTTCAATACAGGCCTTCTAGTGACAACCAAAAAAAAAAAAAAAAAAAAAAAACACCCGGCGCTTGCTACCGCCGTGGAAAAGTACATTGGGCCAAGGACTGTCCCTATTGTCCAAAAAATGTCAAAACTGCGATAAATTCGGACATAAGGGCTCAGTGTAGAAACAGAAAAATAATTAAAAACAGAGTCAGGCATACAAAAACGAGGACGAGTCAGAGAAAGTCGTTCGTAAATACATTACAGTCAAAGTACTAAATAAGTCGGTAAGATTTCAGTTAGACTCTGGCTCTGATCTATCAAAAATAAACTTAAAAACTTGGAGAAAAAATTTACTTTAAAATATCAAAATAACACGTCCTGTTGGGAACGTGGAATAATTGAAAAAAAAATTGGTGATATGGTGTACGTTGTAGAAAGACCCAAATGAACACATAAGAGACACCAAAACCAGTTACAGAAACGATGTACCACAAACAGAAGAAGAGTAAATAGAAAACCATTTACGACATGTTCGATTTAGATCCTCCCCAATCAACACCTGAAATACGTCGGTCAGGGAGTAAAAGGAAATTCACCGACCCGTTGATAATAAAAAAATATTAACAGCACTTTACGAAGTAAAAGGCTTGGAGGAGGGGTGTTGTGGGAGCCTTACCCATCTCACCATAATAGACTCTTCTCACCGTTATTAGTACAAAGAGATTTCGCTGCCAGAGGGGCAGATCACTCTCGATCTGAACCTCTCCAGGTGTCGGGTAGCGCTTCGGCCGGCCGTGTTATCTGCGGCACGGATCTGGCCAAGTGTGTCTCGGTACCTGGAGATTTCCTTCGGCCTCAGGGGGCCTTCCCCCCAGGCTTTTACCTCCTTCGGGAGGGTTGGGTTCATTGCCCGGCGACTGAGGCGCCCCTAACAAGGGGAATGCCGACGGGGCTGAGGGTATTTTTGACAAACTCCGGGCGCGTGTGGGCTACGGCCCTGCGCCCGGTCCCACCCAAAAAAGGCCTTGTGCCATACATGCCCGTAAGGTGGGGCGTGCATCAAATACCGCAGATCACTCTCGATCTGAACCTCTCCAGGTGTCGGGTAGCGCTTCGGCCGGCCGTGTTATCTGCGGCACGGATCTGGCCAGGTGTGTCTCGGTACCTGGAGATTTCCTTCGGCCTCAGGGGGCCTTCCCCCCAGGCTTTTACCTCCTTCGGGAGGGTTGGGTTCATTGCCCGGCGCCTGAGGCGCCCCTAACAAGGGGAATGCCGACGGGGCTGAGGGTATTTTTGACAAACTCCGGGCGCGTGTGGGCTCCGGCCCTGCGCCCGGTCCCACCCAAAAAAAGGCCTTGTGCCATACATGCCCGTAAGGTGGGGCGTGCATCAAATACCGCAGATCAATCTCGATCTGAACCTCTCCAGATGTCGGGTAGCGCTTCGGCCGGCCGTGTTATCTGCGGCACGGATCTGGCCGGGTGTGTCTCGGTACCTGGAGATTTCCTTCGGCCTCAGGGGGCCTTCCCCCCAGGCTTTTACCCCCTTTCGAGGGGGGTTGGGTTCATTGCCCGGCGCCTGAGGCACCCCTAACAAGGGGAATGCCGAAGGGGCCGAGGGTATTTTTGGCAAACTCCGGGCGCGTGTGGGCTACGGCCCTGCGCCCGGTCCCACCCAAAAAAAGGCCTTGTGCCATACATGCCCGTAAGGTGGGGCGTGCATCAAATACCGCAGATCAATCTCGATCTGAACCTCTCCAGGTGTCGGGTAGCACTTCGGCCGGCCGTGTTATCTGCGGCACGGATCTGGCCGAGTGTGTCTCGGTACCTGGAGATTTCCTTCGGCCTCAGTTGGCCTTCCCCCCAGGCTTTTACCTCCTTCGGGAGGGTTGGGTTAATCGCCCGACGCCTGAGGCGCCCCTAACAAGGGGAATGCCGCCGGGGCCGAGGGCATTTTTGGCAAATTCCGGCCGCGTGTGGGCTACGGCCCTGCGCCCAGTCCCACCCAAAAAAGGCCTTGTGCCATACATGCCCGTAAGGTGGGGCGTGCATCAAATACCGCAGACCAATCTCGATCTGAACCTCTCCAGTTGCCGGGTAGCACTTCGGCCGGCCGTGTTATCTGCGGCACGGATCTGCCCGAGTGTGTCTCGGTGCCTGGAGATTTCCTTCGGCCTAAGGGGGCTTTCCCCCCAGGCTTTTACCTCCTTCGGGAGGGTTGGGTTAATCGCCCGGCGCCTGAGGCGCCCCTAATCAGGGGAATGCCGACAGGGCCGTTGGCATTTTTGGGAAATGCCGGGCGTGTGTGGGCTACGGCTCTGTGCCCGGACCCACCATAAAAAAGGCCTTGTGCCACACTTGCCCGTTAGGTGGGGCGCTCATCAAATACCGCAGATCAATATCGGTGTTATCCGAACAGTACGAGACTTCTTACCTTTTCTATGTAACTCGATCTTTTTTGAGTAATATAATCTGTTATCTAATATCCGTGTTTGCGTTTTCATTAGTGACCCTTTCCGGGGCCACAACAGTTATTTAATGTCAAATCTCTCCTCGTAAAAGGACAGAAACAAAACTATTCAACTCTAGGCTGGTAAGATAAAAGACTTTATATTTTTCCCATAAGTATTAGCTCAAAAGTGAATGTAACAGTAAATAAGAGTTTCAACTATCTTACTCCGATGTTACATATTAGTCACTACACCACGAAGACTTATTGTTGCATTAATGTTAACATGGGGCATTTTGTTTTGAGCTTTTTCGGCGGAGAGGAAATAGAGATTTCATCGATTCC
The DNA here is from genome assembly GCA_963585895.1 of Sepioteuthis lessoniana. Taxonomy (NCBI): domain Eukaryota; kingdom Metazoa; phylum Mollusca; class Cephalopoda; order Myopsida; family Loliginidae; genus Sepioteuthis; species Sepioteuthis lessoniana. The sequence continues at coordinate 35,963,291 of OY757927.1, forward strand.
GAGTGAAATGTGGGATCTTGGTTAAGCAATATGAAATATATAGTCAAAATTGGTAAAAGTGAATTTTGTTGCTTATCACCCGCCAAAATGGTTGAATGGATAAAAAAAACTCAAACCACTTTGCAGTAAAATCAGAACGGTGAAAGTCCCTTCAGAAGGTTTTCCATAAATAAAAACAACCCCAACTTAGTATTGAGGCATATTCTTCACCTAGACATTGGGGTGGGAGAGAGAGAATGATACTAATAGTAGTGTCATGTTTACTGTATCATTTTGGTAATTTATTTATTTACTTAAAAGATATTCGTTTTTAAAACAGATTCATTTGTCAATATTGGACAACATTTTTGGTAGATTTTTTTCCAAATTTAGTGCTTTTTATTGCAAATAAAACAGTCATATGTTGTTAGTATCAACAATGCCAGAATACAGATGATACTGGCGAGGGGCACTTGCATTAGATCAGAATCCACATGAAGCATTATAATTAGAAGCCAAAAAAGAAAAAGATGAAGGACAAATTATGTTAAATTATGTTATAATTTAATATTTTTCCTGATAAATTCAGTTCCAAAAAGCTGAGGAAATTCCATCGACATAATGTAAAAGCTGCAGTTCTACTTGCAGCATGGTAAAAAGTTGCACAGAATAAGAGTGCACTAAACAGACCATGCTGCAAGTCTATTTTATATTTTACTAAATTCTAAATGAAA